>JAANYP010003880.1:0-600000 GCA_020465985.1 Centrapalus pauciflorus | reverse complement strand
GTATAATTGGATCTAGGTGTCTATGGTTCCTGTTTACTTTTTGAAAAAAGAAGTAGGTTGATCCATTTATTTATTAATATGTTATATGCAGGTTGATTTTAATGATATATGAGAGAATTTAGTAACTGTGGTGGACTGGTGGTGTTTTACACAGATTTCTAAGAGATCTGGTTTCTCAAGATGTCTGCATATGGCCATCAGATGGAGCGCGAGTATTCTGGCCGGAGTCTCTCGAGTGGCGAAGGATCTGGTATGCATACCCATTTTGTGTTGTCTAGTGTAGATTGTATCATTGAATTTTGATCTTGTTGTGTTGGTTTAGATATGGGAAGCCAGTTTACAATGGAATCCGTGATCTATATGTCATCTTGTGCCGCGACTGTCTTCATTGCCGCTCTCGTAATAGTTGGGATATTATTGTTGACGTTACTAATTGCTTTGACGGTAATGTTACAATCGTGTCAAAGTAGGGAAGCTGGAGTTCTTGAATCAATCAAGCCCAATCATCATCATCATGATTATTGCAAGATGGCTGCTTTTAACGCAGAGATTAATAGCTTTGAACCGTATTCTTTGCCTGAATTCTGCAAGGATGTTGCTGTTAAGTACATAAAAGAAGGTCATTACATGAGAGAGTTGAACAATTCGGTGTCACTGGTCGAGAATTACTTCAATGGTGTTATGCCAGATGATGGTGGTCATGATGTGGTGGTAATGGATATCGATGACTTCCTTCCTACCGACATTTTGCGTGCTAACACATTGTTGTACAGGTAACCATCACGTCTGGTTATCTTAACTTCATAATAACGGAAGTCAAAAATATAAAATGGACTAGATGAGTTGATCTTTTTAAAAATAAAAATAAAAATCCTTGTATGGTTGGGTGCAGATACAGTCGATATGGTTTTGATGATTGTGTTAGAGAGGCAAAGCATATGAAACATGTTTTCTTGATTGAATTGTACACAAAACTTAAATCTGGTGGATGGCCATTGATTTTGTTATCAAGAAAGCCTGAAAAACTAAGACACCCGACTGTTGAGGCCCTTACATCAGCTGGATGTAGTGCCTGGTTAAAGTTAGTCATGAGGTAATGTTTGTCTAATTACACGAAATGATATTGGTAATAAACATGGTGATTCATACATTGTTGCGATTTGATGCTCAGATCAAAGGAGGAGATGAAAATGGATACTCGTGAGTACTTTTCCAGACGAAAAATGGCCATTCAAGTAGAGGGTTACCATATCAGGGCTGTGATTAGCAGTTATATGGATGCTTTAGTAGACACATCTATCAGAACACATAACTTCAAACTTCCGAATCCCCTTTCTGTTGATCCAATGCAGAGCATCATGACGAACATTCAAAGCTAGAGTTTCAAGATTATGGGCGTGAGGAAGGCCGGGCATAAGTATAACGCTTCTGAGGCGAGCAGGCAAACCATACCTGAAGTTATGGGCTACAACTTTTTGTAGCATTGTATATAAGTTCCTTGTGAGTGAATTTAGTGTATGCTGTTGAGAAAGAATTTTTTGGAGCACAGGTTTGGCATTGAAGGAGAGGTGAAATATTTTTTCTTCCCTGTTTTTGCAAAATTTTATACAAATTCCAGACCACACATGTTACATAATACATACATTGGTTTGATTTAAGTAGATGCAATTTATTGAGGTTTAAAAACAAAATTATCAAGTTACAGGTTGGTTTGTGCATTTAGCCGTTTATATGTATGTTATAATGTGCAATTTTGTTTAATGCTTTAACATGGATTTTGGTTAATGCTATTCATGTAAATGTGGGTTAAACAGTTAAGTCAACGCGAACATGAGGATCATACGTTAACTAAAGACCACGTGGATTCTAATCGATCTAATTCGGATATATATTTGTTTGTTTGATGGTTGATATGAGACTGAATTTATCACTTAATTGTTAGAAAACTTGGATTAGAAGAGTAGAAATAGATACTATAATTCCTATTGTTTAGAGGCGAGTAATCTCTATGATCCTTAAAACATTTCACCCCATCATAAAACGTGCAGCGATCACATGGTGATTTGCTTCGCAAGCTAGTAAGACACAACCAAGCAATAAGAATTGTCATTATTGTCATAGCAGAAATGAAGAAAAGCATTCGATTGAACTACTGAGTTTTCAAGGGCTTCAAAAGTATTCCAAGATCATGTCTCGTACAAGAACATGACCGACAATCATCTGATAGAGTTTTGGTGTAAAAAGGATTGGACTTTTTTGTCCAAAAATCACAGATGAAATTTTTAAGACTGTTTCAACAATCACTACACCCTTTCAAAACAGTCGCATAATGTATAGGTGACACCTGTTACAATGGTAACTAAATGTGACCCATTCGGATAGGTGCAACCTTTAGAAGCACCGGTTCGTGTTTGTGACCATTCAAACAGACATTGATGGTTACTGTTTAGTCACAAATTTGAACATGTATACCGATCGACGTGGCTGTTCACTTGTGATGGTATTGCATCAGCTTTAGAAAATACTAAGGCAGCCGCCCTTAGTGCGCGGCTTGTGGCGATGCGAGTGTGCACCATCAAACCGCCCATAATACTTCTAATTAGTTTGAAAAAGTGTTGTAGCGTTTTGGAAACTAATAATCGATAATAGTTGTAACAAAAAATGTTGTCGGAAATGCAGTGTTTGGTTTAGCTTCTGCTGTTTGCTATCATAATTATCAAATAATTAGTTTTTAAAGTGTTTGGATTTGCATTTTTATTTGTAAAATGACCAAATAATCACTTATTAAACAAATAAGCTACATATTTTAACTTATGAAAAAGTGTGGTATGATTAACTCTGAACGCAAATAATCACTTATTAACGTATGCAATCCAAACACTTTAAACCAATTATTTGCGTAATTGTAATGTAATAAGCTAATATAATCTTGTTTATAACGCAAAACCAAAAACCCTATAATTATTTGATATTTTGGCTTCTACTTTTTTTCCCCCTAAATCGAAAAAAAATTAAAACCAACACAATAAAAGCAATCTAAGCGCAATATAAAATACATACATTCATTACTTCACCCCATTCTCTACCATCATCATTTTTAAGGGCGTTCATAAAATTCTGAATCCGAAATAAAAATCTGATCCGAAACTATCCGAAATTTCGGATTCGGGTAGTGAAAATCCAAAAAAACTTTTTTTTTTGAAATTTTATATATCTTAATATTGATTATTTACATAATATTGAGTGTTTATTTTTATTCTAATGTATATCTTTTAATTTTATCTTGATATTATAGATTTATTAACTAATATTTTATATATTTTAGCTTTTTTGAAACTTTTTTAGTCGTTTTGAGTAAAATAATTCTGGATAAATTTAGTTTGTGATATATTTATTTTTAATATGTATTTGGATACATGAATTTGTGTTTTAGATATTCAAATATTTGATTTAATTTTTTAAAAATATAAATTTTCGGATATTCAGATAGTCTGATATCCGAAATTTGGATTCGAATGATATTGAATACCCCCTAACCTTCATGTCTAACATATTTAAGATATCAATGATTTCTCTTTGACATTATTTGTTCTACGCTTTATCAATTAAATATATTAGTCATATGTTAAATATACATGATACTATAGTTTATTAATCCATAATGTGAAGACCACCCCTTACGGGGCAGTTCACACCAGTCTAGGTCCCACATACATGCAATACGATATCAACCAAACTAAGATAGAGTAATTTTAATGCGGAAAATTAAATTACAGTACAAATTATTAGGGTTTAAGTTTAATACAGATTACCAATTTTAAGTTAAACTTATAAAGGGCACAAGTCTAATCTAATTCATGTCATCATATTATCAAAATAAATCTACCCAGATCACCACAATATCATCATCCAATTAGTACCAAAATGAGATCGTTGAGTAGAGGTCTATGATACTTCTGTCTTGATCGTGTAAGACCTAAGAACTAGGTCCGGCAGGTGACTTTCCTTTGCTTTTTCCTGTAAAATATTAAAGCAACATCTGTAAGCAAAGCTTAGTGAGTTTATAGATTTTCAATATTAACATGCGTGTCAAGCGGAGTTATAAATCTAAGCGTGATAAGTCTTGGCTGCCGCTACAGCCCTCATCATGATTGAGATATAGTATCTTAGATCGGATGATGTTCAAACCACACTCACGCTTATATCGTGGGGATCAGCCACATACTGGGCTAGCTACCAGTAGGTCAACATGGCCGAACATCGGAGGTCATTACCAAGTTCATAAGAACTGGTGAAATAGCCGGGTCTAGAACAATAGACCATAAGGGCTAGTCAAGCTGAATAAATCTTATCAAGTCCGATCAATGAAATAAGTATAAGTCTTAGAAGTCATGATATCAATGAATCATAAAGCAAAGTCTGAAGTGCTAATAAATGCAATATGAAATGATAAGCAATTAGCTATCATGATTCACTGGGCAACACCCATCCATGGTGTGCACAGGTCTCAATCCAGCTGATAAATGAGTGTCAAATAAAGTAACAGCATCAATATATCTCAAACGGATCTTTGCATGTTCAATTCGAATATCTATAACTCACAGTTTGGGTCTTGGTCAAACAGATATAAGAATCTGCCACCTGAGTTATCTCAGGATTTTGTCAATCTGTTCTCTGTCAAATCACGTCTCTGACCCGGTTTAAATCTTTTAAAATCTTTGTCTAAATGTTCAGGTAATATACTGAACCTGTTCAAAATCATGCATGATAATATCTTGTCATTTTCATCATCTTTATTAATGTCATCATCTTTTGGTCTTAAATTCTTTATTTTATCTGATTCTGATAACTTGTTCGTTCATATATCATCTTGGACTCAAATTTTGATTTAAAAGGAATAGATTCGAATTTAGATTCGAATTTAGATTCGAACCCTTCCATCACACACATGTTTCGAATCTGTTTTCTTAGATTCGAACTACTCCAATTCATGTATAGAGTTCGAATCTATTGATTTATACCATTCGAATCTAATCATTTAAACTTGAATTGTGTGGGTGTGTGTGTCTCGATTCTATGTACATAGACTCGAAGGTGTGTGTGAGTTCGATTCTATGATGGTCTTCGAATCTATGTGTTTAGATTCGAACCATGCTTATAATTCGAGTCTAGGAACACAGATTCGAAACATAGCCATTCGAATCTAATGGCCTAGTTTCGAAAATCCACCCATTCGAATCTGTTCTATGTATTTCTCGAATTTGATCATATTGTTCTCGAATCTGATCATATTTACAACTCTAAACTTGAATTTCTAAGGCATAAATCACAAAGATGATCAATGTTAAGCCTATGTTCGATTATCTTACACTTATTCTAGTTAAATCTGATAAAAAGGCTTTAAATTTCATAAAAACTTGGTAGATTCGAGAATATCATATATATATATAAAACGGAAATATATATATATAAACTTACCTCAATTCGTCTGAATTCACGCAGAAATTGATATATATCCGTGTAGTATTCGCCGAGATCTTCCTAACGGTATATTTATCTTGACGATCGGACGGTCGGTTTAGAAGAATTTCTAGAGAGAAGTTAGAGAGAGAAAGCTAGAGAGAGAGTTTAGAGAGAGAGAGCTAGAGAGAGAGAGTCGAATCTGATCTTTGAGTTTGATTCTCGTTTATATACGTCGTCTAGTTATGTTTGCTAGCTAACTCACTTTCATTTTTGTATATTATATCTCTTTTTATTTAGTTTTCTTTAATAAATAATTAATTAATTCATAAATTAAATATTTATATAATTTAATTAATATTTCATTATTAATTAAATTATAATTCAAATAATTCAATAATGTAACTTTATTACATTATCGGCTCAAAATATTACTGATTTTACGACTAGCTCAAAATTAGGTTGTTACAGAATGGGCTCCACCACGCACAAACTTCGTCCCCGAAGTTAGCTAGATTCGAACAGACCGGGATATGTAGCTTTCATAACATCTCTCGATTCCCAAGACTGATGCGAACCTTTGTGGTGTTTCCACTGGACAAGCACCATCTGTATCTCTTTATTCCTAAGCTTCTTAGTCTTTGTGTCCAGAATACGTTCTGGCTCTTCAATTACTCGAAGCTTTTCATCAATCTGCAAGTTAACGTGTGGTATCTGCACTTCTCTTTCATCAGCTAAACTCTTTCTTAGATGACTAACATGAAATACAGGATGTATTCCAGCTAAGTCAGTCGGTAGTTCAAGACGATAAGATTGATTTCCAATCTTTTCCACAATCTTGAACGGACCAATAAATCTCGGAGCTAGCTTGTTTCTTTTAATAAATCGCACCACATTCTTCATTGGGGATACTTTCAGCATCACCCAGTCGTTAACTGCAAAACTAATTGATCTATGCCGATTATCATAATACGACTTCTGCCTGCTCTGAGCTTCAAGAATATTTCTTCTAACAAGTTGAATCTTTTCATGAGTCAACTGTAGAAGGGCAGGACCCGCTATTGGCGATTCGCCTGTTTCGCGCCAACAGGTAGGAGTTCTGCACTTTCTTCCGTACAAAGCTTCAAAAGGAGCCATCTTGATTGTAGAATGATAACTGTTATTGTATGAAAATTCGACCAACGGCAAGTGGTCATCCCAGTTACCACCTAAATCAAGAACGCAGGCACGAAGCATATCTTCAAGAGTTAAGATAGTACGCTCACTCTGGCCATCTGCATTTGGATGATAAGCAGTACTCATAGAAATCCGAGTACCCATCCCTTCTTGTAATGCTTGCCAGAATCTGGATGTGAAGCGACTATCTCGATCAGAAACGATAGACTTTGGCACACCGTGTCGTGAAATAATTTCAGTGATGTACAGCTGCGCCAATCTATCGAGAGAATAAGTTTCTTTCATCGGAATAAAATGTGCTGATTTCGTTAATCGATCCACGACTACCCAGATGGAGTCGTGCTGTCTTTTGGTCTTAGGCAACTTCGTAATGAAGTCCATTGTTATATGCTCCCACTTCCATTCAGGAACTGGCAGTGGTTGCATATCTCCGAAAGGCTTCTGATGTTCTGCCTTAACCATCTGACATACTCTGCAGCTTTCAACACATTTTCCGATATCTTTCTTCATTCCTGGCCACCAGTAGTCAGCTTTCAGATCAAAGTACATTTTTGAGCTGCCAGGATGAATAGATAACTTGGACTGATGAGCTTCGGACAGAAGAGTGCTACGAATAGAACCATATTTAGGAACCCAGATTCGGTTTCCCTGGAGACAGTAAAGTCCCAAATGGTTCAGAGATAGTAATTGTAGTTGCCCTTTAAGATTTTCAGAATCAATATTCTCTTCTTTCATTGCTTCTGTTTGAGCAACTCGAATATCTTCAATAAGATCAGAAGAGAATATAACTGGAGTTAGGGCATAGCAGCACTTTTCAGGATACACTTTTCTACTCAACGCATCCGCGACAACATTTGCTTTGCCGGGATGATACAAGATCTCGCAATCATAATCCTTGATAAGTTCCAAGGATCGACGCTGTTTCATGTTCAGATCTTTTTGAGTGAAAAGATACTTGAGACTTTTATGATCGGTGTAGAGCTGACACCGAGTCCCATAAAGATAATGCCGCCAGATTTTCAGAGCAAAGGTAACAGCAGCCAACTCAAGATCATGAGTTGGTGCATTCTTCTCATAATCTTTTAATTGCCTTGAAGCATAGGCAATTACTTTTCCCCTTTGCATCAGAACACATCCTAAACCCGTACCAGAGGCATCGCTATAAACAACGAAATCATCATTACCTTCTGGCAAGGCTAGGATTGGCGCTTGAATCAACTTTTGCTTCAGAATTTCAAATGCCTCTTGCTGTTTATCAGTCCAAACGAAAGGAGTATTCTTTCGTGTTAGCGTTGTAAGTGGCACAGCAATCTTTGAGAAGTCCTTTATGAATCGCCGATAATAACCGGCCAATCCAAGGAAACTTCTTATTTCTGAGGCATTGCGAGGTGTTTGCCACTTCTGAATGGCCTCGACTTTCGAAGGATCAACAGAAATTCCTTCGCCAGAAACAACATGGCCAAGGAACTGGATCTATAAAAATCAAGATGGAAATTTAAATTCTGAGGTGAATCATAGAATAGTTAAGGAAACAGCTCAAGACTTATATAATAGAGATTATACCTGTCTGAGCCAGAATTCGCACTTATAAAACTTTGCATAGAGTCTTTCTCTTCTCAATAACTCTAGCAATTGCCGCAGATGAATAGAATGATCAGCCTCCGATTTGGAGTAAATCAGAATATCGTCTATGAACACGATAACTGATTTATCCAACATTGGTCTGCACACGCGATTCATGAGATCCATGAACGCCGCTGGTGCATTCGTTAATCCAAACGGCATTACGAGAAATTCGTAATGACCGTATCTTGTACGGAAGGCTGTCTTTGGAACATCTTCTTCTCTGACTTTTAACTGATGATACCCAGAACGGAGATCTATTTTCGAAAAGTAACTGGCTCCTTGTAACTGATCAAACAGATCATCGATTCTGGGCAGAGGATACTTATTCTTTATTGTAACCTTGTTCAACTCGCGGTAGTCGATGCACATACGGAAAGTTCCGTCTTTCTTTTTAACAAACAGAACTGGTGCACCCCACGGAGAAGAACTCGGTCGGATAAACCCCTTCTCCAACAGCTCTTGCAGTTGCTTTGACATTTCCTGCATTTCTGCAGGTGCAAGTCTGTATGGAGCCTTCGCAATAGGAGCCGCACCAGGAACCAAGTCAATACTAAACTCGACTTGACGTTCCGGTGGCACTCCAGAAATGTCGTCAGGAAAGACGTCCGGGAACTCGCAGACTATCGGGATATCAGACAGAGATTTCTTTTCAGGGTTGGTTTCGGATAAAGCATAGCACAAATAAGATTCGCGACCTTTAGATAGATACTTATGTGCTTTTTCAATGGAAATGAAGCAGTGATCACCTTTTCGCTTTTCGCCTTTAATCTCTAACACTCGGCCGTCTGTAGTCTTGATTCGGATGATTCGGCGGTTGCAGACAATAGTAGCTTCATTTTTCGTTAGCCAATCCATGCCAATAATAACGTCGAACTCTTTTAATGGAATCGGGATGAGATCGAGATTAAATACAATGTTACCGATGAGTAGAGTGCAGTTTCGATAAACGGAATCAGCCATAACAAAGTTGTTACTGGCTGTCTCAATGTCTAGAATCACAGGGAGTTTTGATGGAGCTTTATGTAGTCTTGATGCAAAAGAAGTCGATATAAAAGAACGACTTGCGCCAGAATCAAATAGTATACGTGCCGGAATCGAATTAAGTAAAAACATACCCGTAACTACATCAGGCGTTTCTTTGGCTTCCTCGGCAGTGATTTGGAAAGCTCGTGTCCGGGCAGTTGGCGTTGCAGCAGAACTTTTTCCCGAAGAACCTCCCGCAGATGATTGAGACTGATATCGTGGCCCGCTTCTACACTGATACATAAAGTGTCCTCGTTTCCCGCACTTTGCACATCCACGTCCCTGCTGTGGACATTCCTCGCTGCTATGACCTATCATGTTGCATGAGAAGCAAGTGACATCTTCTGGATTGCACAACCCCATGTGTGACTTTCTGCATCGCCTGCAGAATCGTGGTTCGTTCGTGAGGGAATACGCTTGGGCTTTCGGTTGTGAATTATGCTGATAGGATTGCTGAGTCTGAGATTTATTTGGCTTAAAGAATCTGCCAAATCGTTGTTTCTTTGGAGGAGACGGGTTCATCGGATTGGTAGACGGAGCGTCTAGCTGATCGCCGTATTCTAGATATCCTCTCTCGATTTGTCTTGCAGCTTCAACCATTTCCAAGTAACTCTTATATTTAATTGCGCTCATTGGATGTCTGTATCTAGGATTGAGTCCTACTCGGAACCTATTCATTTTCCTTTCTTCAGTAGCAACCTGGTATGAAGAGTAACCACATAGACGTGAAAACTCGTGCTCGTATTCGTCGACTGTCTTTGTTCCCTGAGTCAACTGCATCAGTTGTACTTCCATTTTATCTCGCTGGTCGACCGGGCAGTATTTCGCATTGAACATATCAAGAAACTGCTCCCATTCTAAAGTCTGAATCACCTCTTCACCGTATATGCTTCGCTGTGTCTTCCACCATGCTCGGGCAGCTCCAACAAACAACGCAGATGCGTAGCTTACTTTCTTAGAATCTAAACAGTCAGAGATTCTAAATATTTCTTCCGTATGATTGATCCAATCCATCGCCTGAATCGGATCAACTGTACCCTCGAAGTTCAGGGCACCGCTGGCTTTGAAATCCTTAAACTTACAGCCTTTAGGCTGCTCAATTTGAGTTTCAGGGGTAGAGTTATCAGAATCAGATTCTTCATTCTGAACTTGTTTATCTTTTCGCTTATTTTTCTTATCGTTACGTCTTTTAGCTTCGGCCTCATCTCTGGCCTGAAACTGTTCTTGCATAATCTTATTCTGTTGTTCTGAGTGTTGTGCTAGTAATTGTTGCATCATCTCAAACATTTGTTGTGGGGTCATGTTGTTTGGTATGTCACCTGATCCTGATCCTGACATCTTAGCTGAAAATTTAAAATCAATTAACTATCAGTTTATAGACTTAGATCTATGTACCCTTTTTCCCATCCTAATAGTCTGTACATCCTATCTCAGTTCAATCCACCTAAATGATTGATATATATGTATTGCTTCAGTTTGAGATCAAGTATACTTACGTAATACTTGATTCACTCAAACTAGTGCTCTGATACCATCCTGTGAAGACCACCCCTTACGGGGCAGTTCACACCAGTCTAGGTCCCACATACATGCAATACGATATCAACCAAACTAAGATAGAGTAATTTTAATGCGGAAAATTAAATTACAGTACAAATTATTAGGGTTTAAGTTTAATACAGATTACCAATTTTAAGTTAAACTTATAAAGGGCACAAGTCTAATCTAATTCATGTCATCATATTATCAAAATAAATCTACCCAGATCACCACAATATCATCATCCAATTAGTACCAAAATGAGATCGTTGAGTAGAGGTCTATGATACTTCTGTCTTGATCGTGTAAGACCTAAGAACTAGGTCCGGCAGGTGACTTTCCTTTGCTTTTTCCTGTAAAATATTAAAGCAACATCTGTAAGCAAAGCTTAGTGAGTTTATAGATTTTCAATATTAACATGCGTGTCAAGCGGAGTTATAAATCTAAGCGTGATAAGTCTTGGCTGCCGCTACAGCTGTCATCATGATTGAGATATAGTATCTAGATCGGATGATGTTCAAACCACACTCACGCTTATATCGTGGGGATCAGCCACATACTGGGCTAGCTACCAGTAGGTCAACATGGCCGAACATCGGAGGTCATTACCAAGTTCATAAGAACTGGTGAAATAGCCGGGTCTAGAACAATAGACCATAAGGGCTAGTCAAGCTGAATAAATCTTATCAAGTCTGATCAATGAAATAAGTATAAGTCTTAGAAGTCATGATATCAATGAATCATAAAGCAAAGTCTGAAGTGCTAATAAATGCAATATGAAATGATAAGCAATTAGCTATCATGATTCACTGGGCAACACCCATCCATGGTGTGCACAGGTCTCAATCCAGCTGATAAATGAGTGTCAAATAAAGTAACAGCATCAATATATCTCAAACGGATCTTTGCATGTTCAATTCGAATATCTATAACTCACAGTTTGGGTCTTGGTCAAACAGATATAAGAATCTGCCACCTGAGTTATCTCAGGATTTTGTCAATCTGTTCTCTGTCAAATCACGTCTCTGACCCGCTTTAAATCTTTTAAAATCTTTGTCTAAATGTTCAGGTAATATACTGAACCTGTTCAAAATCATGCATGATAATATCTTGTCATTTTCATCATCTTTATTAATGTCATCATCTTTTGGTCTTAAATTCTTTATTTTATCTGATTCTGATAACTTGTTCGTTCATATATCATCTTGGACTCAAATTTTGATTTAAAAGGAATAGATTCGAATTTAGATTCGAATTTAGATTCGAACCCTTCCATCACACACATGTTTCGAATCTGTTTTCTTAGATTCGAACTACTCCAATTCATATATAGAGTTCGAATCTATTGATTTATACCATTCGAATCTAATCATTTAAACTTGAATTGTGTGGGTGTGTGTGTCTCGATTCTATGTACATAGACTCGAAGGTGTGTGTGAGTTCGATTCTATGATGGTCTTCGAATCTATGTGTTTAGATTCGAACCATGCTTATAATTCGAGTCTAGGAACACAGATTCGAAACATAGCCATTCGAATCTAATGGCCTAGTTTCGAAAATCCACCCATTCGAATCTGTTCTATGTATTTCTCGAATTTGATCATATTGTTCTCGAATCTGATCATATTTACAACTCTAAACTTGAATTTCTAAGGCATAAATCACAAAGATGATCAATGTTAAGCCTATGTTCGATTATCTTACACTTATTCTAGTTAAATCTGATAAAAAGGCTTTAAATTTCATAAAAACTTGGTAGATTCGAGAATATCATATATATATATAAAACGGAAATATATATATATAAACTTACCTCAATTCGTCTGAATTCACGCAGAAATTGATATATATCCGTGTAGTATTCGCCGAGATCTTCCTAACGGTATATTTATCTTGACGATCGGACGGTCGGTTTAGAAGAATTTCTAGAGAGAAGTTAGAGAGAGAAAGCTAGAGAGAGAGTTTAGAGAGAGAGAGCTAGAGAGAGAGAGTCGAATCTGATCTTTGAGTTTGATTCTCGTTTATATACGTCGTCTAGTTATGTTTGCTAGCTAACTCACTTTCATTTTTGTATATTATATCTCTTTTTATTTAGTTTTCTTTAATAAATAATTAATTAATTCATAAATTAAATATTTATATAATTTAATTAATATTTCATTATTAATTAAATTATAATTCAAATAATTCAATAATGTAACTTTATTACATTATCGGCTCAAAATATTACTGATTTTACGACTAGCTCAAAATTAGGTTGTTACACATAATATTACATGAATATTTTTAATAAAATATTATGTATGCAAAATATATATGCTATAAAAATTAAAACATACAAACATTAATCAAAATATATATACTATAAAAATGAAAATTTATAAAACGATGTATTAAACAAATTATTCTTTGAAAAATATTTTAAAATTAAGTAAAATATATGATTTTTGGTCATCAACATGTTTGATATGTATGCTTGAATAGGTCAAAATTGCCACCCCTACGTATAGTGGTTGATTAGCTCATTATCTAGAAGCTTTAATGTACTTAATTGATGTTAGCTTATTTATAAATTCACATAATATGCATACACTTAATTCTTAATTTGTTGGATTATAAAAGGTACGGTCGAATTGGAACTAAAATGGAATTAAAACGAACTAAATACGAAGTTACCACTTATAAGATTCCTTCTACATAGTTGGAGTGAGATAAGGAGCAAAACATGTGAATTTGTAGCCAATTGAAGCCCATTTGTGCCAGAGAATGCACACCAAATACACAAAAAATAGAAACCGAGGAATTCGTGCGTAGCCCAGTGAGTACCGTAGGTGTAGACTCGTGGGGCTGCACATCATCGTTTTAATTTTGATTTGAGGATTTCGATTGTTATTTAGACTTATATCAAAATGGAGTCGAATCTGCTTATAAATATGATGTTTCTGGACGATTTTGAAGAACACAACACACCTAGAAAACCCTAGCAAAGAGAGAAAATGTAAAGGCAAAGATTAGAGTTTGGTTTCATATTCGTTCTACCACTTCCGACCATCAAGCCAACAACGTGGACAAGTACAAGCCTACACAAGATTTAGTTGATGATTCATTGGACTATCGATCATAGATTTATCCATTAGTTAAGTATTTATGTTTCTCTTAGTATATCGTTGTAACGAATGATACATTTATTTGGGTTTTCTGTGCGATTATGCATATGAATGTTATTATTTTGATCTCTTCTATTTATGTTCAATCATAAGACGTGTCGTAGTCTTATTACATGTGTGCTGAACTCTCTTAGTTATGAGGAATGACGAATTGTGAATATGACATGATTCGTACCCAAGACATGATTACGATAAATGCGATTATTATAACAATGTCAATGTCGTTAGATTACGATGATAACTGATCAGTTGCATGATTAATTAATTACTTGGTAAACCTAGGTTCAATTGTCTACAATCCGTCCAAACCCTAATACCAAAGTTGTTGGTCTTTTTATTTGTATCTACCTATGTTGGGTAAATTACAAAGTTCGTCCCTGTGTTTTGATGAAAGTTATGGAATTTTTCCCTAAACTTTATTTATTACACTAGTAATCCTAATTTTGAGGTTTTGTTACGGTTTTGGTCCTTTGACAATTTGACTTATTAAAAATTTTAAAAATTACCATTATATCCTTTTTACTTATGACACTTTTAGTCGTTGAACTTTTCTTAGTTAATTTCATTTATAGTCGTTATTATAAACTTTATCTTTTTTCTTTTCTAATTTTTTTTATTATTTAATTTATACCAATTATAGTTTTGTTATAAATATATTTTATTTTAAACTTTTTATAGCTATTCATATTTATTTTTATTATATTGTGTTTGTATTTAACTATACAATAAATATTTATATATTTAAACTTTTATTTGTTATGTAATTTATAAAAATATTTTTATTAATATATATGTAAGTTACAAACTTAAATAATGAACATAATAATTATATATTAGAGACCCTTAAAATATGCTTAATAATTTTCAAATGATTCTTATTGACAAAATCCTTGTATTTTATTTTATACATTCACTAGGTTATATACCCATATGCTACATGGGTTGAATTTAAAAGAAAATTAAGAATAAATATTTATAAAAACACATGAAATAATCATTAAACAATTGAGTTTATTAGTTTTTAGTTAATTATATATTAGATTAGTTAGATTAGATTATAATAGTTTAAATTGGATTTAATTTGAATTCAAATTTAATTTTAGTAATGACATGTGACAAATTGAAGTATTGACACGTGACGAATTGAATGAGAAGTCGTCACGTGATAAATTAACTACTCATTTAATAGTATTTATAGATAGATATAAAATTTATATATTATATTACAAATTAATATTTATAGATTAAAAAATAATAGAGTGTACTTATCTTTTTAAAAATAATAATTGTAACGTGAAAGCGACACATATGCATTTGATGTTCTCTTTTATTATTATATATATAGATTTTTAATAAAATAATGTATCACATATAATAACTATTATAATATTTAAAAACAGTTCAAAATCTTTAAATCAAATCAAATCTTATAGATTAAGGGTGTGTTTGATTCGTTAAGAGGTAATTGTCTTATTGCTTATTACCACTTCTTATTGATAAGAGACGTCTCAATAATTGATAAGAGGTTGCAATAAGATTGTTTGATTTTTAAATTTATAAATGTCTAATCATATATGTTTTCTTGACTTTATTTATGAAATTAATAAAAATTTTATGATTTATAAATATACGTGACTTTTCTATTTTATTAACCAAAATTTCAACTAGCACACATATTTGGAAGCAAACAAATAACTCATAACAATCAATTAACAATCATAACTTTCATGTGCTTGAGCTTCTTGTACTGCCTCATTTTCATTATCCCCATCTGCATCTGCATTTTCGTCATCCACTTGATTATACTCACAAAATTCATCATTTAATCCTTCCTTTCGTATAAAATTATGTATCGCAAAACTATTTAAATTATATAGAACTAAAAGGGATACTCCATAACTTAACCTAACTAACTTTGAATATCCATTTAAACTAATTAATGTTCTAGCCCAAAATTATTTAATTAAATTCCAAATCATTTTTTATTCAAACTCTTTAAACTTGCATTAATCTCATTTCTAATAATTAATTCTATACGACTTCAACCCACATATAACCTAATAAGTAACAACCCAAAAACAATAACCAACATCATTAACTTAGTTTGAAAGCCTAATAATCAAATCAACCTAAACCCAATTATTTAACATTATCTAGTTCAATTTAACATCCCAAACTAATTAATTAATAACTCAAAACACCTTAATATTTAAAAACCCAAAATTAATTTCCAAATTAAGAAAACTCAACAAAATACAAATTGTAATTAACCCATTAAAAGAATAAAAGAACTTCTTATTTTTATCAACTAGCCCACAAAATAATAACATGACCCCAATTAAATTCAAAACCCAAAACCCAATTAAATTAGAAAAAGCCCAACAACATTTTTGTTTAACCTAATTGAATTTAAAGAAATAAAAAAAAAAAAGTAAAATAAAAGAAAGATTCATGTGCTCCTTTCATCTGCAACAAAAGAAAGGAAACAGAAAGAGGAAAAGAAATGGTGAGGTGCCCATCGCAGGGGGAAACAGAGCCGGCCAAGGCATTTTCCGGCGCCGACGAGCCCATCACCCCGTCACGTACTCGACTCTCTTGGTGAACGAAACAGAAATAAGAGGGCAGACAGAGCACGACGCCGCCGCCGCCGCCGTGCGGTCGCCGGCCAAGGGCTGTGGCGTTGTGACTGGTGATGACGTCGGTTGTGGCGTTGGTGTCGGTGTCGGCATCAACGTCTTCTAGGGTTTGGGAGGGGGATGAGTCATTGACGGAAACAGAGAGATCATTGTTTCCTTTGGCGATGAGAGGGGATAAGCGTCGTTTCCAATTCTGATTCAATAAGAGACGGTAAGAGAATTTTTGTCTCTTTTCTCTTGTTGGCAGCAAACGCTCTCATCACTAATTCCTCTTACCGATTCAGACTTTTAAGTCCAATAAGAGTCTATTGAGAGAAATCAAACATGCCCTAAATGTTCGAACCATTATATAATTGATAAAGGTATAATCACTTTTTTAAGTTGCATTTTACAATAGTCATAAATGTTGATTTATTTTATTAAAAATGTGATGGTCATAACGTGTCTTATTGTATAGTTTAAATGATAATGATTAGTTCTAGATAATTGTGATTTTATTTGAAGATTTTAAAAATACTAATAATTTTTTAATTGATTTAATGATGATATATAAGGTATTATAAGTAGCTAAATTTGATTTTAACGAAATAGATGGATAAATTATTAAGAATATTTCAACGGTATCCAATATTTTAAATATTATCATTTTGTTAATTAAATATATAAATAATATATAAGAGAATTTTGATAAGTAACATGAAAAATAAAAACATATAAATATTTATATTATATACAATGAAAACAATATAATAAAGTTAATAGAAAATTAAAATAGTTAAATATGCATACATTGAATATTTTAAAAATAAAAAGAAAATAAATATATGCATGACGATAAATGTTTGATTGAAAATAAATATTAATTTAAATTAAAAATAGAATTAAAATTAAAGTTTCTAAATTGGAACCTTATATTTAAATTAATTTATAAACTATAGTGGCTAAATTTTTAGTTCGTAAAAAGACAAAATGGTTATTTTTAAAAAGTTAAGAAAAAATTAAAGATCAAATGTGTAACAAAACTTCAATTTGACATATATTAGAAATACTGTTAACAAGGTTATTAGGGAGGGAACCCTTTGCACGTGCTAACTCTCCGCATAAGGTGAGTCCGCACGTGTTTATGAGGTTTCGTGACATTGTGTGATATGAAAGGCATTTATTTACTCCACAAATACTAGCCTACATTAAATAATTATGTTTTTTCCATTCTTTGTACCTGTATATGTTTGTCTGCACATTATGTATGTTTTATTATTGCTGACATTATAGTTTTTTCCAATTTAAGGCTTATTTTTGGTCTTAAATACTTTTTTTTTAACTTATGTTGAGTCATTTTGTAAAAGTAATGTAAAAAAATGTTATGTTCTTTGGGGGCGGAGCTACATCAGTGAAGTCACAAATTAACACATAGAGGTCTATTAGTAAATATCCAGACCCTCATTGAATTTTTATATAGCCCCTCAATGATTTCGCAGCCCAATACTCCACTAGCTCATTCCAAACTTTTCAGCCTTTATTATTTTTTCTAAAGAAAACAGCAATCGATCCTCATTTCCTGATTGCGCTTTCTGCTCTAACTCTTTGTACTCTTGCTATGATGTTATTTTTTGTAAAGTTGCTCAGTTAAGTTTGATAAATTCATTGTAGGATTGCTAAATAGCCTATATTGTTGATTACTAGTTGTTGAATGAATATTTTTTTTTTTTTTTACTTTTAATCATTCATAATATAAAAATGAGAAGATTTTATAAAATAAAAGAGTATTTGAATGAATGTGTCATTGTAGGTAATGACGCTAATTGAATCCTACTTTCGTATTTTTTTTTACGGTTTCGTTAATCATTTTTATCGACTGTTGTTTTATTTATAAATTGTTACGTTTTTTATTGTTGTCGGGTAGATTGTTTTGCTAACTATTACATTAAGCAACGTTGGTCATGATTTTGCATTTTTTTAATGATTTTTGCGTTCAATCGTCTATATTTAAAGTATGATTTTTTTCACCCCAAAAGTCAATATTTTCTAGATCCGCCACTGATGTTTTTGGTTATATGAATTTGGCTATTGCCATTACTTTTTACCCACTTCAACCATGTGCATGAGCATTACATGGTGATCTTCAAGTGCATTATTTTTTTCAGGCTTTAGCTTGTTACAGGTGGTTTGCAAAGCGCAAAGAGACCGGAGACATTTGGAGAATTAAATCCCTAAGAAGTGTTCTTAAGGAAGTACACTCTCTCTTTGTTATGTTTCCTGGTTCTATAAGAGTGATGCTTGATAAAGAACCTAGATACGAAGTCACCTGTTTACCTTCATCATAGACTACCTTAGTGGTACGTCCTTTTCCAAGTCATGCCCTACATGGATCATATAGAATCCATTCTATATCTCTTTTCTAATTTTTTTCATTGAAGGTTGCTGATTATCAGCTTATCAAAAGCAGTCTCCGTTGGAGTTGTGGTGCTGTGGTAATGCTGAATTTTCTGTTTCAAATGATTTCCCAATGGATTTGTGCTGCTGGGACAATGCTGAAGTTGTTTTACCTCTCTCTTATATATGCATTTTGTCTCTGATGTAGATTTTCTCATGGGCAACGAATTCATGTTACCTAATTATCGTGACTCTTTAAGGAGCCTGTGATTGTACATATGTTGAATGTAGGACGAGAGGCTGCAATTGAAGTACAGGTCATATCACATCGTGCATCTTCTTTAGTACTCTTGGCCTATTTCATAATTTCCAACAAGTGTATATAAATTTTGAGAAAAATTCTAGTATGTTCCATTGTTTTGTATATTTGGTTTATTCTTATGGGGGAATTGTTACTCAAGGTCATTTCCGAAAATTAATTTGGAAGAGTAGGAGGAAATTGGAGGATGAAACAACAAAGTGTTTAAAAATCTGATTTGTGTTCTGCATATCTGTCAAATGTTAAGTCTTTTGTCTCATAACTCTTTAAAATCGATGTAGAATTTTTCCAGTCATTTGCTTTATTGTAGAACTTACTAGTTACTACATATATTTGGAATTTGGGAGACTTGTATGCAAATTGTGGAAAAAAAAAAAAGAAAGAAAGAAATATTGTATTGACAAAGCATGACCCATTTTGCACATCTATTTGAAATATTAGCCACTATCATCTTTGTATGAAACTAGTGTTGTGGTTGCCCGCGCGTTGCCGCGGGTATCCGTAAAAATATGTAGTTTTTACCGCTAAAGTTAAAATATGATGTTAAGAAATAGAATATAATTTAATGATGACAACAACGTAACTACATTTGTGTATTTAAGCATTAGTGGGTTACATGTTATTTTTTACGAATTTGGTATGATTTAATTATTGATGTTTAAAGTATATTGTTTTTTAGGGTTTTATATGCAAATGGTTTCGTCCCTCAATGTTATTTTTTACCAATAAAGTCCTCATGTTATTGTGTTCTTTTGGGTTTTCGGGAATTATTTTTTTTCATAATCAGTACCATATTTTCCACAAAAATACCAACATGCCACGAAAAGCCCTCAAATTTAATGATTTTTTTGTCAAAAAATGAATAATTCCAAAAATCACAAACAAACAAATAACTTACAGATTTTATTGGTAAAAAGTAAAACGAATAGGCTATACCGCAAAAATACGAAGAACATGTTGGTTTTTTTTCATATTAAACCCTTATTTCACAAAAACCATGAATAACAAAAGTTGATGTTTTATATACATCTTGTGAGACAAAAGGCAAAAAACAAACGACAAAACAAAATGAATCACTGTTATTTAATTTTTCAAGTTGAGGCGGAAGCAGAAATTTTCATTATTTAAATATTTAATCAATATTTGGTTAAATATTGAAGAAGTTGATGTATAAACTGAATACTTTTATTTACAAATATAAAAATATAAAAAATGTTGAACTCAATATTTATTAAGCTTTAAAAAAGTTCATTGTTTCCCGGTTAAAAAAAATAAAAAAGTGTAATAATTCGTCATTTTTTCTTATCGGAAAAATTTATAGATGGATTAGTTGATTTCCCGTTTGGTTAAATTAAAAATCAAAGTTCTTTATTTTTTTCCGAGCGAAAACATTTAAAGTTAAATCAGTCGGCGTTAGTTTCATTCATTTAAATTTAATATGGTTCACCATTTTTTCTGATTAAAAATATTTAAAACTAATATGGTTAGTCATTTTTTCGTTTGGTTAAATTGCAAATCAAAGTTATTAAATGTTTTTTTCCGGTCAAAAACATTTATAATTAAATTAAGTGGTTGTTTGCTTCGTTTGATTAAATTTAAAACCGAAATGGTTCGTTGTTTTTTTCGAGCGAAAATATTAAAAATTGAAACAACGAATATTTCAATTTTTCCAGTGAAATGGCTTACCAAATAGGAAAAAAACAATCAAATTTAAGTATTTTGGACGGATAAAACGAATAACCATTTTGATTTTCGATTTAACCAAAAGTAAAAAAACAACCAAACAATCTAATTTTTAATGTTTTAGTAGAAAAACGATGTATCATTTCGATTTCCAAATTAACGAAATGGAAAAACGACAAACCAAATTAATTCGAAATATTTTTTAATTGATTAAAAATATTAATATTTTATTATATTTTTATACCTATTTGTTTTTGGGAAAATAAGAAGTTATATTTTTTAATTAGAATGGTAAAAAATATAAACAATTTTTAGTTAAAGTTAATAGATAAGAAACAATGTTGAATGGAAAGTTGTATACCTTGATAATAATAATTAATTTTGAAAAATTGAAAGTCTAGGGATCAAATCCAAAATTAATATAAACTACAGGGGCTGATTTTGTAAATTCTTGAAATTAGAAAAACGACACCGTATAGCATCAATACGGTGCGTTTTACAATGCCTATTGTTAGTTATAACAATTAGCTAACCAAATATCCGAATTAAAAAAACCGGTTAACCAATCTATTCAGTTTTTAACTTCACAAAATTTTTAAACCTATGTATTCAAAAGACATTTTGGGTCAAGGCATTAACCATAAACACTCTTTCGCCACGGCCACATTTGGAAGCATATGAATCTCCCGCTTCTGCTCGACTGAGCCCTAGAAAAACCTCAATCACGCCTGATTCTCCCATTTCCCCAGCAATTTCCCGATAGCTCCCCCCAAAATTTTACATCGAAGGCAAGAGATTTCTTTACCTATGGAAGCTAACGCCCTACAGGTTCCTCTGATCACCTTCTAGTCTCTCAATTTCATTAATGTGGCTTTAATTGTACCTCTTTCGTTATTTTTTGTAATCTTGAAAATTCTTGATGTAACTTTTATTACTTACAAGCTTCCAATTGAACGTGAATTTTTGTTGATCGAATAAAAAATTAGAGTCTTATTTCGTTTGGTAGTTAGCTACTCAGTATATGCGCCGAGTCTTTACGATCTGTATCATGGATGTTAGTTTTTTTGTGTTAGAGAGATTATAGACTTTTAGTTTTTATATGATAACTAGCTTACAGTTCTTGGATTCCAATTTAGAATTTCTGTTCTCAGAAGTTGCATAATTTGTGCCTCCGTGCATGCAGGGCCGGTCGTATCATTTTTTAGGCCCGGGGCATATACTTAAAAAAAGGGCCCTCTATATATACAATCAATATTCGTATAAAAAAATTACAATTAAATAATATTGATTTTGTTGCACAAAGTTCACAATCTGTCATCGTGTAATGGTTTCATGGTGCTTCTCTGAATTTTTCTTCAATCCAAAAACCGCAAAAAAAAAGAAAAATTAATATTAACATCGTATGATTATAAATTGGGTAAAAGTTACATACAATATTAAATTATATATTTATTAGTAAATTGAAAAAAAGAAATTTAAATTTTAAATGATACATAATATAAATAGTAACATATGTGTCAAAAAAAATATCTCAAGAAATAAATACATATCTCATTGAATTTGATGGATTGTATATTGATATAAAGCAAATAGACGATATCTATATATGAAAATCCAAATGATAGTGATGAGATATAAAAAAATAAAAAAAATGCACACAATGGGAATCGAACCCATGCCATTAGAGTTCCAAGGTGAGATAACTACCAGCAGAACCAACACATTGTCTGTGATTTTTTTCGCGCAAAACATATATAACCTAATACTGGACTGCTGGGCTATATTAACATATTAAATTTTTTTTGGGCCCCTTAGAGTGATTGGGCCCTGGGCGGTGGCCCAGGTGGACCAGGCCCAGGGCCGGCCCTGCGTGCATGAAGATGTGTTGGGAATGCATCGTTTCTAGTGCTCCATTTATCTTAAGCAAAGAGGCTAACCCTTCTTTCTAGTCTCTTCAATCCTATCCAGATGAGACTATGAGACTTCCTTTTTTGTTCTTCAGTCCTATAAAGCAATATATGTGCTGTATTTCTTTATCGTATATGAGTTGCTACTGATAATCTTAATTGTTGACTACCCAATCTTTACACTTATCCAAGGAATATAGATGGAATCTTGTAGAGTAAGAAACATACAAATAATTGAAAAGATGTCATGTTACATATTTTTGGAGGGTGGGCACATGAAGAGCGAACACGGGGTCTTGTCTATGAATAGCTTATGGAGATAAGAATTCAGACCTTCTATGGGGTCTATATTTACTTGTTGTCTTCTTGATATAGTCATATAACATATGTAGGGGAGAGCATGGGACACATGCTAAACTACTCATTTATCACTGGAAGGTCAAGGGATTTGAGTTAGGGAAACAACCTTTCTGAAAAACAGGTATGAGACTGATGTCGCACGTCCATGTCAACCCTCATAATCTTTTTATCGGCAATGGAAGTATAAAACAAAATAAAGGAGAAAAGGGTTCTGGCTGTGTATGGAATGGTGTGACGCAACCCTACCAGTCCATGGCATGCATTTGAATAAGGGTTAAATGCACAAAATAACAACACAATTTCATTTTTTACCGTATAGCTACATACTTTATTTTTCTTACCATACACACACACACACACACACATATATATGTATGTGTGTGTGTCGTAAAAAAACTCATGTTTATAGCAATGTGTGTATGTGTGTGTGTGTATATATATATATATCTCAGTGTACCGTAAAAAAACTCATGTTTATAGCAATGTGTGAATTAAAACTTGGATAATGTATATAGGTGAAGGTAGGTTGTTATTTTACTCATTTAATCCAAAAGTACGCTGCTAAAAATTGGTAAAATGATGCAAATCATTGTATACATGGGAAATTTTGAAAGTATGTTGCTATAATTGGTAAAGAACAAGGTATGTTGCTCTAAACAGTAAAAGCATGGAAGTAGATTGCTATCATACACATTTAACCTTTGAATAAGCAAGCCAAATCGACTACTCATTTACTTATTCCTTCATCTGAACCGCAAATTCGGTATCTTTAATTTTAGATACACATCGAGGGCTGAGCATGATTATTTGCAAGTATATATCTTCGTCATTTTATACATGGCTACACATCGATCAACGACAACTACTTTTTCATACGCTTGAAAAGTTCTCCATTTTTATATTGTTCAGAATTTTATTTCCATTAGTATCAAGTTGCCATTAGGTTAGGATACATTATGTCTCTTCAGAAAATGGTTATTTCTGGAAAAATCAAGTTCAATTATTTTTCCCATCTCCTCTCCAACCAATCATCCTCTTACCGAGTTGCCGCCTGACTTCTCGTATTTCACCTGATTTCTGTGTCTACCCATATAATATATATTTTTCCTTTACCATCAAATCATTAGGGAAGAAGTTCTAGGCAAGATGTGGATTTCCTTGAGAATTAACATATATACATCTACTGTCATTTGGTATTCTTTACTAAAATTCCTCAACTCCTGGATACTATATTGAATCCTCTTTTTTTTTGGCTACTCAATCCATTTCTCTAATCACATGTTTTTTGTTTCCTGATAGAGTTTTTTCTTCTATATCAATTTCATCAAAATATGCAACAATACTATCTGTAAAGTAGAATTTTGAGGTATTTCAGTTGAGATGACTAGAGAAGGCATTATTCAGTTCTCAGTTCTCACCATCTTGAATCAAGTTGAGCGGGATGTTACATTGGTTCTTTTCTGGTTGGCTTTTAAATTAAAATTTTGAGAAGAATGGCAGGATATGTATTACAATGTTATAGATTGAGTTCTGAATGATAAAAGATCCCATCTTCTTTCTTTTTCACTTGATTTTAAGCTAGTGAGGAGTTAGAGATATATATTTGCTAGGGAGAAAGAGAATAAGTGATCTTTTGATCTTAATCTGTTTGGATCAAACAAAGCCTACAATCTTTAGGCCTGGCGCTGGCCTGATAACATTAAAGAATTACTCTTGGTAAGAGATGGAAATTACCATGTGAAGTTTAGGTGCATTGTACACATGGATATTTTGGTGCACTTTGGCTTCTAGGTCAGGTAAAATATGGTTTTCATTTCTTATCTATAAGATTTGAATGTCACATGAACCAATTTTTCATGGAATCTTACTTTTCCAACACAGGACTCAACATTCAGACCAACACAACTATTTTATACATCAACCAACCAACACAAACAGTCAAGTGTCAGTAGCCTTTTATGTTTCAAGTGTTTTTGTACTAATATTAAATTTGACTTAAGTTTTTAAAGATGTACCAAAAATGCATGAAGTGCCATATACCATATGTATGTATCGACCAGAGGATTCTGTATTTTCATACTTATGAGTCTTCATGCTTGAAGCTATGATTATGAATGTTCATCGCAACTGACAGAAGTAGACACAAACATGTATGCATGTCTTCCTCCCATTTTTGCTTTTGATAATGTGTTGTATTATCTTGAAACAGAATTCGATGAAGACTGCGATGAGAAAGTGCAAGAAAAAATGTGATGCTGGACATGTGACGAGGAAGAAAAAGAAGGTTAACTCTTTATCCCATCTTCATGATGACCTTCTTGTAGAGATCCTTAAAAAGCTTCCAGCTGATATGCTTCGGTATAAGGTTAGATTTGTCTGCAGACGGTGGTTTAATCTAATTACTAATAGGATCTTACTAAATCATGCTTCTTTAATCCTCGATGACCGAATTGGATGTCACAAAGTGCGTCTGATGGATATAAGGGAAGAAAACCAGGGTCTTAAAATGAAAGAGCAATACCTTGAGATACCGTATAGTGGTCGTATAAAGTCTTGGTGTAATGAGTTCCTTCTGATGACAGATTCAGATAAACTAGGACATCTTTATATTTTCAATCTAATCACCAAGGAGGGATCATTTCTTCCCCCATGTTCTACATCTTGTGGGGGACATTATGGTTGCAAATGTGGATTGGGCCTTTCATATGATGAATTTAAAAGAGTATACAAGGTTGTTCATGTGTTTATGGGCCCACCAATCCAGTGCGAGCTTCTATCCTGGAAAAGTGACACTATATCTTGGGATTTTTCAAAGTGGAAAAAGATTAATGGGCCTTCTTATATGGGCCGTAGAAAATATTACTGGGATGATCCTATTTCAGTTCAAGGCAGGTACTTTCATTGGGATGTTCATTGTTCTAGGTACTTGGTTTCCATGGACACAGTAAAAGAGAGATTTCGCCAAACATTCCTACCAGGATCCAATGATCATCCAATGAGCAACCAATATTCTTTTCTTGAGATGGGTGGTTTCCTGACTCTCCTGCATAAGGCTTCCTCAGATGAAGTCAACATCTGGATGCTTAAAGATTTTCAGAGGACAAAGTGGGAGAAGTTGCAATCTATCAGTGTCTCAACATATATGGGCTCAAGCATTCATCAAGGCAGTGATCTTCCCATTCCTGTGACTAGCGTGATAAGCAAGAGATACCTCGTCTTTAGGAAACTTGGACCTGTGACTGGTCTTTATAGCTATGACCTGAAAACAGAAGTCATGAAAAAGCTAGACATAGAAATTGCGCCGTATGAGCGTTGTGTCGTTGAGTGTACATCAGCAAGTTTTTGGTAACCCATGTTAGAGATGTAGCTTATTATACCAAAACCTTGAAGTAGAAAACCTATGAACATAAAAGAGGTTGTATTCTTTTGAACTTGGTTATATATAACGAGAGCTATGGATGAATAATTACTTTTTGACTTGGTACCTGGATCTTTAATCATGTGTGTACCCTTCCTTTTCATTTCTGTTGTTTACCTACACTCCACAGATACACATGTTCAGTTCAGGTATGCTAGTTGCAAAAGTCTTTAATCCTGGAGAAGACGTCTAATTCCAAACTCTAGATTGCTTGCTTCTATACACGAGCCATTTCCCTATTGTAGTTTGAACACATAGGAGATTAACAAATGATAATTTTCTACTAAAAGGTAAAGATAAAGCAAAACAGCTGATAGAAGCCCGCCCGCTACTCCTTTTATGAACGCTTATATGTAGCTGAGTTTTCCTTGGCAGGAACTGTCAAGTGCTTCTTCATTCAACTGTATCGAGAATACAATTGAAGAAGAATGAATAATGTTGCATTTACGTTATATTAAATGATATTCTTGAGATTTTACGTTGCTTTGAATTATCTGATTTTGCAATAATGACGTTCAGATTCGGCCTTAATTTCTTGTAGCAACAAATTTCCATTACAATCATCATTCTTCATTTGTTTCCAACATAGGTCATGCCGTGGATTATAGGGTCTCTTTGTCGTTAATCTAAAATATGTCCCCTAAATATGAATATATTCAAAACATGAAAAGATTTATAATACAAAGGGCAAATGACCAATAATAGTAACAATTTTTATTATTTTTATCATTAATAGTAATATTATTTCTTTTTTATCATTAATAACATTGACTTTTATATTTTTTTATCATTTATAGTAAAAACTTTTTTTTCCTATTAATAATAGTAATTGGTGACCTGCAAACCTGTTTAGCAGGTCACCAACAACTTTTCAGTTATAAAAAGGGAAAATGACATCAAATAGCTCTGAACTTTTGATTTTGTACACATTTATGTAGTGAACGTCTTTTTGTGCACATTTGGTAGTCAAAGTTCCAAAATTGTTCCAATTTGGTAGTTGGCATACCTTTTAACCTGTTGCTTCCGGTTTCGATGTCTACATGGTCAATTTTTTGATGACGTAGCTACCCTTTTTTATATTATATCCGGTTTTATCTACGTGGCAACCTGTTTTTTCAAATCACCCGGGTTTATAACGCTGTATGAAATTAAGAAATCACCCGGGTTTATAACGTCTTTTTTTTTAAAAACCCGGTTATAAACCCGGGTGATTTTAAAAAACGGGTTGCCACGTAGAAAAACCGGGTATAATATAAAAACGGGTTGCCACGTCATTAAAAAATTGTCCACGTAGGCATCGAAACCGGAAGCAACCGGTTAAAAGGTACGCCAACTACCAAATTGGAACAATTTTGAAACTTTGACTACCAAATGTGCACAAAAAAAAGTTCACTACATAAATGTGTACAAAGTCGAAAGTTCAGAGCTATTTGATGCCATTTTCCCTTATAATAAATAGTTAAAATTTTTATTATTTATATCAATAATAGTAATATATCAAATTAAAACCTAAGTTTTATAAGTTTTTTAAGATTTCATAAACACCAAATTAAACCTAATTTATGTTTCAAATTTTGTTGTGAAATTTTATAATAAAATTTTAGTTTTTATTTTTCTATTATTATTTATTTATTTAATTATAGTATTACTATTTTTTAATTTCATTAAATTTATTTATTTATAATTTTTATTTTTTCGCAACTTTATTAATTTTGCAGGTCACCAATTACTATTATTGATAGAAAAATAAAAAGTTGTTACTATAAATGTAACAACCTAATTTGTGCCAAGCTTGTAAACATCTGATTTTGAGATAATAATGTAATTTTATTTACATTATTTATGATGTAATGTATTAAGTTTGAAATTATATGACTATTTAAAATTAATTGAATATTTATATTATAAATCATTAAAGATGACCAAAATAAAGAGATGTAAAATACAAAAGTTTAGCGGGTTAAACTACAAATATAGTTTAGTCACTATATTAACCAAATTAATGGTCATTTAACAAATCATTTAAGAATTTCACTCTCTCTCTCTACTCTCTCTCTACACCAACCGGATTCTTCAAGAATTCATCAAAAACTTGCATTAAATTGAAGATTAACTCAAAGGAAGTTACAATTTGCAACAATCAACAAGGATTTACAAGGATTTAAGGTAAGGATTACTTAAAATTATGAAATGTTTGAGTTTATGTTCGGTTTTTATAAAACCGAATTGATGATTTGAAAATCTTGTTGCATGTTTGAAATAAGGATAGATAATGATGAATTAATGATAGTATATGTAACAGAAAACAAAATCAGTGATAAGATTGTCCAAAATAAGAAGAAATCGAAATTTCTATAAAAATTATGTTCTTGACAAAAATGATTAATTTTGGACGATCTTGATTTAGTTAGTGTGTTATTGATAGGGAAAATTGTATAAAATTAACCTAAATATGATAATATATCAAAATATTAAGTTGCATGTTGATTATAATGAGTTTTAGTGTATTTTATGTAAAAATCCGTATGAACAATATGAAGAACACCAAGAACATTTCTGGGAATTATTTCAAGTCATGGGTCCGAATTCGGATACCCAATTCGGATTCCAATTCGGATCTGGCCTTGATTCCAATTTCGGATGAAGCACGTTTCGGACCCTACATTTCGGATTTAACATGACTTTGGATGTCACCTAATTCGGTTCCAAATCCGAATCCGGATGACTGATTCGGACACTATTAGGTCCGAATTCGGGTATATATATATTTCGGATGAGGCCAATTCGGATCCCTAATTCGGAGAGGCCCGGATCCGGATGATCCGAATCCGGATCCCAATCCGGGCTGATCCGAAATTATGGTCCGAAATGCAAGTTTTATATTTTAATATAAATGGCTATATAAATATATATATTGTTATATATATATATTTAAGAACTTTTGGAGAATTTAAAAGAATAAAGAATATGAGCAAACAAAAGATTGATGAGCTATAAAGTTATCAGAATTAGATAGAATTTAAAGAATTTATGATCAAAAGATGATGACATTGATAAGATAAATTATCAGATATCAGACTCAGATAAAATACAAGAATTTAAAGACTAAAATGATGACGATACAGACGATGAAATTAACATGATATTATCATGAATGATTTTGAACAGGTTCAGTATATTCTGAACAAAGATTTACAGATTTAAAGACTTAAAAGCGGGTCAGAGACTTGAACTGACAGATTACAGATTGACAAAATCCTGAGATAACTCAGGTGGCAGATTCATATATCTGTTTGACCAAGACCCAACACTGTGAGTTATAGATATTCAAATTGAACATGCAAAGATCCGTTTGAGATATATTGATGCTGTTATATTATTGACATTCATTTATCAGCTGGATTGAGACCTGTGCACACCATGGATGGGTGTTGCCCAGTGAATCATGATGGCTATTTGCTTATCATTTCATATTGCATTTACTAGCACTTCAGACTTTGTTTTATGATTCGTTGCTATCATGATTCCTAAGACTTATGCTTATTTCATTAATTAGACTTGATAAGATTTATTCAGCTTGACTAGCCCTTATGATCTATTGTTCTAGACCCGGCTATTTCACCAGTTCTTATGAACTTGGTAATGACCTCCGATGTTCGGCCATGTTGACCTACTGGTAGCTAGCCCAGTATGTGGCTGATCCCCACGATATAAGCGTGAGTGTGGTTTGAACATCATCCGATCTTAAGATACTATATCTCAATCATGATGAGGGCTGTAGCGGCAGCCAAGACTTATCACGCTTAGAATTATGACTCCGCTTGACACGCATGTTAATATTGAAAATCTATAAACTCACTAAGCTTTGCTTACAGATGTTGCTTTAAAATTTTACAGGAAAAGCCAAAGGAAAATCACCTGCAGGACCTAGTATTTAGGTCATTCAAGATCCAAGTTTTGAAGCTTTCCTAGACCACTTCTCAACAAACTTTCTGGTACTGATTGGAAGACAGCTAATGTGGTGGTTCTGGGTAGACTTGTTGTGATGATTGATGTTATGAATAGATTAGATGTTACCCTTTTATAACTTTAATTTGAAATATGTAATCTGTATCCTAATATGTAATGTACATGTAATTTTATTTTTCCGCAATTTAATTACCCTATCTTAGTATGGTTGATATCGTATTGCATATTATGGGACCTAGACTGGTGAGCACTGCCCCGTAAGGGGTGGTCTTCACAGGATGGTATCAGAGCTCTAGTTTGAGTGAATCAAGTATTACGTGAGTATACTTGATCTCAAACTGAAGCAATACATATGTATCAATCATTTAGGTGGTTTGAACTGAGATAGGATGTACAGACTGTTAGGATGGGAAAAGGGTACATAGATCTAAGCCTATAAACTGATAGTTAATTGATTTTAATTTTCAGTAGAAGATGTCAGGATCAGGATCAGGTGATATTCCCAACAATATGACCCAACAACAAATGTTTGAAATGATGCAACAATTTCTAGCCCAACACTCAGAACAACAAAACAAAATGATGCAAGAACAGTTTCGTGCCAGAGATGAGGCCGAAGCTAAAAGACGTGAAGAAAAGAAAAATAAGAGAAAAGAAAAGCAAGTCCAGACCAATGAATCTGATTCTGATAATTCAAATCCAGAAACCCAAATAGCTCAGCCAAAAGGCTGCAAATTCAAAGATTTTAAAGCGAGCGGTGCCCTGAACTTTGAGGGTACAGTGAATCCGATTCAAGCGATGGATTGGATTAGTCACACTGAAGAAATCTTCAGGATTTCTGATTGTCTAGATTCGAAGAAAGTAAGCTATGCGTCTGCACTATTTGTGGGAGCTGCCCGTGCCTGGTGGAAAACCCAGCGAAGTATCTATGGTGAGGAGATGATTCAGACTTTAGAATGGGAGCAGTTTCTTGAAATGTTCAATGCAAAGTACTGCCCGGTCGACCAGCGAGATAAAATGGAAGTACAACTGATGCAGCTGACTCAGGGAACAAAGACAGTCGACGAATACGAGCACGAGTTTTCGCGATTATGCGGTTATTCTTCATACCAGGTTGCTACTGAAGAAAGGAAAATGAATAGGTTCCGAGTAGGACTCAATCCTAGATACAGACATCCGATGAGTGCGATTAAATACAAGAGTTATCTAGAAATGGTAGAAGCAGCTAGACAGATTGAACGAGGGTACTTAGAGTACGGCGATCAGCTCTACGCTCCGTCTACTAATCCGATGAATCCGTCTCCTCCAAAGAAACAGCGGTTTGGCAGATTTTTCAAGCCAAATAAGTCGCAATCTCATCAAACCCATCAGTATAGTTCACAGCCGAAAGCGCAAGCCTACTCACTGACAAACGAGCCACGATTCTGCAAAAGATGCAGAAAATCACATATGGGGTTATGCAATCCAGAAGACGTTACTTGCTTCGCGTGCAACATGATCGGTCACAGCAGTGATGAATGTCCGCAGCAGGGACGAGGATGTGCGAAGTGTGGAAAAAGAGGACACTTTATGTACCAGTGTCGTAGCGGACCGCGTTATCAGTCTCAATCATCAGCAGGAGGTTCTACAGGGAAAAGTTCTGCTGCAACGCCGACTGCACGGACTCGAGCTTTTCAAATTACAGCTGAAGAGGCGAGAGAAACACCAGACGTAGTCACCGGTACGTTTCTGTTAAATACAATTCCTGCTCGTGTGTTATTTGATTCCGGTGCTAGTCGTTCCTTCATATCAACTACTTTCGCTCAAAGACTATATAAATCTCCCTCGAAGCTTCCCGTAATACTTGATATCGAGACAGCCAGCAACAACTATGTTATGGCTGATTCTGTTTATCGTAACTGCACTCTACTTATCAATAACATTGTATTCAATCTCGACCTCATCCCGATTCCTTTAAAAGAATTTGATGTCATCATCGGTATGGATTGGCTAATGAACAACGAGGCCACAATCATCTGCAACCGACGAGTAATCAGAATCAAATCTTCAGACGGTCGAGTACTTGAGATCAAGGGCGAAAAGCGGAAAGGTGCGCATTGCTTTATATCCGTTGAAAAGGCACATAAATACTTGTCTAAAGGTCACGACTCTTACCTTTGTTATGCTCTATCTGAGTCCAGCTCTGAAAAGAAATCGTTGTCCGACATTCCTGTCGTCTGTGAGTTCCCAGACGTATTTCCTGACGATATTTCCGGAGTGCCACCGGAGCGACAAGTCGAATTCAGTATTGACTTGGTTCCTGGTGCGGCTCCTATTGCCAAAGCTCCCTACAGACTTGCACCTGCAGAAATGCAGGAAATGTCAAAGCAGTTGCAAGAGCTGTTAGAGAAGGGTTTTATACGACCGAGTTCATCTCCGTGGGGTGCACCTGTCTTATTCGTTAAGAAGAAAGACGGAACTTTTCGAATGTGCATTGATTACCGCGAGTTGAACAAAGTCACAATAAAGAATAAGTATCCTCTGCCCAGAATTGATGATCTATTTGATCAGCTACAAGGAGCCAGCTACTTTTCGAAAATAGATCTCCGTTCTGGGTATCATCAGTTAAAAGTCAGAGAAGAAGATATTCCAAAGACAGCCTTCCGTACAAGATACGGTCATTACGAATTTCTCGTGATGCCGTTCGGCTTGACAAATGCACCAGCGGCGTTCATGGACCTCATGAATCGCGTGTGCAGACCTATGTTGGATAAATCAGTTATCGTATTCATAGACGATATTCTGATTTACTCCAAAACGGAGGCTGATCATTCTATTCATCTGCGGCAGTTGCTAGAGTTATTAAGAAAAGAAAGACTCTATGCAAAGTTTTCTAAGTGCGAATTCTGGCTCAGACAGGTATAATATCTATTATATAAGTCTTGAGCTGTTTCCTTAACTATTCTATGATTCACCTCAGAATTTGAAATTCTATCTTAATTCTTATAGATCCAGTTCCTTGGCCATGTTGTTTCTGGCGAAGGAATTTCCGTTGATCCTTCAAAAGTCGAGGCTGTTCAGAAGTGGCAAACACCTCGCAATGCCTCAGAGATAAGAAGTTTCCTTGGATTGGCCGGTTATTATCGGCGATTCATAAAGGACTTCTCAAAGATTGCTGTACCGCTTACAATGCTAACACGAAAGAATACTCCTTTCGTTTGGTCAGATAAACAGCAAGAGGCATTTAACATTCTGAAGCAAAAGCTTATTCAAGCGCCGATTCTAGCCTTGCCAGAAGGTAATGACGATTTCGTTGTTTACAGCGACGCTTCTGGTACTGGCTTAGGATGTGTTCTTATGCAAAGGGGAAAAGTAATTGCCTACGCTTCAAGGCAATTAAAAGACTACGAGAAAAGTGCACCAACTCATGACCTTGAGTTGGCTGCCGTTACCTTTGCTTTGAAAATCTGGCGTCACTATCTATATGGGACTCGGTGTCAGCTCTACACCGATCATAAGAGTCTCAAATATCTTTTCACTCAAAAAGATCTTAACATGAAACAGCGTCGATCCTTGGAGCTTATCAAGGATTATGATTGCGAGATCTTATATCATCCCGGCAAAGCAAATGTTGTCGCGGATGCGTTGAGTAGAAAAGTATATCCAGAAAAGTGCTGTTATGCCCTAACTCCAGTTATATTCTCTTCTGATCTTATTGAAGATATTCGAGCTGCTCAAACTGAAGCGCTGAAAGAAGAGAATATAGATTCTGAAAATCTAAAAGGGCAATTACAATTTCTAACTCTGAACCATTTGGGACTTCACTGTCTCAAGGGAAACCGAATCTGGGTTCCTAAATATGGTTCTATTCGTAGCATTCTTCTGTCCGAAGCTCATCAGTCCAAGTTATCCATTCATCCTGGCAGCTCAAAGATGTATTTTGATCTGAAAGCTGACTACTGGTGGCCAGGAATGAAGAAGGACATTGGAAAATGTGTTGAAAGCTGCAGAGTATGCCAGATGGTTAAGGCAGAACATCAAAAGCCCTTCGGGGATATGCAACCACTGCCAGTTCCTGAATGGAAGTGGGAGCATATAACAATGGACTTCATTACGAAGTTGCCTAAGACCAAAAGACAGCACGACTCCATCTGGGTAGTCGTGGATCGATTAACGAAATCAGCACATTTTATTCCGATGAAAGAAACTTATTCTCTCGATAGATTGGCGCAGTTGTACATCACAGAAATTATTTCTCGTCACGGTGTGCCAAAGTCTATCGTTTCTGATCGTGATAGTCGCTTCACATCCAGATTCTGGCAGGCATTACAAGAAGGGATGGGTACTCGGATATCCATGAGTACTGCTTATCATCCAAATGCAGATGGCCAGAGTGAGCGTACAATTCTAACTCTCGAAGATATGCTTCGTGCCTGCATTCTTGATCTAGGTGGTAACTGGGATGACCATTTGCCATTGGTCGAATTCTCTTACAATAACAGTTATCATTCTACGATCAAGATGGCCCCTTTTGAAGCTTTGTACGGAAGAAAGTGCAGAACTCCTACTTGTTGGCGTGAAACAGGCGAATCGCCAATAGCAGGACCTGCCCTTCTACAGTTGACTCACGAAAAGATTCAACTCGTTAGAAGGAATATTCTTGAAGCTCAGAGCAGGCAGAAGTCATATTATGATAACCGGCATAGATCAATAAGCTTTGCGGTTAACGATTGGGTGATGTTAAAAGTATCCCCAATGAAGAATGTGGTGCGGTTCATTAAAAGAAACAAGCTAGCTCCGAGATTTATTGGTCCGTTCAAGATCGTCGAAAAGATTGGGAATCAGTCTTATCGTCTTGAACTACCGGCTGACTTAGCTGGAATACACCCTGTATTCCATGTTAGTCATTTAAGGAAAAGCTTAGCTGACGAAAGAGAAATACAGTTACCACACGTTAACCTGCAGATAGATGAAAAGCTTCGAGTGGTTGAAGAGCCAGAACGCATTCTGGACTCGAAGACTAAGAAGCTTAGAAATAAAGAGATACAGATGGTGCTCGTCCAGTGGAAACACCACAAAGGTTCGCATCAGTCTTGGGAATCGAGAGATGTTATGAAAGCTACATATCCCGGTCTGTTCGAATCTAGCTAACTTCGGGGACGAAGTTTGTGCGTGGTGGAGCCCATTCTGTAACAACCTAATTTGTGCCAAGCTTGTAAACATCTGATTTTGAGATAATAATGTAATTTTATTTACATTATTTATGATGTAATGTATTAAGTTTGAAATTATATGACTATTTAAAATTAATTGAATATTTATATTATAAATCATTAAAGATGACCAAAATAAAGAGATGTAAAATACAAAAGTTTAGCGGGTTAAACTACAAATATAGTTTAGTCACTATATTAACCAAATTAATGGTCATTTAACAAATCATTTAAGAATTTCACTCTCTCTCTCTACTCTCTCTCTACACCAACCGGATTCTTCAAGAATTCATCAAAAACTTGCATTAAATTGAAGATTAACTCAAAGGAAGTTACAATTTGCAACAATCAACAAGGATTTACAAGGATTTAAGGTAAGGATTACTTAAAATTATGAAATGTTTGAGTTTATGTTCGGTTTTTATAAAACCGAATTGATGATTTGAAAATCTTGTTGCATGTTTGAAATAAGGATAGATAATGATGAATTAATGATAGTATATGTAACAGAAAACAAAATCAGTGATAAGATTGTCCAAAATAAGAAGAAATCGAAATTTCTATAAAAATTATGTTCTTGACAAAAATGATTAATTTTGGACGATCTTGATTTAGTTAGTGTGTTATTGATAGGGAAAATTGTATAAAATTAACCTAAATATGATAATATATCAAAATATTAAGTTGCATGTTGATTATAATGAGTTTTAGTGTATTTTATGTAAAAATCCGTATGAACAATATGAAGAACACCAAGAACATTTCTGGGAATTATTTCAAGTCATGGGTCCGAATTCGGATACCCAATTCGGATTCCAATTCGGATCTGGCCTTGATTCCAATTTCGGATGAAGCACGTTTCGGACCCTACATTTCGGATTTAACATGACTTTGGATGTCACCTAATTCGGTTCCAAATCCGAATCCGGATGACTGATTCGGACACTATTAGGTCCGAATTCGGGTATATATATATTTCGGATGAGGCCAATTCGGATCCCTAATTCGGAGAGGCCCGGATCCGGATGATCCGAATCCGGATCCCAATCCGGGCTGATCCGAAATTATGGTCCGAAATGCAAGTTTTATATTTTTAATATAAATGGCTATATAAATATATATATTGTTATATATATATATTTAAGAACTTTTGGAGAATTTAAAAGAATAAAGAATATGAGCAAACAAAAGATTGATGAGCTATAAAGTTATCAGAATTAGATAGAATTTAAAGAATTTATGATCAAAAGATGATGACATTGATAAGATAAATTATCAGATATCAGACTCAGATAAAATACAAGAATTTAAAGACTAAAATGATGACGATACAGACGATGAAATTAACATGATATTATCATGAATGATTTTGAACAGGTTCAGTATATTCTGAACAAAGATTTACAGATTTAAAGACTTAAAAGCGGGTCAGAGACTTGAACTGACAGATTACAGATTGACAAAATCCTGAGATAACTCAGGTGGCAGATTCATATATCTGTTTGACCAAGACCCAAACTGTGAGTTATAGATATTCAAATTGAACATGCAAAGATCCGTTTGAGATATATTGATGCTGTTACATTATTTGACATTCATTTATCAGCTGGATTGAGACCTGTGCACACCATGGATGGGTGTTGCCCAGTGAATCATGATAGCTATTTGCTTATCATTTCATATTGCATTTATTAGCGTTTCAGACTTTGTTTTATGATTCGTTGCTATCATGATTCCTAAGACTTATGCTTATTTCATTAATCAGACTTGATAAGATTTATTCAGCTTGACTAGCCCTTATGGTCTATTGTTCTAGACCCGGCTATTTCACCAGTTCTTATGAACTTGGTAATGACCTCCGATGTTCGGCCATGTTGACCTACTGGTAGCTAGCCCAGTATGTGGCTGATCCCCACGATATAAGCGTGAGTGTGGTTTGAACATCATCCGATCTTAAGATACTATATCTCAATCATGATGAGGGCTGTAGCGGCAGCCAAGACTTATCACGCTTAGAATTATGACTCCGCTTGACACGCATGTTAATATTGAAAATCTATAAACTCACTAAGCTTTGCTTACAGATGTTGCTTTAAAATTTTACAGGAAAAGCCAAAGGAAAATCACCTGCAGGACCTAGTATTTAGGTCATTCAAGATCCAAGTTTTGAAGCTTTCCTAGACCACTTCTCAACAAACTTTCTGGTACTGATTGGAAGACAGCTAATGTGGTGGTTCTGGGTAGACTTGTTGTGATGATTGATGTTATGAATAGTTTAGATGTTACCCTTTTATAACTTTAATTTGAAATATGTAATCTGTATCCTAATATGTAATGTACATGTAATTTTATTTTTCCGCAATTTAATTACCCTATCTTAGTATGGTTGATATCGTATTGCATATTATGGGACCTAGACTGGTGAGCACTGCCCCGTAAGGGGTGGTCTTCACAATAAACGACAAAAAATATAAAAGTCAATGTTATTAATGATAAAAAATATAAAAGTCAATGTTATTAATGATAACAAAATAAATAATGTTACTGTTAATGATAAAAATGAAAAAAAATTGTTACTATTTTTGGTCATTTGGCTACTCCAAATTAATATTGTTATAATAAATTATCTAAAAAATAATATAAATGTAACAAAATGTGTTCATTTAATTTATATGACATTTTCTACAAAATAAAGTGAGTTTGACGTTTTCATAACAAGGAAATATCAGTGACAACCTAACAAATCAGAGGCCTTCCGGTCGCACCTGTTGCCCCCTAAAAAAATCAGCCATGTTCCTATGTACTTAAAGATTTTTTCAAATTAAAGTCCCTACAAGACAAAGGCATTAAGATATCTAATGGAAACAATGTGTGTAGCGAGGACCTGATGTTTGTTTTGTTCGCTCCATTGCACATTCACATGTAAGTAGACACCCAAAAGAATCAAATTTTATAAAGTTTTATAGTGAAAGCTTGCAGTTAAACAAAAACATACATGAAACGGACCGAGTGCACCGTATATTTTTAGAGTTTAGCGGTTTATGGCTCTAGTTTTGTGTTGCAAGTTCTCTTCAAATTCGATTTGACATTTTATGTTGGTGATTTGTACACCAATATTATTTAAGTGTAATGAGATTAATTTGGTGACCATTTTAATATTGATAAATATCAGATAAGTAAAGGGTGGTGCGAAGTGACACTTGTTTGAATTTATCATAATTTAGAGTAAACTAGTGCACACTTGTTTCAAGCCCCTAAACAACGCGTGCAAGGGGCAGAGTCCCTCGCTGGGGTTGAGCTGTCAGGTCAGCTTGAAATTTTTTTATTTGAATTAATATTCCTTTATAAAAATTGGAAAGAAATCCGAATTTGGATTCGAAAACCCGGTTTTGACCCGATAGTTATTTCCCGCCAATGTTAACTGTTGTCGGTTGGGTATTGGTGGTAGTTGGTTTCCCACCAGTTTTATGATTGGTGGCTTTTACTCATTTTTGGTCGCACGAAATCAGATACAAATTTTCATAACTTCAAATTCTCTGTTCTAGTTTAACTAGTTTGATCTAGATTGGATTTTCGATTGTATCGTCGAAATATTTCCATCTGAAAGTGAATCATGACTCTCAGGTTTTCAAGAAATCGAAATTCCCCAAGTTTCTAACATTTTAGAGTTTTGTAGTTTCGTTCCTGGTTCTCAGGCTGCTGGTGGTCTATTGATTAAACATTTATCTCACAATCTAAGAGTGATGGAGATTATAGAAGACCGTTAAGCCAAAAGTCACTTGGTGAAGCTCATAGAAACAAAAAATGCCATGGATGCCTCTAGTAGTGGTTGGAGACACGAACGTGGCACATCGACTAATTTTCTTAGTTTTTTGATCTTGCTCTTGTGCATTATTAGTTGCTTTCTATATATCAATGGTGTCGTCTTCATGCATTTATGGATAAACAAAGCTTTCTTTCCTTTAGACTACTTCACCAATTTAAAAATGTTGTTCTTATACAATGAAATCATCTCGTGTTGCATAGCTTCATCCCACTCTTTCTTGTGCTCATCTTTGATAGCTTTAGCATAGCATTTTGGCTTCCTTCATCACTAAATAAAACAGTCACAAACAAATATCATGTGGAAGGATGAAAATTGTAGTCTTGTAGACTTTTTAGGTGGAACAAAATGTGGCAAATCTGGGTACTGGTAACTCTTAAACATTATCCCAATCAAGTGACTCAAGAAATCTGTAACACCTTAAATATTTATAAGGTAATTATCTTGTCCTAAGTATGTTTAATTATGAGTTAAAGGATGGTTATAAAAGCCTATATTATGGTTTGACAATTATATTACCATTAATGAAACTATAGTACGTAATGGTTTTCCCCGTTTAATGCTAGAATTAGCAATAAAATTATAATGATATAAGGGGATTGTGTGGGAAATGTTATAAATGTGTTAAATAATAGAATTTGTTAATTATAAAGCTAACATTAATGGAGCTTTCTAATATTCATTTCAAGTGTTGTGTATCGCAAGTACTTTATGTATTTTTTTAGAAATCAAAGAGATGTAGGTGGAGGGAGTAAAATGTGTTGGTGATTTGTTATCAATATAATTGAAGTGTAATGAGATAAATTTGTTGACCAACATTAAATAATCTGAGTGCACAATTGTTCGAGATTATTTGAGATTAATTTCCGGGGAGTCTGGGGGAAGCGTCCCCGGTAGCGGGGTTCCAGGGGTTGCCGCCCCTGGTGGTGGGGTCCAAGGGGCGGCAATTGGATATAAAAAAAATGCTACAAGATTCTGAAAAATCCAATGTTGACCTGGTTTTTTCTGACCTGGTTTTTTTGACCTGATTTTAGTGGTTACTTTTGACGGTAATCCGGTTGCAACGGTTAGTTTTGGAGGTTGCAATATGATATAATTCACATTTTTTTGGTAATGGAGACGCGGTACAGAATCCATAAGAATACACATATTATGTGTTCGAATTTTTTGAGTTTTATCCGATTGAGATTTTGAGAGTGCCATCGAAATACTTTAATCTGAAAGTGATCATCACGACTCTCAGATTAAAAACCAAATAATTTGTAATTATTTTCATCACGACTCTCAGATGGGTCGCAGTTTTGACATTAAAGAAAGCTAAAAACCTGAAGTTATCGTAGTTTTTTCGTTTGGAAAGATTAAATACCGAATAATTTGTAGTTTTTTTTAATTACAAACGAATTACGACCCATTCGGGTTTTTAGTTTTTCTGAATGACAAAAACTACGAGCCATTTATTTTTTTAGTTTTTTTGAACAAAAAAGTTATGAACAATTTTGATTTTTAGATTTTTGCCAACGAAAAAATTACGACCCATTCATTTTTTAGTTTCTACGAATGAAAATACTCTAAATAATTGTGGTTTATAGTTTTTTTTCTGAATGAAAAACAGTGAGACACATTTTGTTTTTTAGTTTTTCAAATAGAAAATACTACGACCCATTTAAATTGAAAAAACTAAAAAATGAAACGGTTTGTATTTTTTTGTTCGCAAAAACTTAAAAAAAGATGGTTCGTAGTTTTTTCGTTTGGAAAAAATGAAAATTGAAATGATTAGTAATTTTTCACATTCATATTATGTATAATCATGAATAAATAATTGAATATTATATAACTGTAAATATATAATCAGAATAAATAAAACTTTTATAAGTTAATAGAAATCATAGCTAAATAAATTTAATGAAATTAAAAAAATAGCCACTTGATAGTAATAATATTATTAAATAAACTTTAACTAATAAATAATAATACAAATTAAAAAAACTAAAATTTTATCATAAAAATTCACAACAAAATTTGAAACATAAATAGAGTTTATTATGATGTTTATGAAATCTTAAAAAAACTTAAAAAGTAAAAATAAATTGGGTTTTGATTTGATATGTTATTATTATTGATAAAAATATAAAAATATTTCTATTTTTGATGAATGAAAAATTATTGGTAAGCTGCTAAACAAGGTTGCAGGTCACCAGTTACTATTATTGACGGAATAATAAACAGTTGTTATTATAAAAGATAAAAAATATAGGAGTTAATGTTATTAGTGATAAAAAATAAAAAAAATGTTACTATTAATGATAAAATTGACAAAAATCGTTACTATTTTTGTTCATTTGCTCTAATGTAATATATGCTTATAAAAAAAAATTAGTGTTCTTGAAAGGAAACATATACGGTGACGAAAAATCGTAACAGATCTAAATCTCTCTTTGTCATTCTTGTGTCGTCATCATCTTCATAGGAACCATATATCTCTTTGTCATCATCTTCGAAGAAATCCTAAATAAAATCATCATTCGAGTAACCTTAATCGACGTAAGCAGATGAATGACGGTGGTGGAGGAGCCGAGGAGATGTATGACAACGGTCGAGTCATGAAATGACAGGAATTGGTTTTATTTGTATTATTTTTGGGTCTAGTATATAATAAAAATAATAAATAAACAATATATAAATAATAATAATAATAATAGAATTTTCAAAAATTATAAGTTAATTGAATAGCTTCATAAATGGTTTCTGAAAAGTCAAAAAAGAAGAATCCCCGGAGTTAATCCTAAAAATTCATGATTGTTAATTCGAGAGACCAACAAAACTTTACAACATTTCACTTTTAGTTTTATGAAACATCTGTGTAAATTAAAAGTTTAAGAAACAAAAATCATAACTTTATTCATGTGAATGGTCACACGATGTGAACGGTGTGAATGACCATTCGCATGATCTTTTTTTACCATTCACAAGACTTATGATATTGTTTCTTTTGAAAAAAAGTCTTATAACGTTGTCTTATTCATGTTTATTCAAAAAAATATATGTGAATGATCATTCACATTAGGGTACGCTGGTACGCTGATGAACCTGATTCTATATATATATATACACACGCGTACATCTTTACAAGTGCCTGTTCAATTTCCCTATTGTTATTTGAACAAGGAGGAGTATAAATTAAGAATGATAAGTCGAACTAGAAGCTTCTACAGTTTCTTCTTCTTTTTTTTAATCCCAAAATAGAATGAAATTGGATATGTCCTGGCAGGAACTGTTAGAATACCGGGTTCAAACGAGTCTGGTATGTAATTGGAATGTTTTCTGACAAAACATTATTAATTATTTACACGTTTTACAAAATGTAATACATGGGATATAACTTATTTAAATACCATGTCAGGGTTTCCATTGTTGATGCACTTGGACAAAGGAACACACAGCAGAGCAGCACACACATGAATATGTGTGCATGCAAGCATGTGCATGTGTCATGTGTGTGTGAGTACGTGTTTAGAACCGTAGGGTTGGGAAGAAGGCAATGACGATGAAGAATTATCAGTGCAACTAGAATAGAAGGACGGTTAATTTCTTATTTTCTTAATCTATAGAGATGGCTTAGTGGTTGAGCATTGAGATTCTCCATTGGAGGTCCTAAGCTTATACAAGTTTCAACTCCTTGGAGTTACTTGCATTTCAACAGAAGAATTCTTATTATCTTATATGATCCAGGGACCAAAAGTAGTATAAAAAAACCATTTACTTCCAGTAACATCCATTATCCAAAATTATAAACAATGGAATGCCTCCTCTTTTAATTATATGTTCTCTACTCTTATAGTTTTTAGTATAAGCTGCATATACTACCCAATTAATATAATTCTGAATTGGTGCTATTGAATGAAAAACACAACATCACATTCCCCAATGAAGATGTATATATGCATAGCCTAGCCACGAGTTCATTTTCCGTTCATAACTAAACATACCAGTCAAGTATCCAGGTTTCAGAAGATGTGATATATACCTCTTGTATATCATGGCTAGAGACAGGCGGGATCCAGAAATCAGAGATCAGGATGGTGGATATTTGCTCAATTCCAGATTATTTGAGACAGCTACCGACTGCACCTTTTTATACTTTGTCCTCTAAATAATATATCCTTGCATTAAGTTCCATATGTCAGCTTATAATTGGTTCAAAGAGAAACATTATCTAGGAGAGTGATGAAACCACCCCTCTTCACAAAAGAATACTAGGTTGCTCATAAGGATCATCATTGGATCGATCCGGCCTGGTAAATTCTCTCCTATCATATCCATATAATTGAACATGGTACATAGAACAATGAACATCCCAGTGAAAGTTCCAGCCGGCCTTGAACTGAAATCGAGTCACCCCAATAATACTTACCCTCACCCATGTAAGAAGGAACGTCAGTCATTTTCCAGTTTAAGAAAACCAGAGAAACACCCTCTTTTTGCAATATGAGAATTTGACATTGGATATATAGGCGCAAGCCATAAACACCAGAATGGCTCAGTATATAAAATACCCCCCTGAATCCATCGAAAGAAAGCTAAACTCGGTCCACATTTGCAGGTACAGTTACCTTGACAAGATGTAGAAATTGGGGTAGATATCATCCTTTATCGATTGGTCAATCAGTTAAAAACATAGTCGGATAATTTTTGCCCTGTTGGGGTCCAATATATCAGATGGAACTCATTACACCAAGACTTAATTAGGCCACTGCAAGATATGTAAAGATACTTCTATTTCACTTCGCCAGACCTTGTTTTTCTTCGTTATGTCCATGTGACACACGTACCATTGAAATTCCACTTGACCTCTGGAGGTTTAAAGAATCATGGTCTAGAATCATCCTGCTATTAATTATATTGAACCATCATCTGCATGCATACTTAGCGTAGTGATAACGAAGGAAAGAAGCAGGAGCCTTGTTAAGGATTTCTATATGATATCTTATCTAAAAGAAATTATACAAACCCGTCAACTTTCTTTTTCTTCCTCATCGCCTGTTTGGTCTTCAGATTCTTTCCTGCACTTGCTAATTGCCATCTTCAACAACTTTTGTTGCAAAATAATATAATACATTTTCCTTGAATGAAACAGCAAAAGGAAGAAATATAACTTAAGTATGATGGGGAACATGCATAAAACCTAGGTGTGTGTATAAATATATTTTAACAAAATGTGAGAAGCACTGTAATTAATTGTGTTTACAAAGTGATTCACAATATTTTGAATATATTCTGGATTAAATAAATCAACAATTTATTACTGTTTACATTGATTCATTAATTAGTTTTGGAATTCATAAAAATAATGAATCACAAATTCAAAATAAGTGAACAAATGTACAGAATTAGTGAATCAATATACAAAATTAGATAATCATGGTGTTTCTCATACACTACTCAAAATATATTAACTTCTCACATGATAACCCGTGTCTATATGTGTGTATTAATGTATGTGTGTGTGTCTATACATATATATGTGTGTTTGTGTGTGTGTGTGTATATATATATATACATGTGTGTGTATGTATATGTATATGTATATATATAGACACACACATACATATACGCGGCAGACCGAGTAATAGCGGGTAGGGTCAAACGACCCCCATAAAAAAGTTTACATGTTATGTATATAGTCGAAAAACTTTTGACCCCAATGATTATTTAAGCTCGACCCCTATATATATCCTTGTTAACTTTTATATTTAGATATATAAAAAATGCAAAATCTAAGAAAATATACAAAAACGCAATAATTTGTTACCTATTTAACAAATTATTTAAAAATACCATTATTGGGTCTTTAATTATAGGGTTAATTTATCATTGGACTTGGGCTTGAACAATTGGACTAGGGAAGTACGCGATTGAGCATTTGAGAGGTTCCTTCAGGCCCCGCCGACATCAATCCATCACCGCATCTGAGATGAGCGAATAACGATAGAAGATTTGAATTGGAACCGTAAAGACTGGAAGCCTGGAAGCAAGTAGGAGTCACCCTCGCCGCCTCCGTTAAAGTCGCCTCTACACTGTCTTCGTCTCTCGTGGTCGAAGACTCGTAGCAACTACCAAGTCGTCGCCCGTCGCCCTTTCTCACTTTCTCAATCTCGTCTCCGGTTGGCAATAGGTATTTCCTCATTTGTGCAATTGTGCTCTCTTTTATATATATTCCAATTTTTAGTTTCTAAGAATCTAAGCTTTATCTTTAATTTATACACTTTATATAAGCTTTAATTATCTTTAATTTATACACTTATATATGATTCATAGATTAAATAATTAATTGGTTATATAATTTATATACTCATAATGTTGGTTAATTTATTATTTGTTACTTGTTTGTTTTATAGTTGTTACTTGTTTGCAACAATTAATGACGTTGTAGCATTTACATATTTGTTTTATTATATGATCTAGATGAACCGACCCGGAATTTCAATATTTGAAATAAAAATTAGAGTCACAAGCACGTACATTCTCATAGTATATTAAATTATGAACCCAATAAAAAATTTTTGGATCTGCCACTATGTGTGTGTGTGTGTAAAGAAGTGAAGGAGAACGAATGTGAGGATACGAGACCTATGTTGGTTGTGATGTTAGCTGATTAAGATATAAGAAATGAATAATAAATGTAATTTGCATAATTATTTTGTTTTTGAACGGCAAACTAGTCTACTCCTACTCCTACTCTACCATTCTGCCAGTGGCTTCAGAACTTACGTTCACCACCTAAATTCCAACTTGTCTAGCCTACTCCTACTCCTAATTTACCCATGTGCCCTAAGTAGCGACTTCAGAACTTATATTCATCAACTAAATTTGCGTGATTATTTGAAGTAGAAATAGATACAAGTTTTAAAGTAATGTTCTTTTTAACAGCACTGCATCCTAAGAAGTAACGCTGAAAATCACCCAAGGGTATGTGTTACACTTACAAATAGACCTGAACACTAAACCCGAGACAACACACACAAAAAAACCACTGCTAGGAGCTTTGCCCCTTGGACCCCACTGTGACCTGCAAGGGAGCGCAGCCCCTTCGACCTTGCATTGACGCCCAAGTCTTGATTTTGACCAAACTTATACAAGTGTGTACTTCGTACTTTCAACCTCGTTCTATTTCAACTAAAATCAATTAGCTCGTGAATGAATTACACTAAAATAATATAATTTTTCACCTTTTAATCAAAATGACATGGTCTAGATATGACATATATCAATGTCATCAAGGAGCTTGGATGTATTAACTTTTATCCCCTATAAGCCTTTTCATTTCTTTATCTCCATGTCATATCTACACCGAGGATAGACCCACGTACCACAACACCACATATCAAATTAAGAAAATATATAGATGCCTTGTGTGACTCCAATGACTTGGACTTTGCCATCAACACCGATTAAACATTATCAAAACTTTTATCAATAGCAAATAGACATGAAGCAAAGAGCTAATTCTTCTTAATTATTTGCTTTCCATATCATAGAATACACACAACAGTGGGTGAATCTCCATACCCTGTTTATCAACATCGATTTTAGTGATCTGGATCACCAATGCTTTCTTCTAAGTATATATGTGGAGCAATAACGGTTCTTAATGAGGTCTTGAGATCTACATACTACTACTATATTTAAGCTCCTTAAGTCAATTCCTTAATTTTTAAGCTAATAATGGTTCTTAAGTAAGCTACACATCAGTTACCTTCACAACAAGCCATCATCGTCATATGCAAGACGCACGCTATTCTTTTGAATTTAATTATTACATTATTAAAATCCATTTTTTTGTGAGTTTCTTAGTAGTTTTATAATTTTATATTAATTTTTTATATATGTCTTCTGGTTTGTTAGATCGGTTCATCCACTTGGATAAGTTGAACCATTGATCGAACCAGTAACACTATGATCAATTTGATTTCCGATTAGATTTTTGAGATATTGCCAAAAACTGGTTTGTGGAAGCGATCAGCCACTGATGATATTTGCTCCATTGATGTATGTTCCATTGATGGATCGGAGGGTATACTGATTAGCAAAATACATGATGAAATTACAGATCCCAAATACAATATGCTCAACACACATTCACATGGAATTAAAAGCACATAAGAAAGAAAGTTTTGTATCAAGATCGATTTCTTAAAACTAAATTAAAAGCAAAAGAGTTTCGTAAATATCAAATAGTGAGATTCATGAAATGAAACAAAGAAGGTGATGAAAGAAAACCTGCAGGGCACTGGATTCTATATCATCGGCACACAACATTTTCTGGAGAGTGATAGGGAGAAAAATAAGGGTTTTCTTGGACTTATTTGTGTAGAAGCGGAGATTCATATGCTTTCGAATGCAGCCGTAGCGGTAGGTTTTCCCTTTTTATCGTACGCATACACACAGCAGGGCCGGCCCTGAGGACGTCCAAAAGGGGCGATCGCCCAGGGCCCAAAATTTCATTGGGCCCTTAATTTAATAAGTTGTCAATGTAAATAAAGTACGATTAATTTTTCTTAGCTTATGGACGGAAAGAAAATAAAAAGTATGTTTGTACACACGTGTATATATATACATATATGTGTGTATTTATATATGTTTGTATGTGTAAGACCCTCTTGTAAGTTTTCGTCCGGAACCTCTAAAATCAATGGAACGGCCTGAGTGACAGATATGTGTGTCTATATTTAATTAGATTAGTTTATAGTTATTAGTTACTAAAATAAAGATGTTTTACACTTAATTACTGAAAATATGCTTTATTTAGAAAGAGTAAAAGACATTTTTGGTCCTTGTGGTTTGATGGTTTACCCGGATTCAGTCCTTTAACCATAATAAGGTCAAATTTCATCCCTATTTTGCTAATTTTGTGCCCTTTTAGTCCCTCGTCCGTTAAACTTAACGACACAACCGTTAAAGTTGTAAGAATGACATTTTTACCCTTTTCATTGAGACGCTTTTAGTCCCTATGGTTTTATTATTTGCCCAATTACAGTCCAACATTTATTTTATCTTTATAATTATATTATTTATAAATATATTTAATTCATGATAAACACACTTATTTTATTTATAAATACTTATATTTTAATATTTTATTTACATTTACTATTGTTCGTATTTTATTTAAAATTTAACTTTAGTTTTAATTAAAACTATACGTTTTCTTTACTAATTTATTTAAAGTTCATCTTCTTTATTAATTTTAATTTTTATAATATTATTGTTGACATTTATGTATGTAATTTTGTTAGTTGTATTTAAGTAAATATAATATCGTCGATATTTTTCCTTTCCAAAGTCACTATTTCTTCAAGTATCTTCCAACTTAATTAATTATCAACACATAAATTATATTATATGTGTTGGATATATATAATATATATATATATATATATATGTGTGTGTGTGTGTGTGTGTGTGTTCGAGTGAGTACTACCTACTACACAGCGCACCCGAAGGTATAACTCGTAAAATTATTTTTTTGAAATTTTTTTTTCACAAACATGTTTTAATTAACATTAAACAGATAATATGTGAATTTCACGCAAATTCGAACACTCTAAGTGCATGAAATCACGCACCACATATATGCAAAATTATGTAAGTGTGCGTTCACATCATTTATTAGGAGCTAGAAGATGTGAATGTATGTGAAGTTTACATATAATCTTCATAATGTTAATTAAAAAATGTTTATGTAATAATAAATTAAAAAAAAGTTTTTTAAAGTTGGTAGCTTCTGGTGCGCTGTATAAGTAGTGGTACTCCCTCGAACCATATTCTATATATATATATATATATTTGTGTGTGTGTGTGTGTATATATATATAAAATATTTTCAAATATCTTCCAATGTCATTATTTCTTCAAGTATATTCACATATGTATATAATTTATGTGTCGATAATTGATTAGGTTGGAAGATATTTGGAGAAATAGTGACTTTGGAGAAGAAAAATATCGACGATATTATATCTACTTAAACACAACTAACAAAATTACATATATAAATGTGAACAATAATATTATAAAAATTAAAATTAATAAAGAAGATGAACTTTAAATAAATTAGTAAAGAAATATATATTTTAATTAAAATAAAAGTTAAATTTTAAAATAAAATACGAACAATAATAAATGTAAATAAAATATTAAAATATAAGTTTATTTATAAATAAAATAAGTGTGTTTATAATAAATTAAGTAAATCTATAAATAATATAATTATAAAGATAAAATAAAATAAAATAAATGTTGGACTATAAATGGGTAAATAATAAAACCATAGGGACTAAAAGCGTCTCAATGAAAAGGGTAAAAATGTCATTACTACATATTTAACGGCCGTGTCGTTAAGTTTAACGGACGAGAGACTAAAAGGGCACAAAATTAGCAAAATAGGGATGAAATTTGACCTTATTATGGTTAAAGGACTGAATCCAGGTAAACCATCAAACCACAAGGACCAAATATGTCCTTTACTCATTTAGAAATTAATTAAAACTTAATTTGTTTTTATGTCTAAATGACATGGTAGCAGCTTGCTTTTTGGGAAGCAAAAAATTTTGCTTTCATTTCTTTTATCAATATCATGTTTAATTCCACTTCTGTCATTAATTAATATGTTAATATAAAATTAAACTTAGGTATTTTTTCCTAACATGCATTATTTGTTTCTAAATTTGTTCATTCACTCATATCAATAAAAAATTGCTAAAAATGCAAAAAACAAAAAGTAAAAAAAAAAAAGGAAAGAAAAAAAAACAACGCTTGTCTCGCTTATATTGTAATTAAAATATTGCAAACACTACAAAATAAGTGACATTTAGTTAGTGACGGAAGTGAGTCTATTCGCTAAATATTATAAAATTAAAAGTAGGTAATGTATTTCATAAATAAAATATAGGGTTAAAGTCGTACAAATGTATAATACTTTACTGAAATTACTTAAATGACTAATCTAGTCTTTTTTTACCCGAATGATACTTATACTTAAAAATTCGTTGTTGAGATGATACATTTTGTGACCGGTTCGATTGGTAAAACTTTTAATTTTTTATTATTTCAAAGTACGATGATGATGCATAATCTTTTGGTGATTTTTTAAATCATTTATTGCTCTATTATATACCATATCCACGTCAACCCGGTAACCGGATACATGTACCATATCGACAGATAATCTTTGAGTACATGTATCATCCAAGTAAAAAAAACTAGATTAGTCATTTCAATAATTTTAGTAAAGTAACATACATTTATACGGTTTTAAACCTAAAATATAAAGTTAAATTAGCAGACAAGTGATTGAAACCTAAAAGTCAAAATAGGTATACGATTTCAATCAGCCGCTTCCTCTCTCAACTCTCGATCCCCACTGCCTGCGCCTCCCACCTAGGCATGGCAATGGGGCGGGGATCTCAGTTCCCATCCCCATCCCCGCTTCTTAATCCTCTCCCCCATCACCGGCCTCATCCCCGTCGAGGAATTAGTTTCTATCCTCATCCCCGTCCCATTCGGGGATCGGGGATTCCCTTCGGGGAATCGGGTTTTTCAAGTTCCTAAAAGATTATTAAGTTTAAACTATAAATAGTGAATTAGTAGAAAATTTTATGTAAATAAACTTTAAAACAAATCAATTCAAACATATTTGAGTTGTTTACATATATAATTTATAATTTATAATGAAACTAAAACAAAGAAATGTATGCAAAAGATTTATAAACCCACTAAAATGAAAAAAACAATAGTATTTTGAACTATAGAAAATTCATATACAATAATATTTAGTACATTATATAAAATGTAATGATTAAAATACATTGTAAAGTTAAATATATATAATAATCTATATTAAAACATAATCGGGTTCGGGGTCGGGGTCGGGGATTAAAGTGTCTCCCATCCCCGCCCCATCCCCGTTAATTTAAATCGGGGATTCCCCATCCCCGATCAACTCGGGGATTCCCCGGTCAAATCGGGGTCGAGTTACAGGTTCCCGTCGGGTATGGGTTTTTTTGCCATGCCTACTCCCACCTCCGCCTACGTCTACGTTCCGTCGCCATCGCCGCCGCCTCCTCCTCTAGCGCTCCAGCATCGATCTACACATACTCTGCCTCTGCCTTTGATCGCTTGCTCTGATCCCCTCTGATTTGAGTTTCGGACTCCGTCTCTAGCTCCGCTCTGGCCTTGCTCCACACTTTCTCCGCCTCTGCTCTTTGCTTGCTGAGTGCTTACTCCGCCTCTTCTTTGCCCTTGGTCATGGCTTCCAACGCCTCTACTCTGCCCTTGCTCGGTTAAGTGTTCATCTGTTCTTTCTCATATTCAGCTACAAGTAACATTAAAATGATGAATAAAGTGGTAAGTGTTGATAAATGATGAATAAAGTGATGTTTGCGTTAGCTGTGTGATCAAATGTTTTTAACATTAGTGATGATGAATCTCACATTTTTGGGAACATTGTGCCCAAATTTCTTGTTGATAGTCAATTTGATATACTTAAATATATATGTTTTGCAACAATTCTGTTATTCTATCTTGCAATACAAGATTATCTGCTTATGATATAATTATTAGTTTGTTATTTAATTATTTTCTTCTCTTGCATACTGGCCTCCATCATTTGATGATTATATACTTAACCTTCAAGCCTAAGAGGCAAAACTAAAAGCACAAAAAAATTAGCTCTCTGAAAGTACATAACAACTTACAAACAAGGGTTTTTTTCCAATTATTATTTTCTTTCCCAACTAATCAATCCTGAACTATTGTTGTTACTTCTTACTTGCACATAGTGAACATTTAAGTAGTCTGAAGTTCAAAGTTCCGTCGCGTTTGGCCTATGCCTATGGGTTCAGTGTCTCTTTTTGGGTTCAAAGTTTCAAGATATTTGATGATTTGCCATAGTAATGAACTAATGATCGAATATATATTATATGCTCTGAATTAATTGCCTCATGAGTTTGAAGTAAAATCTCAAACTACTTGTAACGATACTTCTCAATGAATATGTAATAGCAGACAGTATAAATCATTTTTCCGGATACATACCCTAAAAGTTCTCATTGAGTTCATGCTCCTTTTACTTATTTGAGAGACTATGTTTGTAATTCTGCTCATATGTCTCATCATTGGTGTAATTTGGTTAATTTTTCATCTCTTCCATTTTCTCATCACACCAATATTGTTCATAATTTTGTTGCTTTTAAGCCCACCCCTTCCTCTCCAAATCTGAAAATGGAACCCCTGAAACCATATGTCCAAAAATACAAGGAGAGGATATGTTTTGATGGTGAATATCTTGTACAAGGATCGGACAACAATGGTTGGGACAATTTCTGGTATGTAAACACTAAGATCTCAAAACACATGACACCAAATAAAGAATTGCTTAACAAGTTAAAAGGATGTTTTATTGTTGATACTCAGGAACACGAATCAAGTGTATTGTTTACACATGGTATTGGAGTTGTAAAATTGATAACAACTCACAATGGATACGCAATACCATATGTAGCATATGTTCCTGAAATTAACATCAACTTGCTTAGCATGAAACAATTGATCATGCAAGGTTTTGAAGTTGATTTTGAAGGTTTAACTTGTAAGGTGTCTCATGTGTTTGACCCTGAAAATAAAGTATTTGTGATGAAAATGTTTTTAAAAGACAAGATGAATATCTTGAAAAGTATTTTGAAGACCTTGACAAATCCATTGATGTTGTCAAGACACAAGAAAATCAAGAAGATGATTGGGAAGTAGTTTCTTTGAAAATTGAAAGTATTGAAGAGTTTATCAAATTTTTGGATTTGATAAACAATAATCACCTTGTCATGGCACATAAAGATTTGTTTAAAAGGGCATTTGAAGGAGCTTTAATTTGGTATCATGAGAATGTTACCAAATCAAAATTGGATTTGCCATTTAAGTTGTTGGAGCAAAAGTGTGTTTGTTTGATCTTTACAAGATTGTTGAAAGCAATGGAGGCTTTGAGTGTGTTACATCAAAAAATAAATGGGGTGGAATAGCCAACGGGTTAGGCTTTCCAATTGATTTCCAAAGTGGTTTGAAGGAGATCTATATTGCATGCCTAGTACAACCTCAAGAGTATTATAAATTCATCAAGGAAGCCGAGAAAAGGCATTGGGAACATTCAAGAGATTTGAATGACATGGGCACAACTAAGAGTGTAGTTGGCCAAGATGAAGCAAGATTTGAGGGACGTATAGCACGAGGATGCAAAGATGATGATGTGAACACAAAAGATAAAAGGTTGGTGGGTGAAGGATCAAGCAACATAGAGGAGGATACCATTAATGTGGTTTTGAAGATGGCAAGTCAAGTGATTGAAGATGGAGACAACAAAGATGATGGTGACTTTGTTGTCATTGTGTGAAGCTAAATAGTTGAAGATTCATTTTGAAGTTTATAACACTTAGGGGGTGAATGTTGGAAATATGTTAAGTGTTATTAAACTTAAGACATCTATGTTTTAATTATATGTATTTAATTAATTAAATCCGGTACTTGTATATATGTAAACCGGATAAAGACAACAAAGTAGTTAATTGGTAGTTATTATTCCCTCCAAAATTAACTACCCAATATGAACCATCACAATGGTTCATTAGCACCGAGTAGTACTCTATATAAGGAGGAACCAAATATGTAATTTAAAGTGTGTGTGTGTGTGATTAATAATATCAAGATTAGTTATATTCTGTTTTTTTTCTTCTGCACTCTCAGGAACACACTGCACAGACACAGAAATTCACTGCACTGTCTCTCGAATTACTCTCTGCACATACACAGATCTTTCGATACTTCCTGCACGTAGAAACTAGAATGGCAAGGCAATTGATGGCTTCTACTTACAGTGATTATAGAAGGCCAATCATCCGTGATCCATACTCTAACACTGCCACGTCCATCATGCATGTGTAGCTTTGATGACGACATGTTCTGAATATGGGCATCAATGACTTGTTGGTTTCTTCTTTGTCTTTGTCTCCAAATGCACCTCTGTTGTGTTTTCTTCTTTGTCTTTATGATTTCCTCGTTCATAGGCATTGATGAAGATTTGTGCATGAATGTTTCATCTTTGGGTTCGATATAAGTTATTGTTTCATTTCTTACTTCAAATCTAGGTTTGTCTTTGTGTTGATGAGTTTAAGTTTGATTTCTAGCTTGTTATAATATTTGGTTCTATTTGGTGTTGAATGAATTGATTGCTAATTATATTACTGCTCGTTGTTGTATGCTTATTGACCCAAAAGTGGCCAGGTCTTAACATCTGGATCCATTGATTAAACGTGCTTTCAATCATATTCGATTTGGAATTTACATGTAGGATTAAGTTGTGAACAAGCTACTATGGAGGTGGGTTTGATTTACATTTTGGTATGTATGTGTTTGTTACTAGTGTTGATTGATGTAAGCGTTTGATACGGAAAAAACCAACATGTTCTCATTTTTTTTGCGATTTAGTCGAGTTATTTTTTGCTACAAAAGTCCTCAAATTATTGTTTTTAAAAAAGTTTTGTTTTTTTAATATTTAACCCTGATTTTTTCCACAAAAAATCAATATGTTTTCACTATTTTTCTCCGAAAAGTCTACAAAATTGATTACTTTTTTGAAAAAATAAAGAAAAATTCAAAAAACACAAACAAATATATTACTTAAGGATTTTATTGGTAAAAAATAACACGGAGTGACTAAACCGCAAAAACATAAAAAACATGTTGGTTTTTTCAAATTAAACTCATTGATGTAATACATGATTATAAAACAATTTTAGTTTCGATTTTGATTGTTCTGAAACGAAACAGATTGGGTGATGAAAAATCGTAATAGATCCAGATTTCTCTTTGCCATTCCTGTGTCGTCATAATCTTCGTAAGAACGCTATATCTTTTCGTCATCATCTTCGAAGAAACCTAAAATAGAAACATCATCTGAAGAACCTTAATCAACGTAAGCATAGGAATGATGGAGGTGGAGGAGCCGAGGTGATGTATGACATTGGTGGAGTCATCAACGATAGGAAATAGTTTAATTTATTTGTATTATTTTTAAGTTTATTTATGTAATAAAAATAATAAATAAACAGTATATATAATAATAATTCGAAAAATTAAAAGTTAATTGAATACTTTCATAAATGGTTTCTGAAAAGTAAAAGAAGACGAATTATCCCGGGAGTTAATCCTTAAAATTTAGTGATTTTAATTTGAGGGATCAAAACATTACAAAATTTCACTTAATTTTTAGTTTTATGGGCCATTTGTGTAAATTAAAAGTTTAAGGAACAAAAATTATAACTTCACATATACCACATGGACCATTTGTATAATTTACTCTTTAAATATGGGTAATTAATTACTTAGGAAAGAATAACAATTACTACTAATTAGTATTTAGTGTTCTAATATAATGTACTAGTTATTAACCCACGTATTACGTGAATATTTTATAAATAGTGTTTACTAAAAATCTAAATAAAACGTCAATTACATACAAAAATGTTTACTTTTTTCCAAAAAATACGAAAATAGTATTATCTTTGGTTATTAAGGATAATTAAAAAAAATTCTATTTTTAAATATGTATAAATAGTATTTATCGTGTCTCATCTTTTTTAAACTTTTTATTTTTAGATTTTTATGTACAAGTAAAATACTAAAAATTTACTTTTTTTTACATAGAATACAATTTAGAAAAACTTTATGATTTAAAAATTTTAAGATTAAAAAGATTATGAAACAACTCATTTTCAATATTACATTATATTCACGTTTTAAATATATTAAAAAAATGCATATTTAGCTAACATTAATAGTTAAATACGAAAGTTATTTAAATCAATTAAAAAGTATTTGAAATGTTTCCTTTTTTAATAGTATGTATTAAATATGAAGGTATTTGAATTAAAGTTCATAAATATTCTTAATAATGAATTAGTAAAATTAAAAAATCTAATTATGAAAAAAAATGCGGGAAATAAAAATTCTAGAGGAATGAGGTAATGACACGTGGCATAAGAGATTTTCTTTTATTAATATATATAGATAGATTTTAATAAATTAAATGATTTACCTAATTGGGGTTGAATTTATTTTTGGAAAAATGAAAGAGAAAATTAAAAGCTGATGCACAAAGAGAATGATTTGGCATATGCATTTTCTTTTACTATAATAATAAATATAAATTTAATCATTTTTATATAATTTATAAATTTGGAATGCAAACATTAAAAGTAATAAATCGTTATTTTGTTAATGTTTAATAAATATTAAATTTTATAAATTATATTTTGCAACATTTACGTTGTCAATGTATTTATAAATTCTTTTAGATATAAAGTTTTTTAAAAATAGTTTATTACTTTACTTTATATAATAGATTATTGATAAGTTAAAAAAAAATAAATATAAAAATAATATGTGATGTTTGGTAGGACAAAAATCTCCAGGTGGCAAGTGTAAGAAGATTTTGTAGTCTGAGGTTGACGAGTACGAAAACCCTCACACACCCACACCCACACCCACCGCTACTGATATATATATATATATATATATATATATATATATATATATATATATATATATATATGATATTGGGGAGCATATGAATCTTAACTTGTGCTGAGTTGAGCCCTAGACAAACCACATTTTCTCCCCTTCGCTTCCGATTATCCACCCAAATCCTTACTCCAATCATCTTCGATTTCTTCACCGATGGAAGCTGGCGCCATTCAGGTCTTCTCCCGTCACCTTCTCATGTAAATTTCGTTAGTCAGCTGGTTTTTTTTCTTTATCCTTGATGCGATTTATATATGCTTTAATTTTCTTACTTGCTCAATTGCAAGTCAACGTGAATGTTTGTTGATTGATTTGTAATTTAGGGTCAGTAATTTCATTTTTGCATTTAATTAGCTAAACAGAAATCTTTGTGATCCAATCGAAATCGATGGAGGTTTGTTCTTGTTGGTAAATGATTATAGATTGACGTGGATATGCGTGCCTGCTAGGTAGTTTGCAACAGTTGGAATCAAAATTAGGAGATTTGTTATAAGATTATGCAAAATTTGTGCGTCATGCATATGAAGATGCATAAGGCCGGATGCATGGGTTTTTAAGCTATTTGTTTCAAATAATATATATGCTCTAGCTTTTTCTTTTTTTTTTTAAAAGGGGGTCTCTTCTTTTCAATCCAATATTTTGGATAAGATAGACTTTCTGTTTTGCTCCATCCTGGGAATTAAGGTTTTACAATTGACATTTCTATTTTCTGTTAAAACTGCGCAATGGATATTCGATCATCTCGGTCAACTATTAATTATGTACAAATCATCATATATTTTATTGGTTAAATGTAGTTAGATTCTTTTGGCCGGTCCTAGCTTGGAGGAGAAATACAAGATTATATGTTAAATAACGTATGGATCGAGATAATTACAAGTGAAGACCTTCGACTTGTCTATATATGTTTATTTGTTGTCTTGTGTTGATATAATCTTTCTAAATGCGAGAACACCATTGGTCATGTATGTTGGAAATAATGACAAAAAACAGATAATTTAGTATCGGATCTATTATGTTAGTAGTTTAAAGTATGTTGTCAATTATGTAATTTAGAATACTATAGGGACTAAATAGTACTAAACAAAGATTGAATGGTTGCTTCTCTTTGAAACAACGCAACCATTCACGAAAGGTTACCACGAACCATTGTGATGGTTCACACACACCTTTTCACGTAGTATAATTAGTAACCAATGTTCAAGGTTTCAAAGTGTATAAATTTCAAATATTGCTAATAAAGTTTCTAGCGTTTGATTCCTAAACCTATGAAAATATTTGAGTTTGAACCAACAATGTACGTAATATATAGTATGCCAATTAACTTAGACAAATACTTTGCCTATGATTGCCAATGTCTCAACTTTTGTTTTGTAAGGAAATAGCTAGTTTCCATGGATATCAAGACGACATTAATCAATTATTAGGTTGAAACAATTTGCATAACTGACTTCTAGTATTTAACGTGCTTTGTACATGTATCCACCCCAATAATATATAGTGATGTTCATGAGTGCCATTATGGAAGAAGATCATCTAGGAAATATATGGACTTCCCCCTGGAAGCAAATGGCTTGATGCTCAATCACATCTTCTTTCTTGTTAATGGCTTGATGCAATCTATTTTTTACACACCAATTTTTAGTGATTCGATCCTGATCAGGAGTTCTTTCTATTGAGGGTCGATTAAATGAATAGCAAAGATACTATCGATCATGCCTGTAGGAGTACGTGTAGGGCGTTAGCTTCCTTAGGTGAAGAAATAAAGCATAGATCAGAACTTCAGAAATACATATAAATGATACAAGTCATTCATCAAATTAAGTTATCAAATGATTTTAATGTGTCACGGTTTGCTCATTCATTACGTGTCAACCGATAATTACATTATGTATTATTGATTCTATAACTTCCGATTTTACATACCAAAGTAATGATTTTTTTAAGGCAAACATGTATTACTAAGAATAAAAAATATACGAGAACGATACCGTCAATGCTAGATGCGGATCATAGAACACCTATAATAACGAACAACCTTGACAATGGTAAGCTAATTAAACAATTGCAGCAACAACAAAGACAATTAGAGCTATTACATGACCAACAACTCGAAAACCTTGTTGTTGCATATGGATTATAGAACCATAAGTAATATATGATTATTTAATGACATTAGCTTTGATTTTTCATCATCCATTATGTTTTGGTAATTAACATAATTCAATCATATAGTAATGTAATGAATTTGTATAAATTAAGGAAAATAAGTGATGAGTATCTTCTACATTTAATTTAATCGCCGTGTTTTAAAAAGCGCGCCTCAGGCTCAATGAGGCTCAAAGCCCTGCGCAACATAGGAACATAGGCTGTTGTAAGCGCCTCTTGTCGTTTCATTAAATTTGGCCCCAGACAAGAAGAAAACAAGTCACTCCTTGATTAATTGTTTAAGTAATTCAAATATGTAATGAAGATCGTGTATATTTTCTATATTTTGGTATTCTAGATTTTGGTATTTTACTTTTTCAGTTGTTAAAATAGTATTAATGTGTTATTATATACGAATTAAGATACCAAAACAAGTGTGTCTCGCGTACGTGATGCGCGCGCCTCACATCGCGCCTTGGGCTCGAGAACCCTTTTCGAAATAGTGCGCCCCACGCTTTTTAAAACCAAGATTATATCGAACAACAAGTTTTAAAAGGAAAAAAAATAAATATTTGCTGAAATTATTCATTTGCCATTATTGAATCACTTCCAATTTGGTGAATAACACCTCAAGTAGCCAACGGGTGCATTTTCTCGCCCATGCCCGCCACCCGCGGATACCCGTGGGCACGGGTAAACCCACGGGTTTCACCTTTTTAACAATTATAAACATTTTTTTACCCAACGAAACATAAAGATATTGCAAACACATCCAAATAATAATAATATCAAACATACAAACACAAATACATAATAATAATTAATGTTTCCAAACTCAAAGTAGGTCGCCAACATTATAAGTTTATAACAATGAAACAACATACCAACATTTAATTAAATAAGAATACATCTATTAAACGTTTTATAGAAAACCCAAATACACGTTTCCCACTTCCACCATGCTCGCTCACACCTCCGTTAGGGTTAGAGGGTCGAGACAGAGAGAATAGAATTAGGGTTTGGGAGTTGGGACTTTGGTTGCTACGGCTGGGACTTTTTAGAGGGAATTAGGGAAATGGGTTATGGGTATTTAAAAAAAAATTTATTATTATATATATATATATATATATATAAAGACTATATTTCGCGGGTTTAACGGGTATACCCGCGGGTGAACGTGACGGGTTTCACGGGTACGGGTGGCGGGTATACCCGCGGGTGAAATAGTAAACTCGTGCCCGCCCGTCACCCGCCAGCGGGTATGATTTTGTACCCATACCCATGTCCACAGATGTGTTCTTATGGGTTTACCCACCCATAACGGGCGGGTATCCACGTTTTCGGTTTTTTTCTCGCCCATTCCCATCCCTAGAGATTCTGCAATCTTTGATTTAAATCCTTTTGGATCAAATAATTTGAGGGGCTAGATGTGGAGTTCTTTGCCCAAAATCCCATGAAGTTTGGCTTGCCTGTTATTTTAACTCTTTTTTTTTTACCTTTATGCATTTTCATATTTAGGTGTTCTCTTCGGCCGGCCCTCAGGGGGGCACATGGGCTACAGCCCAGGCCAGGACATCATACAAACAAGGAACATTATTTTTTCAGTTTAATAAGTAATATATTAGGCTCACACATGTATTTTCTTAAATTTTCAACCCAATAAATTAATGAAAAACTTATAAAAAATAGTATGTTGTATTGTTAAAAAGACATTATTTCCTATCTTGGCCAAACCCATATAAAAATAGTATATTGCATTTTTAAAAATACATTACCGAGCGTCTTAAAGTTAACAGTAGACACGTGCATGCATCAATACACAGGGGCGGATCTAGGAATTTTTATTATCGGTGTCACTTTTTTAGAGTAAATTTAATACTTAGATTTTTGAAATATTTTCTAAAATGGACCGGGTCACCGAAACGGATTGCCAATACAAAATTAACGAATAAAAAAAATTTTCAAATTAAAAAATTACATAGTACAATACATTAAAACTTAAAAGCAATAAAAACCGTAAGTATTAAAGTTTTACAATTGTTGTCTTCGAGTCTATATCTTTTGAATTATTGTCATGACATATTCGTTTGAAATATTGACAAGTAATTATTTCTCAATACAACAAATGCAACAAGTGTTCATAAGGTTAGGCCTCTGGACAAATTTTTTTGGGCTTTCTAAAAATTTTTGGGCTAACTTAATTCACTTGAATGATTCTTCAATATTGTTTTTATATTTTGTTGGGCTTTTCTTAAAACTTTTGTTGTTAAAACTCAGTGTTATTTCAATAAATTTAAGTAATAAAAACAACATATATAAATTAAATATGTATATTATAATTGTATAAATTTTCCGTAGGTGTCACTAAAAAAAAAATCTTAGGTGTCGCTCGGATTTTTGATACACATGTAACTCAGTATGTTGAAAATTTATAGGTGTCGAGTGACACCCATATTAAAACCATAGGTCCGCCCCTGTCAATACATACACTCTACCTCCCATTTTTGCTTACAAGTTGTATTATTCTGAAACAGAATTTGTCAAAGACAGCAATGAGAAAGTACGGTAAACAATGTGAAGCTGAACAGGTCTCGAGGAAGAAAAAGAAGGTGGACTATTTCATCCATCTTCATGATGACCTCGTTGTAGAAATCCTTAAAAATCTTCCAGCTGATCTTCTTCGTTACAAAGTTAGATTTGTTTGCAGACGGTGGTTCCATTTAATTACTGACAGGATTTTATTAAATCATGCTTCTTTCATCCTTGAGAAGCCAATTGGATGTCACAAAGTGCGTCTCATGGATATAACGGAAGAAAAACAAGGGCTGAAGATGAAAGAGCGACGCCTTTATATAACATATAATGGCCGTATGAAGTCCTGGTTAAACGAGTTCATTCTGATAACAGATCTCAACAAAGAAGGATCTCTATGCATTTTTAATCTAATCACTAAGGGAGAATTGTGGCTTCCACCGTGTTCTACATCTTGTGGAGGACATTATGGTTGCAAATGTGGAGTGGCCCTTTCTTATGATGAATTCAAGGGAGTATACAAGGTCGTTCATGTGTTTATGGGGCCACCAATGCAATGCGAGATTCTAGTCTTGAAGAGTAACAATTTCTCTTTTGATGTCTCAAATTGGAAAAAGATTAATGGGCCCTCTTACATGGGTGAGAGGAAGTATTACTGGGATGACCCCATTTCAGTTCAAGGCAGGTACCTTCACTGGGACGTTCATTGTTCCAAGTACTTGCTTTCCATGGACACAGTGAAAGAAAGATTTCGCCAAACATGCCTCCCAGCATACACTAAGCACAACCAGTATTCATATCTTGAGATGGGTGGCTTCCTCACCCTCCTTCAGAATGTCTATTTGGACCATGTCAACATATGGATGCTTAAAGATTTCCAGAGGACAAAGTGGGAAAAGATGCAGTCGATACGTGTCTCAAATTATCTGTGCTCAAGCATTTACCCTGCTAGTGTTCTTCCTCTTCCTGTAACTAGTGTGATAAGCAAGAGATATCTCATTTTTAGGAAGCTTGGACCTGAGAATGGTCTCTTTAGTTATGATATAAAAAACAAAGTCATGAGAAGGCTAGACATTGAGGATGCACGCAATGAACGTTGTGTGGTTCCATCAACAGCAGCAAGTTCTTGATAAATCAGGTAGAGACATGCAGCTTATACTAAAACCTTAAACAGAAAATCTAGAACATAAAGGAGGAGGTATAGTTTTATTTATAAACATATAATTAATGTGTGGGATAATGGAGGTTATGTACAAGTAATTATTACTTTACTACCTGGTACCTGGATCGTGTAATTCATTCATGTACTCTTGTTCTTTTTTTTTTTCTGGTTTTCCTTTCTGTACGATGCTGGAAACATCTTGTATGACTTTTCTAAAAAAAAAAAAAACTGGAAGCAAACATTTGATCTTGAAAAAGATGTCTAATTAAAACTCTTGGATTGCTTCTATACTTCTATATATATATATATATATATATATATATATATATATATATATATATATATATATATATATATATATATATATATATATATATATATATATATATATATATATATATATATATATATATATATATATATATAGATTTAGGTTCAAAAAGGTACCTATCGAAATCAAGTGCACCCGAAGGTACCAACCTTAAAAAAAATTTTAAAATTTTTTTTATATTATCATGTTTAATTTAATGTTATACGCATGATATATAAATTTCACATGCATTCACACTTTCTGTGTCCTTAAAAATTATGTGAATGCTCAATGCATATTCATGTGAATGGTCACACGATGTGAACGGTGTGAATGACCATCCGCATGATCTTTTTTTACCATTCACAAGACTTATGATATTGTTTCTTTTGAAAAAAAGTCTTAATTATAACGTTGTCTTATTCATGTTTATTCAAAAAAATATATGTGAATGATCATTCACATTAGGGTACGCTGGTACGCTGATGAACCTGATTGTATATATATATATACAAACACGCGTACATCTTTACAAGTGCCTATTCAATTTCCCTATTGTTATTTGAACAAGGAGGAGTATAAATTAAGAATGATAAGTCAGAACTAGAAGCTTCTACAGTTTCTTCTTCTTTTTTTAATCCCAAAATAGAGCAGGAACTGTTAGAATACCGGGTTCAAACGAGTCTGATATGTAATTGGAATGTTTTCTGACAAAACATTATTAATTATTAACACGTTTTACAAAATGTAATACATGGGATATAACTTATTTAAATAACCATGTCAGGGTTTCCATTGTTGATGCACTTGGACAAAGGAACACACAGCAAAGCAGCACACACATGAATATGTGTGCATGCAAGCATGTGCATGTGTCATGTGTGTGTGAGTACGTGTTTAGAACCGTAGGGTTGGGAAGAAGCCAATGACGATGAAGAATTATCTGTGCAACTAGAATAGAAGGACGGTTAATTTCTTATTTTCTTAATCTATAGAGATGGCTTAGTGGTTGAGCATTGAGATTCTCCATTGGAGGTCCTAGGCTTATACAAGTTTCAACTCCTTGGAGTTACTTGCATTTCAACAGAAGAATTCTTATTATCTTATATGATCCAGGGACCAAAAGTAGTATAAAAAAACCATTTACTTCCAGTAACATCCATTATCCAAAATTATAAACAATGGAATGCCTCCTCTTTTAATTATATGTTCTCTACTCTTATAGTTTTTAGTATAAGCTGCATATACTACCCAATTAATATAATTCTGAATTGGTGCTATTGAATGAAAAACACAACATCACATTCCCCAATGAAGATGTATATATGCATAGCCTAGCCACGAGTTCATTTTCCGTTCATAACTAAACATACCAGTCAAGTATCCAGGTTTCAGAAGATGAGATATATACCTCTTGTATATCATGGCTAGAGACAGGCGGGATCCAGAAATCAGAGATCAGGATGGTGGATATTTGCTCAATTCCAGATTATTTGAGACAGCTACCGACTGCACCTTTTTATACTTTGTCCTCTAAATAATATATCCTTGCATTAAGTTCCATATGTCAGCTTATAATTGGTTCAAAGAGAAACATTATCTAGGAGAGTGATGAAACCACCCCTCTTCACAAAAGAATACTAGGTTGCTCATAAGGATCATCATTGGATCGATCCGGCCTGGTAAATTCTCTCCTATCATATCCATATAATTGAACAAGGTACATAGAACAATGAACATCCCAGTGAAAGTTCCAGCCGGCCTTGAACTGAAATCGAGTCACCCCAATAATACTTACCCTCACCCATGTAAGAAGGAACGTCAGTCATTTTCCAGTTTAAGAAAACCAGAGAAACACCCTCTTTTTGCAATATGAGAATTTGACATTGGATATATAGGCGCAAGCCATAAACACCAGAATGGCTCAGTATATAAAATACCCCCCTGAATCCATCGAAAGAAAGCTAAACTCGGTCCACATTTGCAGGTACAGTTACCTTGACAAGATGTAGAAATTGGGATAGATATCATCCTTTATCGATTGGTCAATCAGTTGGAAACATAGTCGGATAATTTTTGCCCTGTTGGGGTCCAATATATCAGATGGAACTCATTACACCAAGACTTAATTAGGCCACTGCAAGATATGTAAAGATACTTCTATTTCACTTCGCCAGACCTTGTTTTTCTTCGTTATGTCCATGTGACACACGTACCATTGAAATTCCACTTGACCTCTTGAGGTTTAAAGAATCATGGTCTAGAATCATCCTGCTGTTAATTATATTGAACCATCATCTGCATGCATACTTAGCGTAGTGATAACGAAGGAAAGAAGCAGGAGCCTTGTTAAGGATTTCTATATGATATCTTATCTAAAAGAAATTATACAAACCCGTCAACTTTCTTTTTCTTCCTCATCGCCTGTTTGGTCTTCAGATTCTTTCCTGCACTTGCTCATTGCCATCTTCAACAACTTTTGTTGCAAAATAATATAATACATTTTCCTTGAATGAAACAGCAAAAGGAAGAAATATAACTTAAGTATGAAGGGGAACATGCATAAAACCTAGGTGTGTGTATAAATATATTTTAACAAAATGTGAGAAGCACTGGAATTAATTGTGTTTACAAAGTGATTCACAATATTTTGAATATATTTCGGATTAAATAAATCAACAATTTATTACTTGTTTACATTGATTCATTAATTAGTTTTGGAATTCATAAAAATAATGAATCACAAATTCAAAATAAATGAACAAATGTACAGAATTAGTGAATCAATATACAAAATTAGATAATCATGGTGTTTCTCATACACTACTCAAAATATATTTAACTTCTCACATGATAACCCGTGTCTATATGTGTGTATTAATGTATGTGTGTGTGTGTCTATACATATATATGTGTGTTTGTGTGTGTGTGTATATATATATATATATATATATATATATATATATATATATATATATATATATACATGTGTGTGTATGTATATGTATATGTATATATATAGACACACACACATACATACACGGCGGATCTAGGATTTTTTTGTTATCGGTGTCACTTTTTTAAAGTAATTTTATAAGTTAGATTTTCAAAATATTTTTTAAGATGAATCGGGTTACCAAAACGGGTTGTCAACACAAAACTAACAAATAACAAGATTTTTATAATTACAAAAGTACATTGTACAATACTATATCTCTCAACTGTCGCAGATACGACCGACAAAACTAATATTAGCTTCAACAATCGATAAACCAAAGGACACGAAAGATGCTTCCTAGTTTCACCACTAAATTAGCAAGCTGACGGACTCCATTCAATTTAGAAAATATTGGACCGCTTTTCACATTCTCAATATTTGATAAATCATTAAAAATCTCAGATATTTTTTTTTACTAAAATTGAGTTTTTGTTTACAAAACTTTTGATTTTATTTACTAAAGTTAAACACTATTTGATAAATCATTAAAAATTAATTGCTTACATTTGTATTTTTAATCGACTTATGTGTTAGTCCCGAAAAAATCACTTGGTTAGGGATTTTTTTTAAACATATTTAAGCACATCCATAACCGATGAAGCGATGATATCGACTAAGGGTTTTTCAACCAATTAGACCGGTGTCTTCAACAAGGTTTGAGTTAGTTTTTTTCGGGGTTTTTTAATCTTTTGGACCGGTTATTGAATCCTGTCTCTTATTTTTTTCTATTTCTATTGGGCTTCTGTGTTTTCTTTTAAGTTTTTATGATTAAACTCAGTAATATTTTAATAAGTTTGGGTAACGAAATCAACAAATATAAATTAGATATGTATTTAAAACTTTTATAAAGTTTTCGTAGGTGTCACTAAAAAAAAATCCTAGGTGTCACTCGAATTTTTGATACATACGTAACTCAGTATTTAAAAAATTTATAGGTGTCGAGTGACACCCACGGCCATTTGTTACATCCGCCCCTGCATACATATACGCGGCAGACCGAGTAATAGCGGGTAGGGTCAAACGACCCCCATAAAAAAGTTTACATGTTATGTATATAGTCGAAAAACTTTTGACCCCAATGATTATTTAAGCTCGACCCCTATATATATATATATCCTTGTTAACTTTTATATTTAGATATATAAAAAATGCAAAATCTAAGAAAATATACAAAAACGTAATAATTTGTTACCTATTTAACAAATTATTTAAAAATACCATTATTGGGTCTTTAATTATAGGGTTAATTTATCATTGGACTTGGGCTTGAACAATTGGACTAGGGAAGTACGCGATTGAGCATTTGAGAGGTTCCTTCAGGCCCCGCCGACATCAATCCATCACCGCATCTGAGATGAGCGAATAACGATAGAAGATTTGAATTGGAACCGTGAAGACTGGAAGCCTGGAAGCAAGTAGGAGTCACCCTCGCCGCCTTCGTTAAAGTCGCCTCTACACTGTCTCCGTCTCTCGTGGTCGAAGACTCGTAGCAACTACCAAGTCGTCGCCCGTCGCCCTTTCTCACTTTCTCAATCTCTTGTCTCCGGTTGGCAATAGGTATTTCCTCATTTGTGCAATTGTGCTCTCTTTTATATATATTCCAATTTTTAGTTTCTAAGAATCTAAGCTTTATCTTTAATTTATACACTTTATATAAGCTTTATCTTTAATTTATACACTTTATATAAGCTTTAATTATCTTTAATTTTTACACTTATATATGATTCATAGATTAAATAATTAATTGATTATATAATTTATATACTCATAATGTTGGTTAATTTATTATTTGTTACTTGTTTGTTTTATAGTTGTTACTTGTTTGCAACAATTAATGACGTTGTAGCATTTACATATTTGTTTTATTATATGATCTAGATGAACCGACCCGGAATTTCAATATTTGAAATAAAAATTAGAGTCACAAGCACGTACATTCTCATAGTATATTAAATTATGAACCCTATAAAAAAATTTTGGATCTGCCACTATGTGTGTGTGTGTGTAAAGAAGTGAAGGAGAACGAATGTGAGGATACGAGACCTATGTTGGTTGTGATGTTAGCTGATTAAGATATAAGAAATGAATAATAACTGTAATTTGCATAATTATTTTGTTTTTGAACGGCAAACTAGTCTACTCCTACTCCTACTCTACCATTCTGCCGAGTGGCTTCAGAACTTACGTTCACCACCTAAATTCCAACTTGTCTAGCCTACTCCTACTCCTAAATTACCCCTGTGCCCTAAGTAGCGACTTCAGAACTTATATTCATCAACTAAATTTGCGTGATTATTTGAAGTAGAAATAGATACAAGTTTTGAAGTAATGTTCTTTTTAACAGCACTGCATCCTAAGAAGTAACGCTGAAAATCACCCAAGGGTATGTGTTACACTTACAAATAGACCTGAACACTAAACCCGAGACAACACACACAAAAAAACCACTGCTAGGAGCTTTGCCCCTTGGACCCCACTGTGACCTGCAAGGGAGCGCAGCCCCTTCGACCTTGCATTGACGCCCAAGTCTTGATTTTGACCAAACTTATACAAGTGTGTACTTTGTACTTTCAACCTCGTTCTATTTCAACTAAAATCAATTAGCTCGTGAATGAATTACACTAAAATAATATAATTTTTCACCTTTTAATCAAAATGACATGGTCTAGATATGACATATATCAATGTCATCAAGGAGCTTGGATGTATTAACTTTTATCCCCTATAAGCCTTTTCATTTCTTTATCTCCATGTCATATCTACACCGAGGATAGACCCACGTACCACAACACCACATATCAAATTAAGAAAATATATAGATGCCTTGTGTGACTCCAATGACTTGGACTTTGCCATCAACACCGATTAAACATTATCAAAACTTTTATCAATAGCAAATAGACATGAAGCAAAGAGCTAATTCTTCTTAATTATTTGCTTTCCATATCATAGAATACACACAACAGTGGGTGAATCTCCATACCCTGTTTATCAACATCGATTTTAGTGATCTGGATCACCAATGCTTTCTTCTAAGTATATATGTGGAGCAATAACGGTTCTTAATGAGGTCTTGAGATCTACATACTACTACTATATTTAAGCTCCTTAAGTCAATTCCTTAATTTTTAAGCTAATAATGGTTCTTAAGTAAGCTACACATCAGTTACCTTCACAACAAGCCATCATCGTCATATGCAAGACGCACGCTATTCTTTTGAATTTAATTATTACATTATTAAAATCCATTTTTTTGTGAGTTTCTTAGTAGTTTTATAATTTTATATTAATTTTTTATATATGTCTTCTGGTTTGTTAGATCGGTTCATCCACTTGGATAAGTTGAACCATTGATCGAACCAGTAACACTATGATCAATTTGATTTCCGATTAGATTTTTGAGATATTGCCAAAAACTGGTTTGTGGAAGCGATCAGCCACTGATGATATTTGCTCCATTGATGTATGTTCCATTGATGGATCGGAGGGTATACTGATTAGCAAAATACGTGATGAAATTACAGATCCCAAATACAATATGCTCAACACACATTCACATGGAATTAAAAGCACATAAGAAAGAAAGTTTTGTATCAAGATCGATTTCTTAAAACTAAATTAAAAGCAAAAGAGTTTCGTAAATATCAAATAGTGAGATTCATGAAATGAAACAAAGAAGGTGATGAAAGAAAACCTGCAGGGCACTGGATTCTATATTATAGAGATCGATCGGCACACAACATTTTCTGGAGAGTGATATATAGGGAGAAAAATAAGGGTTTTCTAGGACTTACTTGTGTAGAAGCGGAGATTCATATGCTTTCGAATGCAGCCGTAGCGGTAGGTTTTCCCTTTTTATCGTACGCATACACAGCAGGCCGGCCCTGAGGACGTCCAAAAGGGGCGATCGCCCAGGGCCCAAAATTTCATTGGGCCCTTAATTTTATAAGTTGTCAATGTAAATAAAGTACGATTAATTTTTCTTAGCTTATGGACGGAAAGAAAATAAAAAGTATGTTTGTACACACGTGTATATATATACATATATGTGTGTATTTATATATGTTTGTATGTGTAAGACCCTCTTATAAGTTTTCGTCCGGAACCTCTAAAATCAATGGAACGGCCCTGAGTGACAGATATGTGTGTCTATATTTAATTAGATTAGTTTATAGTTATAAGTTACTAAAATAAAGATGTTTTACACTTAATTACTGAAAATATGCTTTATTTAGAAATTAATTAAAACTTAATTTGTTTTTATGTCTAAATGACATGGTAGCAGCTTGCTTTTTGGGAAGCAAAAAATTTTGCTTTTATTTCTTTTATCAATATCATGTTTAATTCCACTTCTGTCATTAATTAATATGTTAATATAAATTAAACTTAGGTTTTTTTTCCTAACATGCATTATTTGTTTCTAAATTTGTTCATTCACTCATATCAATAAAAAAATTGCTAAAAATGCAAAAAACAAAAAGTAAAAAAAAAAGAAAGAAAAAAAAAAACAACGCTTGTCTCGCTTATATTGTAATTAAAATATTGCAAACACTACAAAATAAGTGACATTTAGTTAGTGACGGAAGTGAGTCTATTCACTAAATATTATAAAATTAAAAGTAGGTAATGTATTTCATAAATAAAATATAGGGTTAAAGTCGTACAAATGTATAATACTTTACTGAAATTACTTAAATGACTAATCTAGTCTTTTTTTACCCGAATGATACTTATACTTAAAAATTCGTTGTTGAGATGATACATTTTGTGACCGGTTACCGGTTCAATTGGTAAAATTTTTAACTTTTTATTATTTCAAAGTACGATGATGATGCATAATCTTTTGGTGATTTTTTAAATCATTTATTGCTCTATTATATACCATATCCACGTCAACCCGGTAACCGGATAGATGTACCATATCGACAGATAATCTTTGAGTACAGGTATCATCCAAGTAAAGAAAAAAACTAGATTAGTCATTTCAATAATTTTAGTAAAGTAACATACATTTATACGGTTTTAAACCTAAAATATAAAGTTAAATTAGCAGACAAGTGATTGAAACCTAAAAGTCAAAATAGGTATACGATTTCAATCAGCCGCTTCCCCTCTCAACTCCCACCTAGGCATGGCAATGGGGCGGGGCGGGGCGGGGATCTCAGTTTCCATCCCCATCCCCGCTTATTAATCCTCTCCCCCATCCCCGGCCTCATCCCCGTCGAGGAATTAGTTTCTATCCTCATCCCCGTCCCATTCGGGGATCGAGGATCCCCGTCGGGGAATCGGGTTTTTCAAGTTCCTAAAAGATTATTAAGTTTAAACTATAAATAGTAAATTAGTAGAAAATTTTATGTAAATAAACTTTAAAACAAATCAATTCAAACATATTTGAGTTGTTTACATATATAATTTATAATTTATAATGAAACTAAAACAAAGAAATGTAAGCAAAAGATTTATAAACCCACTAAAATGAAAAAAACAATAGTATTTTGAACTATAGAAAAGTCATATACAATAATATTTAATACATTATATAAAATGTAATGATTAAAATACATTGTAAAGTTAAATATATATAATAATCTATATTAAAACATAATCGGGGTCGGGGTCGGGTTTGGGGTCGGGGTCGGGGATTAAAGTGTCTCCCATTCCCGCCCCATCCCCGTTAATTTAAATCGGGGATTCCCCATCCCCGATCAACTCGGGGATTCCCCGGTCAAATCGGGGTCGACTTACACGTTCCCGTCGGGTATGGGTTTTTTTGCCATGCCTACTCCCACCTCCGCATACGTCTACGTTCCGTCGCCATCGCCGCCTCCTCCTCCTCTAGCGCTCCAGCATCGATCTACACATACTCTGCCTCTGCCTTTGATCGCTTGCTCTGATCCCCTCTGATTTGAGTTTCGGGCTCCGTCTCTAGCTCCGCTCTGGCCTTGCTCCACACTTTCTCCGCCTCTGCTCTTTGCTTGCTCAGTGCTTACTCCGCCTCTTCTTTGCCCTTGGTCATGGCTTCCAACGCCTCTACTGTGCCCTTGCTCGGTTAAGTGTTCATCTGTTCTTTCTCATATTCAGCTACAAGTAACATTAAAAATGATGAATAAAGTGGTAAGTGTTGATAAATGATGAATAAAGTGATGTTTGCGTTAGCTGTGTGATCAAATATTTTTAACATTAGTGATGATGAATCTCACATTTTTGGGAACATTGTGCCCAAATTTCTTGTTGATAGTCAATTTGATATGCTTAGATATATATGTTTTGCAACAATTCTGTTATTCTATTTTGCAATACAAGATTATCTGCTTATCATATAATTATTAGTTTGTTATTTAATTATTTTCTTCTCTTGCATACTGGCCTCCATCATTTGATGATTATATACTTAACCTTCAAGCCTAAGAGGTAAAACTAAAAGCACAAAAAAATTAGCTCCCTGAAAGTACATAACAACTTACAAACAAGGGTTTTTTTCCAATTATTATTTTCTTTCCCAACTAATCAATCCTGAACTATTGATGTTACTTCTTACTTGCACATAGTGAACATTTAAGTAGTCTGAAGTTCAAAGTTCCGTCGCGTTTGGCCTATGCCTATGGGTTCAGTGTCTCTTTTTGGGTTCAAAGTTTCAAGATATTTGATGATTTGCCATAGTAATGAACTAATGATCGAATATATATTATATGCTCTGAATTAATTGCCTCATGAGTTTGAAGTAAAATCTCAAACTACTTGTAACGATACTTCTCAATGAATATGTAATAGCAGACAGTATAAATCATTTTTCCTGATACATAACCTAAAAGTTCTCATTGAGTTCATGCTCCTCCTACTTATTTGAGAGACTATGTTTGTAATTCTGCTCATATGTCTCATCATTGGTGTAATTTGGTTAATTTTTCATCTCTTCCATTTTCTCATCACACCAATATTGTTCATAATTTTGTTGCTTTTAAGCCCACCCCTTCCTCTCCAAATCTGAAAATGGAACCCCTGAAACCATATGTCCAAAAATACAAGGAGAGGATATGTTTTGATGGTGAATGTCTTGTACAAGGATCGGACAACAATGGTTGGGACAATTTCTGGTATGTAAACACTAAGATCTCAAAACACATGACACCAAATAAAGAATTGCTTAACAAGTTAAAAAGATGTTTTATCGTTGATACTCAGGAACACGAATCAAGTGTATTGTTTACACATGGTATTGGATCGAGTTGTAAAATTGATAACAACTCACAATGAATACGCAATACCATATGTAGCATATGTTCCTGAAATTAACATCAACTTGCTTAGCATGAAACAATTGATCATGCAAGGTTTTGAAGTTGATTTTGAAGGTTTAACTTGTAAGGTGTCTCATGTGTTTGACCCTGAAAATAAAGTATTTGTGATGAAAATGTTTTTAAAAGACAAGATGAATATCTTGAAAAGTATTTTGAAGACCTTGACAAATCCATTGATGTTGTCAAGACACAAGAAAATCAAGAAGATGATTGGGAAGTAGTTTCTTTGAAAATTTAAAGTATTGAAGAGTTTATCAAATTTTTGGATTTGATAAACAATAATCACTTTGTCATGGCACATAAAGATTTGTTTAAAAGGCATTTGAAGGAGCTTTAATTTGGTATCATGAGAATGTTACCAAATCAAAATTGGATTTGCCATTTAAGTTGTTTGGAGCAAAAGTGTGTTTGTTTGATCTTTACAAGATTGTTGAAAGCAATGGAGGCTTTGAGTGTGTTACATCAAAAAATAAATGGGGTGGAATAGCCAACGGGTTAGGCTTTCCAATTGATTTCCAAAGTGGTTTGAAGGAGATCTATATTGCATGCCTAGTACAACCTCAAGAGTATTATAAATTCATCAAGGAAGCCGACAAAAGGCATTGGGAACATTCAAGAGATTTGAATGACATGGGCACAACTAAGAGTGTAGTTGGCCAAGATGAAGCAAGATTTGAGGGACGTATAGCACGAGGATGCAAAGATGATGATGTGAACACAAAAGATAAAAGGTTGGTGGGTGAAGGATCAAGCAACATAGAGGAGGATACCATTAATGTGGTTTTGAAGATGGGAAGTCAAGTGATTGAAGATGGAGACAACAAAGATGATGGTGACTTTGTTGTCATTGTGTGAAGCTAAATGGTTGAAGATTCATTTTGAAGTTTATAACACTTAGGGGGTGAATGTTGGAAATATGTTAAGTGTTATTAAACTTAAGACACCTATGTTTTAATTATATGTATTTAATTAATTAAATCCGGTACTTGTATATATGTAAACCGGATAAAGACAACAAAGTAGTTAATTGGTAGTTATTATTCCCTCCAAAATTAACTACCCAATATGAACCATCACAATGGTTCATTAGCACCGATTAGTACTCTATATAAGGAGGAACCAAATATGTAATTTAAAGTGTGTGTGTGTGATTAATAATATCAAGATTAGTTATATTCTGTTTTTTTTCTTCTGCACTCTCACGAACACACTGCACAGACACAGAAATTCACTGCACTGTCTCTCGAATTACTCTCTGCACATACACAGAAATTTCGATACTTCCTGCACGTAGAAACTAGAATGACAAGGCAATTGATGGCTTCTACTTACAGTGATTATAGAAGGCCAATCATCCGTGATCCATACTCTAACACTGCCACGTCCATCATGCACGTGTAGCTTTGATGACGACATGTTCTGAATATGGGCATCAATGACTTGTTGGTTTCTTCTTTGTCTTTGTCTCCAAATGCACCTCTGTTGTGTTTTCTTCTTTGTCTTTATGATTTCCTCGTTCATAGGCATTGATGATGATTTGTGCATGAATGTTTCATCTTTGGGTTCGATATAAGTTATTGTTTCATTTCTTACTTCAAATCTAGGTTTGTCTTTGTGTTGATGAGTTTAAGTTTGATTTCTAGCTTGTTATAATATTTGGTTCTACTTGGTGTTGAATGAATTGATTGCTAATTATATTACTGCTCGTTGTTGTTGATGGACATTGAACGTCCCAGGGTTGATAGAACTCTCTTTGCGTATGGATCATTACATTCTGAGGCATAGGATCCATTAAGAACATCTTGAACACAGTTGGTCATAGTGTTCTCGTGTGCAGAAGTTTTGATGGACATAGGAACAGAAAGAACAATACAGAAATGTATCTAATAATCACTTTTATTTCTGATACACACACATTACATACGAATACATTAATAGATATATATAGGCTTGGATTGTGTCCAACAGACACATCGGTTCGGATGAGATGCAACTGTCCTAATGACAGTTGCAGAATAACTACTATGAACCGGTTTAGGACATTACCGGTACTTCAACTTAGGCTAATAATTATTTACATTATTAATGTCACACATAATAATCTTAACTAAAGTTTCAATAACATTTACATTTCTAACATTCACCTCCTAAGTGTTATGAAACTTATTCAGCAATGGTGTCTTTCAAACAACAACATATTCATCATCTTTCATGCTGTCATCAGCAACATGTTCTTTGCTTGCTCGTTGATCAAACTCTTCTATCTTGCTACTGGTTCCACACTGATCAGCATAACTTCTTGCTGCATCATCTGTGCAACATTTTCAGGCCAAAACTTGGCAGGTTTAGTGAACTCATAGTAGCGTTGTGGTAGGAGCATGTGATCTTCATAGATTCTCATCAATCCAGGGGCGTAGTAGGAGGGAAAACCAAGTGCATTTGCTAATCCACTCCACTTTTCTTCACATGTGACTTTCTCAAAGCCACCATGACTTAATACAATCTTGTATAAGTCTAGCAAACAAATCTGAATTCCAAAAAGTCTAACAGGAACTTGTGGTGCTGTGTTGTTGTAAGTTTTGTGATACCATCCAATGATTCTATCAAAAGCTCTCTTAAATGCCTCTTTATATTTCATGACAAGTTCATCCTTGTTTATTAAATCCAGGAACTTAAAGAATTCGGATATGTTATCAACTTTGAGAGATTTAATCTCCCAATCGTTTTGTTCCTCAATTGATAGAAAATTTTTCTTAGATTTTTCAAAAACCAAGGATTTGTCAATTTCTTCAAAATAATTTGCAAAGAAATTATCTTGAAGTTTCAAACCCACTGTCTCATCAAACTCATCACCAGAATTGGACATATCAAACATGTGTGTTATAGTGCATTTTGAATCTTTCATGTCAACCTTGAAACCTTGTAAAATAAGTTGTTTTAAACTCAAGAGATTAATGTTAATCTCAGGAGTGTATTTGACATAAGGTATAGTATAGGTTGCTAAATGTGTTGTGATGTCAACAGATCCAATTCCAAGTGCAAAAACAAAATTGTCTTCGTGGTCTTTATCATTCACAATAAAGCAATTTTTCAGATTTTTGAAGACAATTCCGTTTGGAGACATATGAGTGGAAATTTCAGAGTTTACATACCAGATATGATCCCAGTGATTATGTTGTGTTCCATTTAGCATGAACACCCCAGTGAAACATACTTTTTCTTTGTGTACACACGGTTTCTCATCAGACTTGGAATTGGTGTTTACATCTGATCTTGCATCGAACAGACTCTGTTTTCCTTTCGTTTTGTGTGGGCAGTCCCAAGCATAATGTCCCCTCTTCTTACAAACATAACAACGTGATCTCCTTTGTTTTCTTTGTGAAATGGTGAGCGGCGGAGATTGAATCTGATCTTGTTGCTTCAACTTCAATCGTTGCATCTTCTGCTTGATCCATGATTCTTCTGTTGGAGAGTTTTAGAACCGGCTCTGATACCAATTGATGGACATTGAACGTCCCAGGGTTGATAGAACTCTCTTTGCGTATGGATCATTACATTCTGAGGCATAGGATCCATTAAGAACATCTTGAACACAGTTGGTCATTGTGTTTTCGTGTGCAGAAGTTTTGATGGACATAGGAACAGATAGGAACAGAAAGAACAATACAGAAATGTATCTAATAATCACTTTTATTTCTGATACACACACATTACATACGAATACATTAATACATATATATAGGCTTGGATTGTGTCCAACAGACACATCGGTTCGGATGAGATGCAACTGTCCTAATGACAGTTGCAGAATAACTACTATGAACTGGTTTAGGACATTACCGGTACTTCAACTTAGGCTAATAATTATTTACATTATTAATGTCACACATAATAATCTTAACTAAAGTTTCAATAACATTTACATTTCTAACAGTTGTATGCTTATTGACCCAAAAGTGGCCAGGTCTTAACATCTGGATCCATTGATTAAACGTGCTTTCAATCATATTCGATTTGGAATTTACATGTAGGATTAAGTTGTGAACAAGCTACTATGGAGGTGGGTTTGATTTACATTTTGGTATGTATGTGTTTGTTACTAGTATTGATTGATGTAAGCGTTTGATACGGAAAAAACCAACATGTTCTCATTTTTTTTTGCGATTTAGTCGAGTTATTTTTTGCTACAAAAGTCCTCAACTTATTGTTTTTAAAAAAGTTTTGTTTTTTTAATATTTAACCCTGATTTTTTCCACAAAAAATCAATATGTTTTCACTATTTTTCTCCGAAAAGTCTACAAAATTGATTACTTTTTTGAAAAAATAAAGAAAAATTCAAAAAACACAAACAAATATATTACTTAAGGATTTTATTGGTAAAAAATAACACAGAGTGACTAAACCGCAAAAACATGAAAAACATGTTGGTTTTTTCATATTAAACTCATTGATGTGATACATGATTATAAAACAATTTTAGTTTCGATTTTGATTGTTCCTGAAACGAAACAGATTGGGTGATGAAAAATCGTAATATAGATCCAGATTTCTCTTTGCCATTCCTGTGTCGTCATAATCTTCGTAAGAACGCTATATCTTTTTGTCATCGTCTTCGAAGAAACCTAAAATAGAAACATCATCTGAAGAACCTTAATCAACGTAAGCATAGGAATGATGGCGGTGGAGGAGCCGAGGTGATGTATGACATTGGTGGAGTCATCAACGATAGGAAATAGTTTAATTTATTTGTATTATTTTTAAGTTTATTAATGTAATAAAAATAATAAATAAACAGTATATATAATAATAATTCGAAAAATTAAAAGTTAATTGAATACTTTCATAAATGGTTTCTGAAAAGTAAAAAAAGACGAATTATCCCGGGAGTTAACCCTTAAAATTTAGTGATGTTAATTTGAGGGATCAAAACATTACAAAAGTTCACTTAATTTTTAGTTTTATGGGCCATTTGTGTAAATTAAAAGTTTAAGGAACAAACATTATAACTTCACATATACCACATGGACCATTTGTATAATTTACTCTTTAAATATGGGTAATTAATTACTTAGGAAAGAATAACAATTACTACTAATTAGTATTTAGTGTTCTAATATAATGTACTAGTTATTAACCCACGTATTACGTGAATATTTTATAAATAGTGTTTACTAAAAATCTAAATAAAACATCAATTACATACAAAAATGTTTACTTTTTTCTAAAAAAATACGAAAATAGTATTATCTTTTGTTATTAAGGATAATTAAAAATTTTCTATTTTTAAATATGTATAAATAGTATTTATCGTGTCTCATCTTTTAATAACTTTTTATTTTTAGATTTTTATGTACAAGTAAAAAACTAAAAATTTACTTTTTTTTACATAGAATACAATTTAAAAAACTTTATGATTTAAAAAATTTTAAGATTAAAAAAATTATGAAACAACTCATTTTCAATATTACATTATATTCACGTTTTAAATATATAAAAAAATGCATAGTTAGCTAACATTAATAGTTAAATACGAAAGTTATTCAAGTCAATTAAAAAGTATTTGAAATGTTTCCTTTTTTAACCGTATGTATTAAATATGAAGGTATTTGAATTAAATTTTATAAATATTCTTAATAATGAATTAGTAAAATTAAAAAATCTAATTATGAAAAAAAATGCGGGAAATAAAAATTCTAGAGGAATGAGGTAATGACACGTGGCATTAGAGATTTTCTTTTATTAATATATATAGATATATAGATAGATTTTAATAAATTAAATGATTTACCTAATTGGGGTTGAATTTATTTTTGGAAAAATGAAAGAGAAAATTAAAAGCTGATGCACAAAGAGAATGATTTGGCATATGCATTTTCTTTTATTATAATAATAAATCTAAATTTAATCATTTTTATATAATTTATAATTTGGAATGCAAACATTAAAAGTAATAAATCGTTATTTTGTTAATGTTTAATAACAATTAAATTTTATAAATTATATTTTGCAACATTTACGTTGTCAATGTATTTATAAATTCTTTTAGATATAAAGTTTTTTAAAAATAGTTTATTATTTTACTTTATATAATAGATTATTGATAAGTTAAAAAAAATAAATATAAAAATAATATTTGATGTTTGGTAGGACAAAAATCTCCAGGTGGCAACTGGCAAGTGTAAGAAGATTTTATAGTCTGAGGTTGACGAGTACGAAAACCCTCACACACCCACACCCACACCCACAGCTACTGCTATATATATATATATATATATATATATATATATATATATATATATATATATATATATATATATATATATATATATATATATATATATATATATATATATATATATATATATATATATAGATTAAGGTTCAATTGAGAACTTTTATGCATCGGGGCACCTCGAGGCACTTTTGTGCATCGGATAATCCACCAAGGGTGCACAAAGGGCATTTAGGGAAAACTAAAAACATGATAATTAATTTATTTCTAAAAATCATTAAATGATAATTAGGAGTTACATTTTGAATTAAAATCTCATATTAACTACATTCCTCATTTTCCTCCTCATTTCTCTATCTCTCTCTCTCTCTTTTTCTCTCTAATCGTGTTCTTCATGATTTTCATAGTGATGATGATTTGAAGACGAAGATTAACGATGAACAACGATGATGATGAACATGAACAAGAGAGGTAACCGATGATAATTATGAAGAACATGATGCATAGATGGATGATGAACGATGAATAATGATAATGCATAGATGGATGATGAACAATGACAATGCATAGATGGATGATGAACGATAAACAACGAAAAATGATGATGCATAAATGGATGATGAACAATGACGATGCATAGATGAATGATGAACAAGTTGAACATGATGCATAGCTGAGTGAAGAATATGAACGACAAACACGATGCATAAAAGAATGATGAACAAGATGCATAAATGAATTTGTGTATTTTTTTTTGTTAAATGCGTTTTTTAACACAATGCATAGATAAACACGATTAACGATGAAATGCATCGATCTCCATCATCTTTTTTGAATTTGTGTAATTTTTTTAAATTTGGAAATGTATCAATTGAATTTATTTGGCATTTATTATTTGATTATTTGTTGAAATATTAAATTTAATGAGGTATGCACATTCCCCAAAATACCCTTCTTTCTTTGTTTCTATAATGCACAAGATGCATAAAATTGTCTAACTATTTACCCTTTTGCCATTAATCTAATCCATACAATTTTTTAATCTAATGGATGATATAGGTACTTTTGTACCTCGATGCATAAAAGTGCTCATTGAACCTCCCTCTATATATATATATATATATATATATATATATATAGGGATGAGATCCATTGTGAACAAATAAAAAATACAAATATATCAACAAGTGTTTGTAACATGATTCATATGATTCAAAAGGTTCATAGAAGTGTTTACAACAATATTCAGAACATTCAAAAGATTTATAGTAGTTTTTACAACAAGATGCATAGGATTCAACAAATTCAAAGTATTTAATAAAATCCATAAGATCCAATAAGATTAATAGGTTAATAGGATGGTTCGGTATTATTTTCAACAAGATTAATAAGATTCAAAAGCTACTTTATGGTTGTTCACAACGAATAAAGTGTTCACAAAAAATCTTTAGTGTGTGTGTGTGTCTATATATATATATAGATATATATATATATATATATATATATATATATATATATATATATATATATATATATATATATATATATATATATATATATATATATATATATATATATATATATATATATGATATTGGGGAGCATATGAATCTTAACTTGTGCTGAGTTGAGCCCTTGACAAACCACATTTTCTCCCCTTCGCTTCCGATTATCCACCCAAATCCTTACTCCAGTCATCTTCGATTTCTTCACCGATGGAAGCTGGCGCCATTCAGGTCTTCTCCCGTCACCTTCTCATGTCAATTTCGTTAGTCAGCTGGTTTTTTTTTTCTTTATCCTTGATGCGATTTATATATGCTTTAATTTTCTTACTTGCTCAATTGCAAGTCAACGTGAATGTTTGTTGATTGATTTGTAATTTAGGGTCTGTAATTTCATTTTTGCATTTAATTAGCTAAACAGAAATCTTTGTGATCCAATCGAAATCGATGGAGGTTTGTTCTTGTTGGTAAATGATTATAGATTGACGTGAATATGCGTGCCTGCTAGCTAGTTTGCAACAGTTGGAATCAAAATTAGGAGATATATAAGATTAATATGCAAAATTTGTGCGTCATGCATATGAAGATGCATAAGGCCGGATGCAGGGATTTTCAAGCTATTTGTTTCAAATAATATATATGCTCTAGCTTTTTTTTATTTTATTTTAAAGGGGGTCTCTTCTTTTCAATCCAATATTTTGGATAAGATAGACTTTCTGTTTTGCTCCATCCTGGGAATTAAGGGTTTACATTTGACATTTCTATTTTCTGTTAAAACTGCGCAATGGATATTCGATCATCTCGGTCAACTATTAATTATGTACAAATCATCATATATTTTATTGGTTAAATGTAGTTAGATTAATCTTTTGGCCGGTCCTAGCTTGGAGGAGAAATACAAGATTATATGTTAAATAACGTATGGATCGAGATAATTACAAGTTCAGACCTTCGACTTGTCTATATATGTTTATTTGTTGTCTTGTGTTGATATAATCTTTCTAAATGCGAGAACACCATTGGTCATGTATGTTGGAAATAATGACAAAAAACAGATAATTTAGTATCGGATCTATTATGTTAGTAGTTTAAAGTATGTTGTCAATTATGTAATTTAGAATACTATAGGGACTAAATAGTACTAAACAAAGATTGAATGGTTGCATCTCTTTGAAACAACGCAACCATTCACGAAAGGTTACCACGAACCATTGTGATGGTTCACACACACCTTTTCACGTAGTATAATTAGTAACCAATGTTCAAGGTTTCAAAGTGTATAAATTTCAAATATTGCTAATAAAGTTTCTAGCGTTTGATTCCTAAACCTGTGAAAATATTTGAGTTTGAACCAACAATGTACGTAATATATAGTATGCCAATTAACTTAGACAAATACTTTGCCTATGATTGCCAATGTCTCAACTTTTGTTTTGTAAGGAAATAGCTAGTTTCCATGGATATCAAGACGACATTAATCAATTATTAGGTTGAAACAATTTGCATAACTGACTTCTAGTATTTAACGTGCTTTGTACATGTATCCACCCCAATAATATATAGTGATGTTCATGAGTGCCATTATGGAAGAAGATCATCTAGGAAATATATGGACTTCCCCCTGGAAGCAAATGGCTTGATGCTCAATCACATCTTCTTTCTTGTTAATGGCTTGATGCAATCTATTTTTTACACACCAATTTTTAGTGATTCGATCCTGATCAGGAGTTCTTTCTATTGAGGGTCGATTAAATGAATAGCAAAGATACTATCGATCATGCCTGTAGGAGTACGTGTAGGGCGTTAGCTTCCTTAGGTGAAGAAATAAAGCATAGATCAGAACTTCAGAAATACATATAAATGATACAAGTCATTCATCAAATTAAGTTATCAAATGATTTTAATGTGTCACGGTTTGCTCATTCATTACGTGTCAACCGATAATTACATTATGTATTATTGATTCTATAACTTCCGATTTTACATACCAAAGTAATGATTTTTTTAAGGCAAACATGTATTACTAAGAATAAAAAATATACGAGAACGATACCGTCAATGCTAGATGCGGATCATAGAACACCTATAATAACGAACAACCTTGACAATGGTAAGCTAATTAAACAATTGCAGCAACAACAAAGACAATTAGAGCTATTACATGACCAACAACTCGAAAACCTTGTTGTTGCATATGGATTATAGAACCATAAGTAATATATGATTATTTAATGACATTAGCTTTGATTTTTCATCATCCATTATGTTTTGGTAATTAACATAATTCAATCATATAGTAATGTAATGAATTTGTATAAATTAAGGAAAATAAGTGATGAGTATCTTCTACATTTAATTTAATCGCCGTGTTTTAAAAAGCGCGCCTCAGGCTCAATGAGGCTCAAAGCCCTGCGCAACATAGGAACATAGGCTGTTGTAAGCGCCTCTTGTCGTTTCATTAAATTTGGCCCCAGACAAGAAGAAAACAAGTCACTCCTTGATTAATTGTTTAAGTAATTCAAATATGTAATGAAGATCGTGTATATTTTCTATATTTTGGTATTCTAGATTTTGGTATTTTACTTTTTCAGTTGTTAAAATAGTATTAATGTGTTATTATATACGAATTAAGATACCAAAACAAGTGTGCCTCGCGTACGTGATGCGCGCGCCTCACATCGCGCCTTGGGCTCGAGAACCCTTTTCGAAATAGTGCGCCTCACGCTTTTTAAAACCAAGATTATATCGAACAACAAGTTTTAAAAGGAAAAAAAATAAATATTTGCTGAAATTATTCATTTGCCATTATTGAATCACTTCCAATTTGGTGAATAACACCTCAAGTAGCCAACACCGTATAATAAAATGCAGTTAATATACTCCCAAATTTAAAATCCTACTTAATACAACACACCGCCTCTGTCGAAATCTAATATTCGACGGTGACCGAAGTGACGAAAGTCGATGATAGTTCTCGTTGAGCTATTACATACATACATACATACATACATACATACATACATACATACATACGTGTGTGTGTGTGTGTATAGGGGTGTGTTCAATGTTGAATCTCTATGCATCGAAAAACCTTGAAGAACCACAATGCATCGTTAGAAAATCTCGTAATGCATCACGTGGAAGTCGATACATCACGTGGAAATAATGATGCATCACGCGGGAATTGTGATGCATTTGTGGTGATGCATGGAGGTTCTTCAATTCATGGAGGTTCTCCATTGAACCCCTATATATAGGGGTGGGTTCAATGGAGAACCTCGATGGATCGAATAACCTTGGAGAGTCATAATGCATCGCAAGAAAAATTGTAATGCATCACGCGGGAATTTGATGCATCACGTGGAAATAATGATGCATCATGCGTGAATTATAGGGCCGGTCCAATCATTTTCGGGCCCCCGGGCAAAAACTTAAAAAGAGTATTATAAATATATATGTATATTCAAAATAAACAAAATCTAAGTAAAAATAAAAAATTAAATACAAAAAACTTATAATTATAAAATATAAACTAAAAACTTGAGAAGTCGATAACATTGTTTAATCGTTAATAGACCTAAGTGTATATAACAAATTTTTTGATAATGGGCCCTGGGTGATTGCCCATGTTGACCTTGCTCAGGGTGCATGGAGGTTCTTCGATGCATTTTTTCGATGCATGGAGGTTCTCCATTGAACCTCCCTCTATATATACATATATGTATATTATATGTCTATATATGTGTGTGTGTGTGTGTATATATGTCTATATATATAAGTCTGTATACATACATATATATATATATATATATATATATATATATATATATATATATATATATATATATATATATATATATATATATATATATATCAATGGAGAACCTCAATGCATCGAAGAACATCGAAGAACCTCCATGCACCACCTCAAATGCATCAAAATTCTCGCGTGATGCACCATTATTTCCACGTGATGCATCAACTTTCATGTGATGAATAATGATTTTCTAGCGATGCATTGTGGTTTTCCAAGGTTCTTCGATGCACAGAGGTTCTCCATTGAACCCACCCCTATATATATATATATATATATATATATATATATATATATATATATATATATATATATATATATATATATATATATATATATATATATATATATATATATATATATGTATATATATATGTATATAGGGGTGGGTTCAATGCAGAACCTATATGCATCGAAAAACCTTGAAGAACCACAATGCATTGTTTGGAAAATCGTAGTGCATCACGTGGAAGTCGATGAATCATGCGGGATTTGATGCATCACGTGGAAATAATGATGCATCACGCAGGAATTGTGATGCATAGAAGTTCTTCAAAGTTCTTCGATTCATATAGGTTCTCCATTGAACCCACCTACATACATACATAGATACATACATGATCATTTGAGAAGCTCAAAAAATCTGAAGAAAATAAAAAACTAATTCATTCATATATGCATACTTAATTACTAGTAGTTGAAGTTTTATTGGTTTAATAAAAAGTAGTTAATCTTCGTGGTTTTGGAGATGTGTGATCTTCCTCTTTTGATTGTTGTTTGGTGTTTTATAGTCGCAATATACTGTTGGTAGTGCCAATTACAGTAATTAGTCCATATTTTAGGTTTCCTGAAGCCTGGATTTATCTTCTATAAGGAGCTAGCTAGCATTTCTAGGGCATTCAATTGAGATTTCTTACAAAAGCCATTAATTAGCTGGTTCTCCCGAATCCCAACATGAATCAGTTATATTGATCAGCGCAATAATTCATCATCTATTTCTTTGCTGCTTTGCCAATAAATTAAAATTCCTAGATGAAGGGATGAATATGTCATACATATGAATGGACAAAAATCCAAAAAATAAAAATACATGTTGCTAAAAAAAATAATAGAATATATAGTCCTGTCTCTTTCCTTTTTTTTTTAATTTACATAAAAAAAATACCAACTAATAATAATTGTGGTCACTTGATTATAAGCTACTAGGAATTTAGAAATATATTCTTGTTTCAGAGAAAGAGATTCTTAGGGATGGCACACCTGCGGGCGGCGGGCACGGATACACATCACCCGTCACCCGTGCCCGCGGGTATTACAATACCCGCCACCCGTCAAAAACCCGCCAACGGGTGCATTTTCTCGCCCATGCCCGCCACCCGCGAATACCCGTGGGCACGGGTAAACCCACGGGTTTCACCTTTTTAACAATTATAAACATTTTTTTACCCAACGAAACATAAAGATATTGCAAACACATCCAAATAATAATAATATCAAACATACAAACACAAATACATAATAATAATTAATGTTTCCAAACTCAAAGTAGGTCGCCAACATTATAAGTTTATAACAATGAAACAACATACCAACATTTAATTAAATAAGAATACATCTATTAAACGTTTTATAGAAAACCCAAATACACGTTTCCCACTTCCACCATGCTCGCTCACACCTCCGTTAGGGTTAGAGGGTCGAGACAGAGAGAATAGAATTAGGGTTTGGGAGTTGGGACTTTGGTTGATACGGCTGGGACTCGTAGAGGGAATTAGGGAAATGGGTTATGGGTATTAAAAAAAAAATTTATTATTATATATATATATATATATATATATATATATATATAAAGACTATATTTCGCGGGTTTAACGGGTATACCTGCGGGTGAACGTGACGGGTTTCACGGGTACGGGTGGCGGGTATACCCGCGGGTGAAATAGTAAACCTGTGCCCGCCCGTCACCCGCCAGCGGGTATGATTTTGTACCCATATCCATTGCCACAGATGTGTTTTTATGGGTTTACCCACCCATAACGGGCGGGTATCCACGGTTTCGGTTTTTTTCTCGCCCATTCCCATCCCTAGAGATTCTGCAATCTTTGATTTAAATCCTTTTGGATCAAATAATTTGAGGGGCTAGATGTGGAGTTCTTTGCCCAAAATCCCATGAAATTTGGCTTGCCTGTTATTTTAGCTGTTTTTTTTACATTTATGCATTTTCATATTTAGGTGTTCTCTTCGGCCGGCCCTCAGGGGGCACATGGGCTACAGCCCAGGCCAGGACATCATACAAAGAAGGAACATTATTTTTTCAGTTTAATAAATAATATATTAGGCTCACACATGTATTTTCTTAAATTTTCAACCCAATAAATTAATGAAAAACTTATAAAAAATAGTATGTTGTATTGTTAAAAAGACATTATTTCCTATCTTGGCCAAACCCATATAAAAATAGTATATTGCATTTTTAAAAATACATTACCGAGTGTCTTAAAGTTAACAGTAGACACGTGCCACTGCAAAAAAAATACACCTTTTGCGACGACAAAAGTCGTCGCGAAAACCCCAAAAGTCGTCGCGAAAAACTCTTTGCGACGACAGTCGTCGCGAAAGACTTTCCTCACATAAAGGTTGTCTCAAAAGACTCTTTTGCGACGACATTTTAGGCTTTTGCGACGACTTTTAACTGATTTTTTAATTAATTTAATATTACTTTTTGCGACGACAGTGGTCGCAAAAGGGGTTTTATTTAATTTATTATTTTTTTTGGAAAATACTTTTAGCGACAACGGTCGTCGCAAATGCTATTTTTATTTTTATTTTTTATTTTTTTAAAAACTGTTTTGGCGACGACTGTCGTCGCAAAAACTTAAATATTCATTTTTTAGAAACCCCTTTTGGCGACGACGGTCGTCGCAAAATGGTATTTTTTTTAAATATTTTTTTTTGTTTTTTTGACATTTCCAGGATTTACAACCTGTAAATCCCAAAACCTGCTATATACAAAAACTTAACAATAAAAGTGCATCCCATACAAATTCCTGCTATATTTAAAAAACTTAACAATAAAAATGCATCGAAATTCAATAACACTATAACATAACAAATTGTAACACTTAACATAACAATTTTAATTGTTTCAAGCACAAAAAATAACACTTAGCAACCGAATCCAACAAATGACAAACCAACCGAATCCTACTCCTCATCGTCGTCATCGTCGTCCTCATTCTCATCATCGTCCTAATCCTCGTCAAATATTGAACCTAATTTTAAAGTCGGATTATCCTTACCAATCATAGCAATCCACTTTGTAAAACGGTTTTTCCATTTTTTGTTGTTTTTGCGCAATGATTCTTGAATTTTCTCATCTGTTGATGGTTGCGATGATGATGTTGTTGATGATGAAGACATCATTGAACGGCCTTTTTTCAGCTTTTGGCCACGTCCGACGTTATGGCCACGTCTTTCCCCAAACACCTAATGACAAAAACAAACATATATAATCAAACTTAACATATATCAAGTAATTATCACTAAAAAAGCAAAAGAAAATTTACCTTCACAGTGTGTATATAGCCGGAGAAGGATATTGGCAAACCTTAGACGGGCGGCAACCGTGGATTGGCGGCAGCGGTGGCCCTTGGCCGGAAATCTAGCAACAGAAACACTGCAAAGAGACAAAAAAATTATTGGTTAAGAGATAGAGAGACAGAAGTCGTCCGGAGGGCGGCCGGCGACGGCAGAAGCAAAGGGGAGAGAGGAAAGAACCGGCGACGGCGACGGCCTGAGAGTAGAGATCGAGTGCCTGAGAGAGGGGCGACGGCGATGGCGAAGAGAGGGATATGCGGCGGCGGCGGCGGGAGAACTTTCGCAGGGAGCTGGTTCAGGCGGAGATCGAAGGGGGCGGCTGGAGAGAGCAAATACGATCAAGGATGCAAATGTGTGAAAGAAATAATAATAGGGTTTGATAAAAGGCGGGGGTGGGTCAAAAAGGCCCGCTTTTTTTTTCACGGTTTGCGACGACTGTCGTCGCTGAAAAGTACTCTGTCGTCGCAAAAACGTCTGTCGTCGCAAACAGTAAAATGTCGTCGCCAAAGACCTCGTCGCAAAAAACCCACTTTCTTGTAGTGTGCATGCATCAATACATACACTCTACCTCCCATTTTTGCTTACAAGTTGTATTATTCTGAAACAGAATTTGTCAAAGACAGCAATGAGAAAGTACGGTAAACAATGTGAAGCTGAACAGGTCTCGAGGAAGAAAAAGAAGGTGGACTATTTCATCCATCTTCATGATGACCTCGTTGTAGAAATCCTTAAAAATCTTCCAGCTGATCTTCTTCGTTACAAAGTTAGATTTGTTTGCAGACGGTGGTTCCATTTAATTACTAACAGGATTTTATTAAATCATGCTTCTTTCATCCTTGAGAAGCCAATTGGATGTCACAAAGTGCGTCTCATGGATATAACGGAAGAAAAACAAGGGCTGAAGATGAAAGAGCGACGCCTTTATATAACATATAATGGCCGTATGAAGTCCTGGTTAAACGAGTTCATTCTGATAACAGATCTCAACAAAGAAGGATCTCTATGCATTTTTAATCTAATCACTAAGGGAGAATTGTGGCTTCCACCGTGTTCTACATCTTGTGGAGGACATTATGGTTGCAAATGTGGAGTGGCCCTTTCTTATGATGAATTCAAGGGAGTATACAAGGTCGTTCATGTGTTTATGGGGCCACCAATGCAATGCGAGATTCTAGTCTTGAAGAGTAACAATTTCTCTTTTGATGTCTCAAATTGGAAAAAGATTAATGGGCCCTCTTACATGGGTGAGAGGAAGTATTACTGGGATGACCCCATTTCAGTTCAAGGCAGGTACCTTCACTGGGACGTTCATTGTTCCAAGTACTTGCTTTCCATGGACACAGTGAAAGAAAGATTTCGCCAAACATGCCTCCCAGCATACACTAAGCACAACCAGTATTCATATCTTGAGATGGGTGGCTTCCTCACCCTCCTTCAGAATGTCTATTTGGACCATGTCAACATATGGATGCTTAAAGATTTCCAGAGGACAAAGTGGGAAAAGATGCAGTCGATACGTGTCTCAAATTATCTGTGCTCAAGCATTTACCCTGCTAGTGTTCTTCCTCTTCCTGTAACTAGTGTGATAAGCAAGAGATATCTCATTTTTAGGAAGCTTGGACCTGAGAATGGTCTCTTTAGTTATGATATAAAAAACAAAGTCATGAGAAGGCTAGACATTGAGGATGCACGCAATGAACGTTGTGTGGTTCCATCAACAGCAGCAAGTTCTTGATAAATCAGGTAGAGACATGCAGCTTATACTAAAACCTTAAACAGAAAATCTAGAACATAAAGGAGGAGGTATAGTTTTATTTATAAACATATAATTAATGTGTGGGATAATGGAGGTTATGTACAAGTAATTATTACTTTACTACCTGGTACCTGGATCGTGTAATTCATTCATGTACTCTTGTTCTTTTTTTTTTTCTGGTTTTCCTTTCTGTACGATGCTGGAAACATCTTGTATGACTTCTCTAAAAAAAAAAAAAAACTGGAAGCAAACATTTGATCTTGAAAAAGATGTCTAATTAAAACTCTTGGATTGCTTCTATAGTACTGCTATATATATATATATATATATATATATATATATATATATATATATATATATATATATATATATATATATATATATATATATATATATATATATATATATATATATATATATATATATATATATATATATATATATATAGATTTAGGTTCAAAAAGGTACCTATCGAAATCAAGTGCACCCGAAGGTACCAACCTTAAAAACTTTTTTAAAATTTTTTTTATATTATCATGTTTAATTTAATGTTATATGCATGATATATAAATTTCACATGCATTCACACTTTCTATGTCCTTAAAAATTATGTGAATGCTCAATGCATATTCATGTGAATGATCAATGACCATTCACATGATCTTTTTTTACCATTCACAAGACTTATGATGTTGTTTCTTTTGAAAAAAAGTCTTATAATGTTGTCTTATTCATGTTTATTCAAAAAAATAATATATGTGAATGATCATTCACATTAGAGTACGTTGGTACGCTGATGGACCTCATTCTATATATATATATATACACACACGCGTACATCTTTACACGTGCCTATTCAATTTCCCTATTGTTATTTGAACAAGGAGGAGTATAAAATAAGAATGATAAGTCAGAACTAGAAGCTTCTACAGTTTCTTCTTCTTTTTTTAATCCCAAAATAGAATGAAATTGGGTATGTCTTGGCAGGAACTGTTACAATACCGGGTTCAAACGAGTCTGGTATGTAAATTATTTACACGTTTTACAAAATGTAATACATGGGATATAACTTATTTAAATAACCATGTCAGGGTTTCCATTGTTGATGCACTTGGACAAAGGAACACACAGCAGAGCAGCACACACATGAATATGTGTGCATGCAAGCATGTGCATGTGTCATGTGTGTGTGAGTACGTGTTTAGAACCGTAGGGTTGGGAAGAAGGCAATGACGATGAAGAATTATCAGTGCAACTAGAATAGAAGGACGGTTAATTTCTTATTTTCTTAATCTATATAGATGGCTTAGTGGTTGAGCATTGAGATTCTCCATTGGAGGTCCTAAGCTTATACAAGTTTCAACTCCTTGGAGTTACTTGCATTTCAACAAAAGAATTCTTATTATCTTATATGATCCAGGGACCAAAAGTAGTATAAAAAAACCATTTACTTCCAGTAACATCCATTATCCAAAATTATAAACAATGGAATGCCTCCTCTTTTAATTATATGTTCTCTACTTATAGTTTTTGGTATAAGCTGCATATACTACCCAATTAATATAATTCTGAATTGGTGCTATTGAATGAAATACACAACATCACAATCCCCAATGAAGATGTATATATGCATAGCCTAGTCACGAGTTCATTTTCCGTTCATAACTAAACATACCAGTCAAGTATCCAGGTTTCAGAAGATGAGATATATACCTCTTGTATATCATGGCTAGAGACAGGCGGGATCCAGAAATCAGAGATCAGGATGGTGGATATTTGCTCAATTCCAGATTATTTGAGACAGCTACCGACTGCACCTTTTTATACTTTGTCCTCTAAATAATATATCCTTGCATTAAGTTCCATATGTCAGCTTATAATTGGTTCAAAGAGAAACATTATCTAGGAGAGTGATGAAACCACCCCTCTTCACAAAAGAATACTAGGTTGCTCATAAGGATCATCATTGGATCGATCCGGCCTGGTAAATTCTCTCCTATCATATCCATATAATTGAACAAGGTACATAGAACAATGAACATCCCAGTGAAAGTTCCAGCCGGCCTTGAACTGAAATCGAGTCACCCCAATAATACTTACCCTCACCCATGTAAGAAGGAACGTCAGTCATTTTCCAGTTTAAGAAAACCAGAGAAACACCCTCTTTTTGCAATATGAGAATTTGACATTGGATATATAGGCGCAAGCCATAAACACCAGAATGGCTCAGTATATAAAATACCCCCCTGAATCCATCGAAAGAAAGCTAAACTCGGTCCACATTTTCAAGTACAGTTACCTTGACAAGATGTAGAAATTGGGGTAGATATCATCCTTTATCGATTGGTCAATCAGTTGGAAACATAGTCGGATAATTTTTGCCCTGTTGGGGTCCAATATATCAGATGGAACTCATTACACCAAGACTTAATTAGGCCACTGCAAGATATGTAAAGATACTTCTATTTCACTTCGCCACACAGGGGCGGACCTATGGTTTTAATATGGGTGTCACTCGACACCTATAAATTTTCAACATACTGAGTTACATGTGTATCAAAAATCCGAGCGACACCTAAGATTTTTTTTTTAGTGACACCTACGGAAAATTTATACAATTATAATATACATATTTAATTTATATATGTTGTTTTTATTACTTAAATTTATTGAAATAACACTGAGTTTTAACAACAAAAGTTTTAAGAAAAGCCCAACAAAATATAAAAACAATATTGAAGAATCATTCAAGTGAATTAAGTTAGCCCAAAAATTTTTAGAAAGCCCAAAAAAATTTGTCCAGAGGCCTAACCTTATGAACACTTGTTGCATTTGTTGTATTGAGAAATAATTACTTGTCAATATTTCAAACGAATATGTCATGACAATAATTCAAAAGATATAGACTCGAAGACAACAATTGTAAAACTTTAATACTTACGGTTTTTATTGCTTTTAAGTTTTAATGTATTGTACTATGTAATTTTTTAATTTGAAAATTTTTTTTATTCGTTAATTTTGTATTGGCAATCCGTTTCGGTGACCCGGTCCATTTTAGAAAATATTTCAAAAATCTAAGTATTAAATTTACTCTAAAAAAGTGACACCGATAATAAAAATTCCTAGATCCGCCCCTGTCGCCAGACCTTGTTTTTCTTCGTTATGTCCATGTGACACACGTACCATTGAAATTCCACTTGACCTCTGGAGGTTTAAAGAATCATGGTCTAGAATCATCCTGCTATTAATTATATTGAACCATCATCTGCATGCATACTTAGCGTAGTGATAATGAAGGAAAGAAGCAGGAGCCTTGTTAAGGATTTCTATATGATATCTTATCTAAAAGAAATTATACAAACCCGTCAACTTTCTTTTTCTTCCTCATCGCCTGTTTGGTCTTCAGATTCTTTCCTGCACTTGCTCATTGCCATCTTCAACAAAATGTGAGAAGCACTGTAATTAATTGTGTTTACAAAGTGATTCACAATATTTTGAATATATTCTGGATTAAATAAATCAGCAGTTTATTACTTGTTTACATTGATTCATTAATTAGTTTTGGAATTCATAAAAATAATGAATGACAAATTCAAAATAAGTGAACAAATGTACAGAATTAGTGAATCAATATACAAAATTAGATAATCATGGTGTTTCTCATACACTACTCAAAATATATTAACTTCTCACATGATAACCCGTGTCTATATGTGTGTATTAATGTATGTGTGTGTGTCTATACATATATATGTGTGTTTGTGTGTGTGTATATATATATATACATGTGTGTGTATGTATATGTATATGTATATATATAGACACACACATACATATACGCGGCAGACCGAGTAATAGCGGGTAGGGTCAAACAACCCCCATAAAAAAGTTTACATGTTATGTATATAGTCAAAAAACTTTTGACCCCAATGATTATTTAAGCTCGACCCCTATATATATCCTTGTTAACTTTTATATTTAGATATATAAAAAATGCAAAATCTAAGAAAATATACAAAAACGCAATAATTTGTTACCTATTTAACAAATTATTTAAGAATACCATTATTGGGTCTTTAATTATAGGGTTAATTTATCATTGGACTTGGGCTTGAACAATTGGACTAGGGAAGTACGCGATTGAGCATTTGAGAGGTTCCTTCAGGCCCCGCCGACATCAATCCATCACCGCATCTGAGATGAGCGAATAACGATAGAAGATTTGAATTGGAACCGTGAAGACTGGAAGCAAGTAGGAGTCACCCTCGCCGCCTTCGTTAAAGTCGCCTCTACACTGTCTCCGTCTCTCGTGGTCGAAGACTCGTAGCAACTACCAAGTCGTCTCCTGTCGCCCTTTCTCACTTTCTCAATCTCTTGTGATCTCCGGTTGGCAATAGGTATTTCCTCATTTGTGCAATTGTGCTCTCTTTTATATATATTCCAATTTTTAGTTTCTAAGAATCTAAGCTTTATCTTTAATTTATACACTTTATATAAGCTTTATCTTTAATTTATACACTTTATATAAGCTTTAATTATCTTTAATTTATACACTTATATACGATTCATAGATTAAATAATTAATTGGTTATATAATTTATATACTCATAATGTTGGTTAATTTATTATTTGTTACTTGTTTGTTTTATAGTTGTTACTTGTTTGCAACAATTAATGACGTTGTAGCATTTACATATTTGTTTTATTATATGATCCAGATGAACCGACCCGGAATTTCAATATTTGAAATAAAAATTAGAGTCACAAGCACGTACATTCTCATAGTATATTAAATTATGAACCCAATAAAAATTTTTTGGATCTGGCCACTATGTGTGTGTGTGTGTGTAAAGAAGTGAAGGAGAACGAATGTGAGGATACGAGACCTATGTTGGTTGTGATGTTAGCTGATTAAGATATAAGAAATGAATAATAATGTAATTTGCATAATTATTTTGTTTTTGAACGGCAAACTAGTCTACTCCTACTCCTACTCTACCATTCTGCCCAGTGGATTCAGAATTTACGTTCACCACCTAAATTCCAACTTGTCTAGCCTACTCCTACTCCTAATTTACCCCTGTGCCCTAAGTAGCGACTTCAGAACTTATATTCATCAACTAAATTTGCGTGATTATTTGAAGTAGAAATAGATACAAGTTTTGAAGTAATGTTCTTTTTAACAGCACTGCATCCTAAGAAGTAACACTGAAAATCACCCAAGGGTATGTGTTACACTTACAAATAGACCTGAACACTAAACCCGAGACAACACACACAAAAAAACCACTGCTAGGAGCTTTGCCCCTTGGACCCCACTGTGACCTGCAAGGGAGCGCAGCCCCTTCGACCTTGCATTGACGTCCGAGTCTTGATTTTGACCAAACTTATACAAGTGTGTACTTCGTACTTTCAACCTCGTTCTATTTCAACTAAAATCAATTAGCTCGTGAATGGATTACACTAAAATAATATAATTTTTCACCTTTTAATCAAAATGACATTGTCTAGATATGACATATATCAATGTCATCAAGGAGCTTGGATGTATTAACTTTTATCCCCTATAAGCCTTTTCATTTCTTTATCTCCATGTCATATCTACACCGAGGATAGACCCACGTACCACAACACCACATATCAAATAAAGAAAATATATAGATGCCTTGTGTGACTCCAATGACTTGGACTTTGCCATCAACACCGATTAAACATTATCAAAACTTTTATCAATAGCAAATAGACATGAAGCAAAGAGCTAATTCTTCTTAATTATTTGCTTTCCCTATCATAGAATACACACAACAGTGGGTGAATCTCCATACCCTGTTTATCAACATCGATTTTAGTGATCTGGATCACCAATGCTTTCTTCTAAGTATATATGTGGAGCAATAACGGTTCTTAATGAGGTCTTGAGATCTACATACTACTACTATATTTAAGCTCCTTAAGTCAATTCCTTAATTTTTAAGCTAATAATGGTTCTTAAGTAAGCTACACATCAGTTACCTTCACAACAAGCCATCATCGTCATATGCAAGACGCACGCTATTCTTTTGAATTTATTTATTACATTATTAAAATCCAATTTTTTGTGAGTTTCTTAGTAGTTTTATAATTTTATATTAATTTTTTATATATGTCTTCTGGTTTGTTAGATCGGTTCATCCACTTGGATAAGTTGAACCATTGATCGAACCAGTAACACTATGATCAATTTGATTTCCGATTAGATTTTTGAGATATTGCCAAAAACTGGTTTGTGGAAGCGATCAGCCACTGATGATATTTGCTCCATTGATGTATGTTCAATTGATGGATCGGAGGGTATACTGATTAGCAAAATACATGATGAAATTACAGATCCCAAATACAATATGCTCAACACACGTTCACATGGAATTAAAAGCACATAAGAAAGAAAGTTTTGTATCAAGATCGATTAAATTAAAAGCAAAAGAGTTTCGTAAATATCAAATAGTGAGATTCATGAAATGAAACAAAGAAGGTGATGAAAGAAAACCTGCAGGGCACTGGATTCTATATTATAGAGATCGATGATCATCGGCACACAACATTTTCTGGAGAGTGATAGGGAGAAAAATAAGGGTTTTCTAGGACTTACTTGTGTAGAAGCGGAGATTCATATGCTTCCGAATGCAGCCGTAGCGGTAGGTTTTCCCTTTTTATCGTACGCATACACACAGCAAGGCCGGCCCTGAGGACGTCCAAAAGGGGCGATCGCCCGGGGCCCAAAATTTCATTGGGCCCTTAATTTAATAAGTTGTCGATGTAAATAAAGTACGATTAATTTTTCTTAGCTTATGAACGGAAAGAAAATAAAAAGTATGTTTGTACACACCACTACTACAAAAAGAATAATGGACCCCGGTCAAAAATGATAATAAACCCCGGTTGTAGCACCGGGGTTGATAAGGGGGAGGTCTATTAAAAAATACAAATAGACCCTGGTTGTTTTGTAAGGAACCAGGTTTCAAATGTTTTTTTTTATTTTTATTTTTTTAACAATATATATATATATATATATATATATATATATATATATATATATATATATATATATATATATATATATATATATATATATATATATAAAAGACCTAACACCTTGATACCACTAGGCCAAAGACCTTTTTTTAATGAATTGATTAAGACAATAAGGTATAAATGTTTTTGTTAAAGTAAAGGACCCCGGTCATTTTGTTAAACAACCGGGTAAATGTTGGATTATGTACCCCGGTTTTTTTAAAAACAACCGGGGTGTATAAGAAAAAGTAAAGGACCCCGATCATTTTGTTAAACAACCGGGTAAATGGTGGATTATGCACCCCGGTTTTTTTAAAAACAGCCGGGGTGTATAAGAAAAAGTAAAGGACCCCGATCATTTTGTTAAACAATCGGGTAAATGTTGGATTATGTACCCCGGTTTATATAAAAACAACCGGGGTGTATAAGAAAAAGTAAAGAACCACGGTCATTTTGTTAAACAACCGGGTAAATGTTGGATTATGTACCCCGGTTTTTATAAAAACAACCAGGGTGTATAAGAAAAAGTAAAGGAACCCGGTTACCTTGTTAAACAACCGGGGTGTATTAGCTAACACCTTAACGAACTTCAAAAGAACTCTGTTCTTTTAGCTTTTTTTCTATTAACCGGGGTGAATATAGGGGGTCCATTATGTTTTTTGTAGTAGTGCACGTGTATATATATATACATATATGTGTGTATTTATATATGTTTGTATGTGTAAGACCCTCTTATAAGTTTTCGTCCGGAACCTCTAAAATCAATGGAACGGCCCTGAGTGACAGATATGTGTGTCTATATTTAATTAGATTAGTTTATAGTTATTAGTTACTAAAATAAAGATGTTTTACACTTAATTACTGAAAATATGCTTTATTTAGAAATTAATTAAAACTTAATTTGTTTTTTATGTCTAAATGACATGGTAGCAGCTTGCTTTTTGGGAAGCAAAAAATTTTGCTTTTATTTCTTTTATCAATATCATGTTTAATTCCACTTCTGTCATTAATTAATATGTTAATATAAAATTAAACTTAGGTTTTTTTTTCCTAACATGCATTATTTGTTTCTAAATTTGTTCATTCACTCATATCAATAAAAAATTGCTAAAAATGCAAAAAACAAAAAGTAAAAAAAAAAAGAAAGAAAAAAAAAACAACGCTTGTCTCGCTTATATTGTAATTAAAATATTGCAAACACTACAAAATAAGTGACATTTAGTTAGTGACGGAAGTGAGTCTATTCGCTAAATATTATAAAATTAAAAGTAGGTAATGTATTTCATAAATAAAATATAGGGTTAAAGTCGTACAAATGTATAATACTATACTGAAATTACTTAAATGACTAATCTAGTCTTTTTTTTACCCGAATGATACTTATACTTAAAAATTCGTTGTTTAGATGATACATTTTGTGACCGGTTACCGGTTCAATTGGTAAAACTTTTAACTTTTTATTATTTCAAAGTACGATGATGATGCATAATCTTTTGGTGATTTTTTAAATCATTTATTGCTCTATTATATACCATATCCACGTCAACCCGGTAACCGGATACATGTACCATATCGACAGATAATCTTTGAGTACAGGTATCATCCAAGTAAAGAAAAAACTAGATTAGTCATTTCAATAATTTTAGTAAAGTAACATACATTTATACGGTTTTAAACCTAAAATATAAAGTTAAATTAGTAGACAAGAGATTGAAACCTAAAAGTCAAAATAGGTATACGATTTCAATCAGCCGCTTCCTCTCTCAACTCTCGATCCCCACTGCCTGCGCCTCCCACCTAGGCATGGCAATGGGGCGGGGCGGGGCGGGGATCTCAGTTCTCATCCCCATCCCCGCTTCTTAATCCTCTCCCCCATCCCCGGCCTCATCCCTGTCGAGGAATTAGTTTCTATCCTCATCCCCGTCCCATTCGGGGATCGGGGATCCCCGTCGGAGAATCGGGTTTTTCAAGTTCCTAAAAGATTATTAAGTTTAAACTATAAATAGTAAATTAGTAGAAAATTTTATGTAAATAAACTTTAAAACAAATCAATTCAAACATATTTGAGTTGTTTACATATATAATTTATAATTTATAATGAAACTAAAACAAAGAAACGTATGCAAAAGATTTATAAACCCACTAAAATGAAAAAAACAATAATATTTTGAACTATAGAAAACTCATATACAATAATATTTAATACATTATATAAAATGTAATGATTAAAATACATTGTAAAGTTAAATTATATAATAATCTATATTAAAACATAATCGGGGTCGGGTCGGGTTCGGGGTCGGGGTCGGCTACAAGTAACATTAAAATGATGAATAAAGTGGTAAGTGTTGATAAATGTTGAATAAAGTGATGTTTGCGTTAGCTGTGTGATCAAATGTTTTTAACATTAGTGATGATGAATCTCACATTTTTGGGAACATTGTGCCCAAATTTCTTGTTGATAGTCAATTTGATATGCTTAAATATATATGTTTTGCAACAATTCTGTTATTCTATTTTGCAATACAAGATTATCTGCTTATGATATAATTATTAGTTTGTTATTTAATTATTTTCTTCTCTTGCATACTGGCCTCCATCATTTGATGATTATATACTTAACCTTCAAGCCTAAGAGGCAAAACTAAAAGCACAAAAAAATTAGCTCTCTGAAAGTACATAACAACTTACAAACAAGGGTTTTTTTCCAATTATTATTTTCTTTCCCAACTAATCAATCCTGAACTATTGTTGTTACTTCTTACTTGCACATAGTGAACATTTAAGTAGTCTGAAGTTCAAAGTTCCGTCGCGTTTGGCCTATGCCTATGAGTTCAGTGTCTCTTTTTGGGTTCAAAGTTTCAAGATATTTGATGATTTGCCATAGTAATGAACTAATGATCGAATATATATTATATGCTCTGAATTAATTGCCTCATGAGTTTGAAGTAAAATCTCAAACTACTTGTAACGATACTTCTCAATGAATATGTAATAGCAGACAGTATAAATCATTTTTCCGGATACATAACCTAAAAGTTCTCATTGAGTTCATGCTCCTTTTACTTATTTGAGAGACTATGTTTGTAATTCTGCTCATATGTCTCATCATTGGTGTAATTTGGTTAATTTTTCATCTCTTCCATTTTCTCATCACACCAATATTGTTCATAATTTTGTTGCTTTTAAGCCCACCCCTTCCTCTCCAAATCTGAAAATGGAACCCCTGAAACCATATGTCCAAAAATACAAGGAGAGGATATGTTTTGATGGTGAATATCTTGTACAAGGATCGGACAACAATGGTTGGGACAATTTCTGGTATGTAAACACTAAGATCTCAAAACACATGACACCAAATAAAGAATTGCTTAACAAGTTAAAAGGATGTTTTATTGTTGATACTCAGGAACACGAATCAAGTGTATTGTTTACACATGGTATTGGAGTTGTAAAATTGATAACAACTCACAATGAATACGCAATACCATATGTAGCATATGTTCCTGAAATTAACATCAACTTGCTTAGCATGAAACAATTGATCATGCAAGGTTTTGAAGTTGATTTTGAAGGTTTAACTTGTAAGGTGTCTCATGTGTTTGACCCTGAAAATAAAGTATTTGTGATGAAAATGTTTTTAAAAGACAAGATGAATATCTTGAAAAGTATTTTGAAGATCTTGACAAATCCATTGATGTTGTCAAGACACAAGAAAATCAAGAAGATGATTGGGAAGTAGTTTCTATGAAAATTGAAAGTATTGAAGAGTTTATCAAATTTTTGGATTTGATAAACAATAATCACCTTGTCATGGCACATAAAGATTTGTTTAAAAGGGCATTTGAAGGAGCTTTAATTTGGTATCATGAGAATGTTACCAAATCAAAATTGGATTTGCCATTTAAGTTGTTGGAGCAAAAAGTGTGTTTGTTTGATCTTTACAAGATTGTTGAAAGCAATGGAGGCTTTGAGTGTGTTACATCAAAAAATAAATGGGGTGGAATAGCCAACGGGTTAGGCTTTCCAATTGATTTCCAAAGTGGTTTGAAGGAGATCTATATTGCATGCCTAGTACAACCTCAAGAGTATTATAAATTCATCAAGGAAGCCGAGAAAAGGCATCGGGAACATTCAAGAGATTTGAATGACATGGGCACAGCTAAGAGTGTAGTTGGCCAAGATGAAGCAAGATTTGAGGGACGTATAGCACGAGGATGCAAAGATGATGATGTGAACACAAAAGATAAAAGGTTGGTGGGTGAAGGATCAAGCAACATAGAGGAGGATACCATTAATGTGGTTTTGAAGATGGCAAGTCAAGTGATTGAAGATGGAGACAACAAAGATGATGGTGACTTTGTTGTCATTGTGTGAAACTAAATAGTTGAAGATTCATTTTGAAGTTTATAACACTTAGGGGGTGAATGTTGGAAATATGTTAAGTGTTATTAAACTTAAGACATCTATGTTTTAATTATATGTATTTAATTAATTAAATCTGGTACTTGTATATATGTAAACCGGATAAAGACAACAAAGTAGTTAATTGGTAGTTATTATTCCCTCCAAAATTAACTACCCAATATGAACCATCACAATGGTTCATTAGCACCGAGTAGTACTCTATATAAGGAGGAACCAAATATGTAATTTAAAGTGTGTGTGTGTGTGATTAATAATATCAAGATTAGTTATATTCTGTTTTTTTTTCTTCTGCACTCTCACGAACACACTGCACAGACACAGAAATTCACTGCACTGTCTCTCGAATTACTCTCTGCACATACACAGAAATTTCGATACTTCCTGCACGTAGAAACTAGAATGGCAAGGCAATTGATGGCTAAGGCCAATCATCCGTGATCCATACTCTAACACTGCCACGTCCATCATGCATGTGTAGCTTTGATGACGACATGTTATGAATATGGGCATCAATGACTTGTTGGTTTCTTCTTTGTCTTTGTCTCCAAATGCACCTCTGTTGTGTTTTCTTCTTTGTCTTTATGATTTCCTCGTTCATAGGCATTGATGATGATTTGTGCATGAATGTTTCATCTTTGGGTTCGATATAAGTTATTGTTTCATTTCTTACTTCAAATCTAGGTTTGTCTTTGTGTTGATGAGTTTAAGTTTGATTTCTAGCTTGTTATAATATTTGGTTCTATTTGGTGTTGAATGAATTGATTGCTAATTATATTACTGCTCGTTGTTGTATGCTTATTGACCCAAAAGTGGCCAGGTCTTAACATCTGGATCCATTGATTAAACGTGCTTTCAATCATATTCGATTTGGAATTTACATGTAGGATTAAGTTGTGAACAAGCTACTATGGAGGTGGGTTTGATTTACATTTTGGTATGTATGTGTTTGTTACTAGTGTTGATTGATGTAAGCGTTTGATACGGAAAAAACCAACATGTTCTCATTTTTTTTTGCGATTTAGTCGAGTTATTTTTTGCTACAAAAGTCCTCAACTTATTGTTTTTAAAAAAGTTTTGTTTTTTTAATATTTAACCCTGATTTTTTCCACAAAAAATCAATATGTTTTCACTATTTTTCTCCGAAAAGTCTACAAAATTGATTACTTTTTTGAAAAAATAAAGAAAAATTCAAAAAACACAAACAAATATATTACTTAAAGATTTTATTGGTAAAAAATAACACGGAGTGACTAAACCGCAAAAACATGAAAAACATGTTGGTTTTTTCATATTAAACTCATTGATGTAATACATGATAATAAAACAATTTTAGTTTCGATTTTGATTGTTATGAAACGAAACAGATTGGGTGATGAAAAATCGTAATAGATCCAGATTTCTCTTTGCCATTCCTGTGTCGTCATAATCTTCGTAAGAACGCTATATCTTTTTGTCAATATCTTCGAAGAAACCTAAAATAGAAACATCATCTGAAGAACCTTAATCAACGTAAGCATAGGAATGATGGAGGTGGAGGAGCCAAGGTGATGTATGACATTGGTGGAGTCATCAACGATAGGAAATAGTTTAATTTATTTGTATTATTTTTAAGTTTATTAATGTAATAAAAATAATAAATAAACAGTATATATAATAATAATTCGAAAAATTAAAAGTTAATTGAATACTTTCATAAATGGTTTCTGAAAAGTAAAAGAAGACGAATTATCCCGGAAGTTAATCCTTAAAATTTAGTGATGTTAATTTGAGGGATCAAAACATTACAAAATTTCACTTAACTTTTAGTTTTATGGGCCATTTGTGTAAATTAAAAGTTTAAGGAACAAAAATTATAACTTCACATATACCACATGGACCATTTGTATAATTTACTCTTTAAATATGGGTAATTAATTACTTAGGAAAGAATAACAATTACTACTAATTAGTATTTAGTGTTCTAATATAATGTACTAGTTATTAACCCACGTATTACGTGGATATTTTATAAATAGTGTTTACTAAAAATCTAAATAAAACGTCAATTACATACAAAAATGTTTACTTTTTTCTAAAAAAAATACGAAAATAGTATTATCTTTGGTTATTAAGGATAATTAAAAAATTTCTATTTTTAAATATGTATAAATAGTATTTATCGTGTCTCATCTTTTTTAAACTTTTTATTTTTAGATTTTTATGTACAAGTAAAATACTAAAAATTTACTTTTTTTTTACATAGAATACAATTTAAAAAAACTTTATGATTTAAAAAATTTTAAGATTAAAAAAATTATGAAACAACTCATTTTCAATATTACATTATATTCACGTTTTAAATATATAAAAAAACTGCATAGTTAGCTAACATTAATAGTTAAATACGAAAGTTATTTAAATCAATTAAAAAGTATTTGAAATGTTTCCTTTTTTTAATAGTATGTATTAAATATGAAGGTATTTGAATTAAAGTTCATAAATATTCTTAATAATGAATTAGTAAAATTAAAAAATCTAATTATTAAAAAAAAATGCGGGAAATAAAAATTCTAGAAGAATAAGGTAATGACACGTGGCATTAGAGATTTTCTTTTATTAATATATATAGATATAGATAGATTTTAATAAATTAAATGATTTACCTAATTGGGGTTGAATTTATTTTTGGAAAAATGAAAGAGAAAATTAAAAGCTGATGCACAAAGAGAATGATTTGGCATATGCATTTTCTTTTATTATAATAATAAATATAAATTTAATCATTTTTATATAATTTATAAATTTGGAATGCAAACATTAAAAGTAATAAATCGTTATTTTGTTAATGTTTAATAAATATTAAATTTTATAAATTATATTTTGCAACATTTACGTTGTCAATGTATTTATAAATTCTTTTAGATATAAAGTTTTTTAAAAATAGTTTATTACTTTACTTTATATAATAGATTATTGATAAGTTAAAAAAAATAAATATAAAAATAATATTTGATGTTTGGTAGGACAAAAATCTCCAGGTGGCAAGTGTAAGAAGATTTTGTAGTCTGAGGTTGACGAGTACGAAAACCCTCACACACCCACACCCACACCCACCGCTACTGATATATATATATATATATATATATATATATATATATATATATATATATATATATATATATATATATATATATATATATATATATATATATATATATATATATATATATATATATATATATATATATATATATATATATATATAGACTAAGGATCTTTTGTGAACACTTTATTCGTTGTGAACATTGTGAACAACCATAAAATAGCTTCTGAATCTTATGAATCTTGTTGAAAATAGTACTGGACTCTTCTATTAACCTATTAATACTATTGGATCCTTTGGATCTTATTGAATCCTATGAATTTGTCGAATCCTATGAATCTTGTTGCATCCTATGCATCTTGTGCATCTTGTTATAAAAACTACGTACTATGAACCTTTTGAATGTTTTGAATCTTAAATAGACACTTCTATGAACCTTTTGAATCATATGAATCATATTACAAACACTTGTTGATATATATGAATGATTATATGTATTTTTTTTTATTTGTTCACAACGTTCACAACGAATAACTTGTTCACAATGGATCTCATCCCTATATATATATATATATATATATATATATATATATATATATATATATATATATATATATATATATATATATATATATATATATATATATATATATATATATATATATATATATATATATATATGATATTGGGGAGCATATGAATCTTAACTTGTGCTGAGTTGAGCCCTAGACAAACCACATTTTCTCCCCTTCGCTTCCGATTATCCACCCAAATCCTTACTCCAATCATCTTCGATTTCTTCACCGATGGAAGCTGGCGCCATTCAGGTCTTCTCCCGTCACCTTCTCATGTCAATTTCGTTAGTCAGCTGGTTTTTTTTCTTTATCCTTGATGCAATTTATATATGCTTTAATTTTCTTACTTGCTCAATTGCAAGTCAACGTGAATGTTTGTTGATTGATTTGTGATTTAGGGTCTGTAATTTCATTTTTGCATTTAATTAGCTAAACAGAAATCTTTGTGATCCAATCGAAATCGATGGAGGTTTGTTCTTGTTGGTAAATGATTATAGATTGACGTGGATATGCGTGCCTGCTAGGTAGTTTGCAACAGTTGGAATCAAAATTAGGAGATATGTTATAAGATTAATATGCAAAATACGTGCGTCATGCATATGAAGATGCATAAGGCCGGATGCATGGGTTTTCAAGCTATTTGTTTCAAATAATATATATGCTCTAGCTTTTTTTTTTTTTTTTTTAAAAGGGGGTCTCTTCTTTTCAATCCAATATTTTGGATAAGATAGACTTTCTGTTTTGCTCCATCCTGGGAATTAAGGTTTTACATTTGACATTTCTATTTTCTGTTAAAACTGCGCAATGATTATTCGATCATCTCGGTCAACTATTAATTATGTACAAATCATCATATATTTTATTGGTTAAATGTAGTTAGATTCTTTTGGCCGGTCCTAGCTTGGAGGAGAAATACAAGATTATATGTTAAATAACGTATGGATCGAGATAATTACAAGTTCAGACCTTCGACTTGTCTATATATGTTTATTTGTTGTCTTGTGTTGATATAATCTTTCTAAATGCGAGAACACCATTGGTCATGTATGTTGGAAATAATGACAAAAAACAGATAATTTAGTATCGGATCTATTATGTTAGTAGTTTAAAGCATGTTGTCAATTATGTAATTTAGAATACCATAGGGACTAAATAGTACTAAACAAAGATTGAATGGTTGCATCTCTTTGAAACAACGCAACCATTCATGAAAGGTTACCACGAACCATTGTGATGGTTCACACACACCTTTTCACGTAGTATAATTAGTAACCAATGTTCAAGGTTTCAAAGTGTATAAATTTCAAATATTATTGCTAATAAAGTTTCTAGCATTTGATTCCTAAATCTGTGAAAATATTTGAGTTTGAACCAACAATGTACGTAATATATAGTATGCCAATTAACTTAGACAAATACTTTGCCTATGATTGCCAATGTCTCAACTTTTGTTTTGTAAGGAAATAGCTAGTTTCCATGGATATCAAGACGACATTAATCAATTATTAGGTTGAAACAATTTGCATAACTGACTTCTAGTATTTAACGTGCTTTGTACATGTATCCACCCCAATAATATATAGTGATGTTCATGAGTGCCATTATGGAAGAAGATCATCTAGGAAATATATGGACTTCCCCCTGGAAGCAAATGGCTTGATGCTCAATCACATCTTCTTTCTTGTTAATGGCTTGATGCAATCTATTTTTTACACACCAATTTTTAGTGATTCGATCCTGATCAGGAGTTCTTTATATTGAGGGTCGATTAAATGAATAGCAAAGATACTATCGATCATGCCTGTAGGAGTACGTGTAGGGCGTTAGCTTCCTTAGGTAAAGAAATAAAGCATAGATCAGAACTTCAGAAATACATATAAATGTAATTTTGTAGAGTATGAAAGATAAACCTAACCTTCAAAAGCGGTCATACTACAATATTTGGTGGATATATGCATTCATTGTCGAAAGAGAGGTAATACACACGCACACACACTACAAAAAAGTTTGAATCTTTGCAGACTATGGATAAAAATAAAATATCTTAATCACTCGTATAAGTGTGGAAAAGAAATTCAATTTAACTAATTAATATACCTAAATTTTAAACATCACAATTATATATATACGATTTAAGAAAATCTTCAAGGTTTTACATATGTAAAAATAGTAATTTGAAGATTTGAAAATAGCTCACACATAAAAGCTATAAGATTTAAAAGTTAACACTTTTAAATTTTTGTTATTTTTTATGTTTTAAATGTGATGTTGATCGACATGAGACAACTTGTTTACACTTTTTAGAGTGAAATCTAACCCCTCTCTCTCTCTCTCTCTCTCTCTCTCTCTCTCTCTATATATATATATATATATATATATATATATATATATATATATATATATGCATCGGGGCACCTCGAGCCACTTTTGTGCATCAGATAATCTAACAAGGGTGCACAAAGGACATTTTTGGAAAATTAAATATATTAAATTAATTAATTTTTAAGAATCACTAAATGATAATTATGAGTTAATTAAGGAATTAATATCCCACATTAACAACATTCCCCATTATCCTCCCTATTTCTCTCTCTCTCTCTCTCTCTCTCTCTCTCTCTCTCTCTCTCTCTCTCTCTCTCTCTCTCATGCTTTTGATTAAGATATGGATTTTATGATGAAGAGATGCATTTTGGAAGATATGAATGTTTGTTGGAACGATGAACGATTAATGTTTGAATGAACGATGCATCACGTTAAAATAAGGTGCATTTTGGGTTTTTGATTAAGAGATGCATTTTGGAAGGTACGAATTTTTGTTGGAACGATGAACGATTCATGTTTGAATTAACGATGCATCACGTTAAATTAAGGTTTTTGGATGAACACGTTGATGCATCACGTTAAATTAAGGTTTTTGGATGAACGATGCATCACGTTAAATACGAAGTTGATGAACATGAAGATAATGGATGAAGATGATGAACACAAAGAATGAAAAACAATGATGCATCAAAATCTTTATTTTTTTATTTGAATTTGTATTATTTTTGGAAATGTAATAATTAAATGAGGATTGCATAATTCCTGTTTTACCCCTCTGCATATTTCATTATGTGCACTTGATGCATAAAACTTTCTATTTAATTACTCTTTTGCCATTTGATCTAAACCACACATTCTTTTCATCTAAGGGACATTGGAGGTTCTTTTGTGCCTCGATGCACAAAAGTTCTCAATGGAACCTCCCTCTATATATATATATATATATATATATATATATATATATATATATATATATATATATATATATATATATATATATATATATAATGTGAATATATAGAAATAATTTATCAGGATACACTTCTTTGTGTACACTAGTGATATATGTATATGTATGTTTGTAAAAAAAACACACAAACACACACACACACACACTTTTTTGGATTAATAAGAAGAGGGAGAAACAATCCTAGCCTAAAACATATGCATTATCCCATGCACTAATTGTGATTAAAGGCACGATGGGTTATTTGATTAATTTAAAATCTAGATCAAACCATTTATTAATTTGTATTCAGTCATCCAAGTTGAATTATGGTAAGAATTCATTATCTGTTTAGAAAATAGTATATTGAATTAGGATAAATTTTATTATATTTTTATTTTACTGATTTAATGGTATATTGAAAATAGTGAATTTAACATTTTGTTTTATTTCATCAATGATATATATATAACGTTAGCTACTATATATATTGAGTGTACGTGCGTTACATAATCTCTTATATGTTAAACAACAATACATACACACACACATGTGTGTGTGTGCACGTGCACACGCTAAACAATGATACAAGTCATTCATCAAATTAAGTTATCAAATGATTTTAATGTGTCACGGTTTGCTCATTCATTACGTGTCAACCGATAATTACATTATGTATTATTGATTCTATAACTTCCGATTTTACATACCAAAGTAATGATTTTTTTAAGGCAAACATGTATTACTAAGAATAAAAAATATACGAGAACGATACCGTCAATGCTAGATGCGGATCATAGAACAACCTTGACAATGGTAAGCTAATTAAACAATTGCAGCAACAACAAAGACAATTAGAGCTATTACATGACCAACAATTCGAAAACCTTGTTGTTGCATATGGATTATAGAACCATAAGTAATATATGATTATTTAATGAAATTAGCTTTGATTTTTCATCATCCATTATGTTTTGGTAATTAACATAATTCAATCATATAGTAATGTAATGAATTTGTATAAATTAAGGAAAATAAGTGATGAGTATCTTCTACATTTAATTTAATCGCCGTGTTTTAAAAAGCGCGCCTCAGGCTCAATGAGGCTCAAAGCCCTGCGCAACATAGGAACATAGGCTGTTGTAAGCGCCTCTTGTCGTTTCATTAAATTTGGCCCCAGACAAGAAGAAAACAAGTCACTCCTTGATTAATTGTTTAAGTAATTCAAATATGTAATGAAGATCGTGTAAATTTTCTATATTTTGGTATTCTAGATTTTGGTATTTTACTTTTTCAATTGTTAAAATAGTATTAACGTGTTATTATATACGAATTAAGATACCAAAACAAGTGTGCCTCGCGTACGTGATGCGCGCGCCTCACATCGCCTCACGCTTTTTAAAACCAAGATTATATCGAACAACAAGTTTTAAAAGGAAAAAAAATAAATATTTGCTGAAATTATTCATTTGCCATTATTGAATCACTTCCAATTTGGTGAATAACACCTCAAGTAGCCAGCACCGTATAATAAAATGCAGTTAATATACTCCCAAATTTAAAATCCTACTTAATACAACACACCGCCTCTGTCAAAATCTAATATTCGACGGTGACCGAAGTGACGAAAGTCGATGATAGTTCTCATTGAGCTATTACATACATACATACATACATACATACATACATACGTGTGTGTGTATAGGGGTGTGTTCAATGTTGAATCACTATGCATCGAAAAACCTTGAAGAACCACAATGCATCGTTAGAAAATTTCGTAATGCATCACGTGGAAGTCGATACATCAAGTGGAAATAATGATGCATCACGCAGGAATTGTGATGCATTTGTGGTGATGCATGGAGGTTCTTCGATTCATGGAGGTTCTCCATTGAAACCCTATATATAGGGGTGGGTTCAATGGAGAACCTCGATGGATCGAATAACCTTGGAGAGTCATAATGCATCGCAAGAAAAATTGTAATGCATCACGCGAGAATTTGATGCATCACGTGGAAATAATGATGCATCATGCGTGAATTATAGGGCCGGTCCAATCATTTTCGGGCCCCCGGGCAAAAACTTAAAAAGGGTCTTATAAATATATATATATATGTATATTCAAAATAAACAAAATCTAAGTAAAAATAAAAAATTAAATACAAAAAACTTATAATTATAAAATATAAACTAAAAACTTGAGAAGTCGATAACATTGTTTAATCGTTAATAGACCTAAGTGTATATAACAAATTTTTTGATAATGGGCCCTGGGTGATTGCCCATGTTGACCTTGCTCAGGGTGCATGGAGGTTTTTTCGATGCATTTTTTCGATGCATTGAGGTTCTCCATTGAACCTCCCTCTATATATACATATATGTATATTATATGTCTATATATATGTGTGTGTGTGTGTATGTCTATATATATAAGTCTGTATACATATATATATATATATATCAATGGAGAACCTCAATGCATCGAAGAACATCGAAGAACCTCCATGCACCACCTCAAATGCATCAAAATTCTCGCGTGATGCACCATTATTTCCACGTGATGCATCAACTTTCATGTGATGAATTATGATTTTCTAGCGATGCATTGTGGTTTTCCAAGGTTCTTCGATGCACAGAGGTTCTCCATTGAACCCACCCCTATATATATATATATATGTATATATATTGAGGTTCTATGGGGCACCATATGCATCGGGAACCAAATGGGAACCAAAAATGCATTGCTTGTTTACAAATGGTGCATTAAGGGCATTTGGGAATGCTTAATAATATATTGTTAAATTATAATATTTAATTTAATATTTATCATTTATTTAGGAAACTAAATAATATGATAAACCACATTTCCATAAATCCATCCCCTTTTCTCTCTCTTTCCCTTTCTCTTTCATGGCTAGCCTCTCTCCATCTCTCTTTCTCTCAACCAGCTTTCACGACAATGATGAACACATTGAAGACGTTGATGAACACGTTTAAATTTCAGAGATGCATCACGAAATTAACACGTTTAAATGTCGAAATGCAACACGATTTTGGTGATGCATAATGATGGAACAAAGACGATGATGAATATGGTCGAAATGCATCACGATTTTGGTGATGCATAATGATGGAGCAAAGACGAGGATGAATATGGTCTAAATGCATCATGTTTGAAATTGAATTGGATGAAAATGCATCGTGTTTGAAGACGAATCCAATAAATTGGATGAATATGCATCATGTTTGTTTAGATTCGGATAGAATATTTTCTGAATTCAAGCATCTTCCGATTTTGCCCTTCCGCGCACGAGAAGTTATGCACCCGTGCACCCATTTTCAAGTTAATTACCCTTTTGCCACTACAATCTGAACCATTAAAATTCAAGATCTAACGGTGCATACAGGTTCCCAAAGTGTACAATGCATACAGGTGCCCCATAGAACCTGACCCTATATATATATATATATATATATATATATATATATATATATATATATATATATATATATATATATATATATATATATATATATATATATATATATATATATATATAGGGGTGGGTTCAATGCAGAACCTATATGCATCGAAAAACCTTGAAGAACCACAATGCATTGTTTGGAAAATCGTAGTGCATCACGTGGAAGTCGATGAATCATGCGGGATTTGATGCATCACGTGGAAATAATGATGCATCACGCAGGAATTGTGATGCATAGAAGTTCTTCAAAGTTCTTCGATTCATATAAGTTCTACATTGAACCCATCCCACCCCTACATACATACATACATAGATACATACAGGATCATTTGAGAAGCTCAAAAAATCTGAAGAAAATAAAAAACTAATTCATTCATATATGCATACTTAATTACTAGTAGTTGAAGTTTTATTGGTTTAATAAAAAGTAGTTAATCTTCGTGGTTTTGGAGATGTGTGATCTTCCACTTTTGATTGTTGTTTGGTGTTTTATAGTCGAAATATATTGTTGGTAGTGCCAATTAGAGTCATCCGCTCTACCAACCAAGCTAAGTAACAGACATAGAAATCAAACTAAGAAGGCGTACATCCGACCCAAACTTGGAGACAGAAACAAAAAACTAAAAAGCTTAACCAAATAAAAAAAGAACCTGAAAACATACAGCTAGCTTAATTTGCCACTAAAAAGAAGTATTGGTAGTCTGGTTTTGGCTATCCGACCGTTTTGTACTGTACTTAGCCTCTCATTAGCTTAATAAATTTATTTGCTGTTTAAATTAGGATATACATGGCTACTCATGAATCCAATGACAACTCTACTTTTTCTTAAGCATTGCAAGTTCTCAATATTTTACATACTGTGTTTGGAATTCTGATTCATTATGGTGTCACACAAAAAAATTCCTCAGCTCCTGCCTCCTAGAGCTTTCATGGCTATTGAATCCATTTCTGTAATTAGTCCATATTTTAGGTTTCCTGAAGCCTGGATTTATCTTCTATAAGGAGCTAGCTAGCATTTCTAGGGCATTCAATTGAGATTTCTTACAAAAGCCATTAATTAGCTGGTTCTCCCGAATCCCAACATGAATCAGTTATATTGATCAGCGCAATAATTCATCATCTATTTCTTTGCTGCTTTGCCAATAAATTAAAATTCCTAGATGAAGGGATGAATATGTAATACATATGAATGGACTAAAATCCAAAAAATAAAAATACATGTTGCTAAAAAAAATAATAGAATATATAGACCTGTCTCTTTCCTTTTTTTTAATTTACATAAAAAAATACCAACTAATAATAATTGTGGTCACTTGATTATAAGCTACTAGGAATTTAGAAATATATACTTGTTTCAGAGAAAGAGATTCTTAGGGATGGCACACCCGCGGGCGGCGGGCACGGATACACATCACCCGTCACCTGTGCCCGCGGGTATTTCAATACCCGCCACCCGTCAAAAACCCGCCAACGGGTGCATTTTCTCGCCCATGCCCGCCACCCGCGGATACCCGTAGGCACGGGTAAACCCACGAGTTTCACCTTTTTAACAATTATAAACATTTTTTTACCCAACGAAACATAAAGATATTGCAAACACATCCAAATAATAATAATATCAAACATACAAACACAAATACATAATAATAATTAATGTTTCCAAACTCAAAGTAGGTCGCCAACATTATAAGTTTATAACAATGAAACAACATACCAACATTTAATTAAATAAGAATACATCTATTAAACGTTTTATAGAAAACCCAAATACACGTTTCCCACTTCCACCATGCTCGCTCACACCTCCGTTAGGGTTAGAGGGTCGAGACAGAGAGAATAGAATTAGGGTTTGGGAGTTGGGACTTTGGTTGATACGGCTGGGACTCGTAGAGGGAATTAGGGAAATGGGTTATGGGTATTTAAAAAAAAATTATTATTATTATTATTATTATTATTATTATTATTATTATTATTATTATTATTATTATTATTATTATTATTATTATTATATATATAAAGACTATATTTCGCAGGTTTAACGGGTATACCTGCGGGTGAACGTGACGGGTTTCACGGGTACGGGTGGCGGGTATACCGGCGGGTGAAATAGTAAACCCGTGCCCGCCCGTCACCCGCCAGCGGGTATGATTTTGTACCCATACCCATGTCCACAGATGTGTTTTTATGGGTTTACCCACCCATAACGGGCGGGTATCCACGGTTTCGGTTTTTTCTCGCCCATTCCCATCCCTAGAGATTCTGCAATCTTTGATTTAAATCCTTTTGGATCAAATAATTTGAGGGGCTAGATGTGGAGTTCTTTGCCCAAAATCCCATGAAATTTGGCTTGCCTGTTATTTTAGCTGTTTTTTTTTTACATTTATGCATTTTCATATTTAGGTGTTCTCTTCGGCCGGCCCAGGGGGGCACATGGGCTACAGCCCAGGCTAGGACATCATACAAAGAAGGAACATTATTTTTTCAGTTTAATAAGTAATATATTAGGCTCACACATGTATTTTCTTAAATTTTCAACCCAATAAATTAATGAAAAACTTATAAAAAATAGTATGTTGTATTGTTAAAAAGACATTATTTCCTATCTTGGCCAAACCACAAGTTGTATTATTCTGAAACAGAATTTGTCAAAGACAGCAATGAGAAAGTACGGTAAACAATGCGAAGCTGAACAGGTCTCGAGGAAGAAAAAGAAGGTGGACTATTTCATCCATCTTCATGATGACCTCGTTGTAGAAATCCTTAAAAAACTTCCAGCTGATCTTCTTCGTTACAAAGTTAGATTTGTTTGCAGACGGTGGTTCCATTTAATTACTAACAGGATTTTATTAAATCATGCTTCTTTCATCCTTGAGAATGTTGGGAAAGGGGATCTATTTGATAAACAAATTGGCACAGGATCGAATAATCAAAACTTGATCTTTATTAGCATAACATCGAATTCACACATTTACAAGTTTGATTATGGAACCTATTTATAAACTACTAAAAGGTGCGTTTGAAAGGACGCAACCTTTCATGGTACCTATTCGAATGGTTGTGTCTTTTCATCAAGAGACACACCCTTTCGGTTTATCTATTTGACTATTCTAGTCCCTATATTTCCATTAATTACAATAATCATACATCAACTAATCTAAATTACATAATTAACTTAACAATCATGATTAATCTATCATTCTCCCCCTTAATCTTGATTGTTGCTTGATAAGTCTTCAACTCCAAGTAGTTGTCTCATTGTGACGAACTTGATTCTTGGTAGTGCTTTTGTAAGTATGTCAGCTCTTTGTTTTTCTCCGTTGATGTGCTCGACTATCAAATCTTCTCTTTCAACACATTCTCTGATGAAGTGGTACTTTGTATCAATGTGCTTGCTTCTTCCATGAAATACTGGGTTCTTCATTAAGGCTATTGCTGACTTGTTATCAACATAAATCTTGATCTTCTGTTCTTCAGTATTTGTAATTTTGCTCAGTAATCTCTTTAACCATATTGCTTGAGTTGCTGCTGCTGTTGCTGCAATAAACTCTGATTCACATGATGATAATGCTACTGTTCCTTGTTTCTGTGTACTCCAGCTAATTGGTGAGTTTCCAAAGTAGAAAACTATTCCTGTTGTTCCTTTTCCTTCTTGTGTATTAATACCATAACTGCTGTCACTATAACCTTCTATGTTGTTTCCTCCTTTGTATTCATAAGATATTCCGAAATCTTTAGTTCCTTTGATGTACCTTAAAATTTGCTTGATAGCTTTCATATGTTGTTCTTGAGGTTCTTGCATAAAACGACTAAGTAATCCAACTGAGTAACTTAAGTCGGGTCTAGTATGTAGTAAATATCGTAAACATCCAATTATGCTTCGATATTCTGTAGCATCTACATAAGTTCCTTCTGTAAGGTTTGTCAATTTGAGTCCTGGTTCCATAGGTATTTTCGCATCATTGCAGTCTAACATTCCTGCATCTTTAAGTATCTTGTTTGCATAGGCTGTCTGTTTTATTGAAATCTTGCCATAACTTTGCATAACTTCAATTCCTAAATAATATGCTAATAAGCCGAGATCACTCATCTCAAACTTATCCTTCATCTGATCTTTGAATAAATCTATCTCTTGTCTTGGTGTTCCAGTGATTATCAGGTCATCTACATATACTCCTATCAACAGAGTTGATGACTTGGTTGTTCTTGTGTAAACAGCTTGTTCTAACGCACACTTGCTAAAATCTAACTCTTTCAAGGTCTTATCTAATTTTGTGTACCATGCTCGTGGTGCTTGTCTAAGACCATATAGAGCTTTAGCGAGTTTATAAACCTTGCCTTCATGTCTTGGCTGTATAAAACCTTCTGGTTGAGAAACATATACTTCCTCTTGTAAGTCTCCTTGTAAAAATGCTGATTTTACATCTAAATGGTGTACTTCCCATTTATTGTAAGCTGCCAGTGCTAATATCAGTCGTATTGTCTCAATTCTGGCTACAGGTGCAAAGACTTCTTCAAAATCTATGCCATGTTCCTGTATGTATCCTTTCGCTACTAATCTTGCCTTGTGTTTAACTATTTCTCCATTGGCATTTCTCTTTGTCTTAAATATCCACTTCAAGCCTATTGCTTTATGATTCCTTGGTAAAGTGGTTAATCTCCATGTATTGTTCTTGGTGATAGAATCAATCTCTGCCTTCATAGCTTCAATCCATTTGTTATCCAGTGCTGCTTCCTTGTAGTTTCTAGGTTCATCTTCAACTAATAATAATTCTTCATATATATCACTTAAAGATCTGTATCCTCTTATAGGTTCATGATCGATTCTTGAATCTGAAGGTCTGTGTCTTCTTATAGGTGCACAAACTATTCTTGAATTTGAAGATGATGCAGTATCTGGGCTATGTATAGGTGTATTGGTTTGTTGAGGGGTGTGAGATTCATCATTTGTATCTGATGAATGTGATCTTGGTGTGTTTGTTGGTGAGGTTGTTTCTTCTTGAGTGTGAGGGGTATTTTCTGGTTGAATTTCTGGTTCTAAGACTTGTTGGGTTTCAACAATAAAATCACTCCACTCAGGTTCTTCTGAATCAACTTCCTTTGTGTATTCCTCCCAATTCCATGTTTCATCTTCTTTAAACTTTACATCCCTACTTACACAAATCTTCTTTGTTTCTGGATTAAATAAGCGATATGCTTTTGATCCAGGTTCTGTTCCAAGGTATATCATTTGTTTGCTTCTATCATCTAGCTTAGTTAAGTGTTGAGAAGGTACTTTTGCATATGCTATGCAACCAAAAATCCTAAGGTGTGTTAGGTCAGGTTTCCTTCCCTTTAAGGCTTCATATGGAGTAATATCTTCTAAAGACTTAGTAGGTGTACAATTTAGGATATATATGGCATGTCTAACTGCTTCTGCCCAAAAATTCTGAGGCATGTTTGTTGATATCATCATACATCTAGTTGTTGAAAGTATAGTTCTATTTCTACGTTCAACAACTCCATTCTGTTGTGGTGTGTATGGTGCAGTTAATTGTCTTAATATGCCATTATCTTTACAATACTTTAAGAAATCACCTGAAGTGAATTCTCCTCCTCTATCTGTTCTAAAAATCTTTATCTTAGTTCTGTACTCATTCTCTACCCTTGATTTAAATTCCTTGAAGAATTCAAGTGCTTCATCTTTTGAACTTAGAAAATATTCCCACATATATCTTGAGTAGTCATCTACTAGTAAAAATATATATCTTTTTCCTGATGGTGTAGGTGGTGATATAGGACCACATAAGTCTCCGTAGACTAACTCTAATGGTGTTTCTGATCTTGCTAGGGTTTGTTGTGGAAATGAAGTTCTAATATGTTTTCCTTTTAAGCATATATCACATATACTTGCCTTATTCTTAATATTGGGTATTCCTTGAACTAAGTTCTTTAATGCCATTGACTTTAAAGAATTAAAGTTTAAATGGCCTAATCTTGCATGCCAAAGCCATGCTTCATCTTGCAAGTTGCTTAATAGGCATACAGGCTTTCCTAATCTTAGGTCTGCTTTGTATAAACGATTCTTTGATCTTTTTACTCTCAAGAGTATTTTGTTACTTGAATCGTATAAGTGTAGTAGGTTTCTTTCCATTACTACTCTGCATCCATTTTCTGTGAGTTGTCCTAAACTCAATATATTGCTAGTAAGGTTCGGTATATAATATACTTGTGATATTATTCTTTGTTCCATATTCTTACATTCTAAGAGTATAGATCCTTTCCCTTTGATATCTATGTATGATCCGTCTCCGAATCGTACTTTTCCTGTAATCTTTTCATTTAATTCATTGAAATGACTCTTAATTCCTGTCATATGGTTACTAGCTCCATTATCTAAGAACCATGTATCTTCATTGTTTATTGGTAACCTGCTTGGCTCTAAATTTTCTTCATTCAACAAAATTTGTTGGTGTTCTTCTATGGTTGCCATAAGCAATGTTGGTTCTAGGTCTTCTTCTATCAGGTGTGACTGTTCTGAATTTTGACCTATCTGTGGACACTTGGATGCATAATGTCCATTCTTCTTACATTTATAGCATTGAACTTTACTTAAGTCAGGAGTAAATTTCTTTGAGTTGCTATTGTATTCTTTCTTGAAATTACTTTGTGAGGTTTCATGATTCTTTCTGTCTGATCTGAATCTATTATTACCTCTACCTCTTGAGTGGTTAAATCTATTTCTACCACGTCCTCTAAAGTGTTGACCTCTACCTACATGTTGTGTGAACATTAAGCTCTCTTGACTATCAACATGCTTATCTCTTTTGAGTTTCAGTCTTTCTTCAAAAGTTTTTAGTCTGCCAACAGCTTCATCTAATTTCATTGTGTCTAGGTCTGAGTATTGTTCTATAGATGCAACTATCTGTAGAAACTTATCTGGTACTGCGTTCAATAATTTTCTAACGAGTACAGGGTCTTCATATGTTAACCCTAGGCTAGCTGCCTTATTAGTAAGACTAGTCATCTTCATGATGAAAGAGTCTACTGTCTCATTTTCTTTCATATTTAACATCTCAAATTCTGTCTTGAGTGTTTGTAACCTAGCTTGCTGAACACGATCTACTCCTATGTGTCTTGTCTTTAATGTATCCCAAACTTCTTTTGCGGTCTTAAATTTTGAGATAAATAACAACTGGTCTTCTGGAAGTGCTTGATAAATATAGGCGATTGCCGTTTTATCCTTCTTAATATCTTCCTCAGTTGTTTCTTGTGGTTCAATCATTTCCCACAATTCATTGGCTTCTAATATTGCTTGCATTCTAATTGCCCACATGGTGTAATTTGTTGTCTTTAACAAAGGACAGGTAAAGTGAGATACTATTCCTATCTCCTTTCTATTGCTATCATGTCCTGATTTGTCACCCATGTCTAAAATGGAATTTTATAAATTCTATTATAAAATTCTTCTACAATAATTTAGGCTTTAAGTCTAAATTTTCTGGTTTCAAATTTCAGGCTTATTTCTTAAGTCTAAAATTTAATTTGACTCTTTATCTGTTTTTCTTATTTGATTCACAATTATAATTGGCCGTATTATAAAAATGAACTAAAATAAAATTTTGTCACTAATTAATAATTAAATGACAAAATTAAATTTTAAAGAAAAACTATAAATTCTAAAAATTAAAATTTATATCAAAGAGCAGTAATACTTCACGCGTTTTAAATTTCTATAAATATTACTATTTTAAAACTTTATAAATTATATTATAAAATTTTAAAACCAACAATAAATTATAAGTTACGTTATAATTTATTTTCTGAAACCTAATTTTATTATAAGTTACGTTATAATAAAATTAAACTAAGGTTTTTATTTAATTTTATTTTCTACTAAATAAAATTAAATATAAGGTATTAATAAATACCTAACCTCTTTGTTGGGCTGAATGTGATCCTTACTGGATCAGAATATAATCCACGGTCTTGGCTTCTTCTCTGCCTTAGTCCGGTTCTGGATCTTGAATGCAATTCACGGCTGGGCTCCTTCTTACTGGACCCTCGTTTCTTTTCACAGCCTTTGAAACGTTTCTATCAAAACACGTTTCTACTATTTTCAACCGGTGTGTTTCTTTTTCCCTATTATCAATCGACGGCTCTCTTCTTGTTGAATCGTTGCAACCCTAATCTTTTAATCGGTGTAACCTATCTTAGGTATCGACAATTATTCTTTTGAATCGGTGGCTATGGCTTTCTCGGATGTGTTTCTGATTTGGGGCAAAACAGGAACCCTAATCGCTGCCTCTATTTGATGGTGGCTATTGGTGGTTCTGCGACGGTGGTGGTTCAGTGATGGTTTCACGATGGTTCTGTGATATTGTTTCTGCCCGTGGGTTTTTCTCCTACGGCGGTAGTTCTGTGATGGAGGTTCTGTCCGTGGGTTTTCTACGGTGGTGGCACTAGTCCGTTGGGAATTTCTGCGGTGGTGCCTTCTCGAATCAGGTTCTATATTTCTGATTCTGTTGCCTTCGATTCAGTATGAAAATATGAATTTTCTAGGGTTTACAGTATATATCTTGATAGGGGCTTACTGTTTTTCTTGTAAAACTTCGTTGCCCTAAAATCGTTGCCTTGACTTTGTTGCCTTCGATTATGTTGCCTACTGTGGGGTAATTTTGATTTCAATTAGAATTGAAATCAGGGAAAGAAAAAGATGAATTGGTGCCGGTTGATTGTAGAACAATTCAATGTTCTGCCGCTGTGTATCAATGATGATTCTTCAATGAATCACCTTCTGGTGTAATTCGGGATTTGCTAATAATCGGTAAAATGGTAAATGATGAAATTCTGGTTTGATTTTAACCGAAAGCTTTGATACCAAATGTTGGGAAAGGGGATCTATTTGATAAACAAATTGGCACAGGATCGAATAATCAAAACTTGATCTTTATTAGCATAACATCGAATTCACACATTTACAAGTTTGATTATGGAACCTATTTATAAACTACTAAAAGGTGCGTTTGAAAGGACGCAACCTTTCATGGTACCTATTCGAATGGTTGTGTCTTTTCATCAAGAGACACACCCTTTCGGTTTATCTATTTGACTATTCTAGTCCCTATATTTCCATTAATTACAATAATCATACATCAACTAATCTAAATTACATAATTAACTTAACAATCATGATTAATCTATCAGAGAAGCCAATTGGATGTCACAAAGTGCGTCTCATGGATATAACGGAAGAAAAACAAGGGCTGAAGATGAAAGAGCGACGCCTTTATATAACATATAATGGCCGTATGAAGTCCTGGTTAAACGAGTTCATTCTGATAACAGATCTCAACAAAGAAGGATCTCTATGCATTTTTAATCTAATCACTAAGGGAGAATTGTGGCTTCCACCGTGTTCTACATCTTGTGGAGGACATTATGGTTGCAAATGTGGAGTGGCCCTTTCTTATGATGAATTCAAGGGAGTATACAAGGTCGTTCATGTGTTTATGGGGCCACCAATGCAATGCGAGATTCTAGTCTTGAAGAGTAACAATTTCTCTTTTGATGTCTCAAATTGGAAAAAGATTAATGGGCCCTCTTACATGGGTGAGAGGAAGTATTACTGGGATGACCCCATTTCAGTTCAAGGCAGGTACCTTCACTGGGACGTTCATTGTTCCAAGTACTTGCTTTCCATGGACACAGTGAAAGAAAGATTTCGCCAAACATGCCTCCCAGCATACACTAAGCACAACCAGTATTCATATCTTGAGATGGGTGGCTTCCTCACCCTCCTTCAGAATGTCTATTTGGACCATGTCAACATATGGATGCTTAAAGATTTCCAGAGGACAAAGTGGGAAAAGATGCAGTCGATACGTGTCTCAAATTATCTGTGCTCAAGCATTTACCCTGCTAGTGTTCTTCCTCTTCCTGTAACTAGTGTGATAAGCAAGAGATATCTCATTTTTAGGAAGCTTGGACCTGAGAATGGTCTCTTTAGTTATGATATAAAAAACAAAGTCATGAGAAGGCTAGACATTGAGGATGCACGCAATGAACGTTGTGTGGTTCCATCAACAGCAGCAAGTTCTTGATAAATCAGGTAGAGACATGCAGCTTATACTAAAACCTTAAACAGAAAATCTAGAACATAAAGGAGGAGGTATATATAGTTTTATTTATAAACATATAATTAATGTGTGGGATAATGGAGGTTATGTACAAGTAATTATTACTTTACTACCTGGTACCTGGATCGTGTAATTCATTCATGTACTCTTGTTCTTATTTTTTTTTTTCTGGTTTTCCTTTCTGTAAGATGCTGGAAACATCTTGTATGACTTCTCTAAAAAAAAAAAAAAAAAAACTGGAAACAAACATTTGATCTTGAAAAAGATGTCTAATTAAAACTCTTGGATTGCTTCTATAGTACTGCTATATATATATATATATATATATATATATATATATATATATATATATATATATATATATATATATATATATATATATATATATATATATATATATATATATATATATATATATATATATATATATATATATAGATTTAGGTTCAAAAAGGTACCTATCGAAATCAAGTCCACCCGAAGGTACCAACCTTAAAAAACATTTTTAAGATTTTTTTTATATTATCATGTTTAATTTAATGTTATATGCATGATATATAAATTTCACATGCATTCACACTTTCTATGTCCTTAAAAATTATGTGAATGCTCAATGCATATTCATGTGAATGGTCATTCCACACGATGTGAATGGTGTGAATGACCATTCACATGATCTTTTTTACCATTCACAAGACTTATGATGTTGTTTCTTTTGAAAAAAGGTCTTATAACGTTGTCTTATTCATGTTTATTCAAAAAAATAATATATGTGAATGATGATTCACATTAGGGTACGTTGGTACGCTGATGAACCTCATTCTATATATATATACACACACGCGTACATCTTTACAAGTGCCTATTCGATTTCCCTATTGTTATTTGAACAAGGAGGAGTATAAATTAAGAATGATAAGTCAGAACTAGAAGCTTCTACAGTTTCTTCTTCTTTTTTTAATCCCAAAATAGAATGAAATTGGGTATGTCTTGGCAGGAACCGTTACAATACCGGGTTCAAACGAGTATGTAAATTATTTACACGTTTTACAAAATGTAATACATGGGATATAACTTATTTAAATAACCATGTCAGGGTTTCCATTGTTGATGCACTTGGACAAAGGAACACACAGCAGAGCAGCACACACATGAATATGTGTGCATGCAAGCATGTGCATGTGTCATGTGTGTGTGAGTACGTGTTTAGAACCGTAGGGTTGGGAAGAAGGCAATGACGATGAAGAATTATCAGTGCAACTAGAATAGAAGGACGGCTAATTTCTAATTTTCTTAATCTATAGAGATGGCTTAGTGGTTGAGCATTGAGATTCTCCATTGGAGGTCCTAAGCTTATACAAGTTTCAACTCCTTGGAGTTACTTGCATTTCAACAAAAGAATTCTTATTATCTTATATGATCCAGGGACCAAAAGTAGTATAAAAAAACCATTTACTTCCAGTAACATCCATTATCCAAAATTATAAACAATGGAATGCCTCCTCTTTTAATTATATGTTCTCTACTTATAGTTTTTGGTATAAGCTGCATATACTACCCAATTAATATAATTCTGAATTGGTGCTATTGAATGAAATACACAACATCACAATCCCCAATGAAGATGTATATATGCATAGCCTAGTCACGAGTTCATTTTCCGTTCATAACTAAACATACCAGTCAAGTATCCAGGTTTCAGAAGATGAGATATATACCTCTTGTATATCATGGCTAGAGACAGGCGGGATCCAGAAATCAGAGATCAGGATGGTGGATATTTGCTCAATTCCAGATTATTTGAGACAGCTACCGACTGCACCTTTTTATACTTTGTCCTCTAAATAATATATCCTTGCATTAAGTTCCATATGTCAGCTTATAATTGGTTCAAAGAGAAACATTATCTAGGAGAGTGATGAAACCACCCCTCTTCACAAAAGAATACTAGGTTGCTCATAAGGATCATCATTGGATCGATCCGGCCTGGTAAATTCTCTCCTATCATATCCATATAATTGAACAAGGTACATAGAACAATGAACATCCCAGTGAAAGTTCCAGCCGGCCTTGAACTGAAATCGAGTCACCCCAATAATACTTACCCTCACCCATGTAAGAAGGAACGTCAGTCATTTTCCAGTTTAAGAAAACCAGAGAAACACCCTCTTTTTGCAATATGAGAATTTGACATTGGATATATAGGCGCAAGCCATAAACACCAGAATGGCTCAGTATATAAAATACCCCCCTGAATCCATCGAAAGAAAGCTAAACTCGGTCCACATTTGCAGGTACCTTGACAAGATGTAGAAATTGGGGTAGATATCATCCTTTATCGATTGGTCAATCAGTTAAAAACATAGTCGGATAATTTTTGCCCTGTTGGGGTCCAATATATCAGATGGAACTCATTACACCAAGACTTAATTAGGCCACTGCAAGATATGTAAAGATACTTCTATTTCACTTCGCCAGACCTTGTTTTTCTTCGTTATGTCCATGTGACACACGTACCATTAAAATTCCACTTGACCTCTGGAGGTTTAAAGAATCATGGTCTAGAATCATCCTGCTATTAATTATATTGAACCATCATCTGCATGCATACTTAGCGTAGTGATAACGAAGGAAAGAAGCAGGAGCCTTGTTAAGGATTTCTATATGATATCTTATCTAAAAGAAATTATACAAACCCGTCAACTTTCTTTTTCTTCCTCATCGCCTGTTTGGTCTTCAGATTCTTTCCTGCACTTGCTCATTGCCATCTTCAACAACTTTTGTTGCAAAATAATATAATACATTTTCCTTGAATGAAACAGCAAAAGGAAAAAATATAACTTAAGTATGAAGGGGAACATGCATAAAACCTAGGTGTGTGTATAAATATATTTTAACAAAATGTGAGAAGCACTGTAATTAATTGTGTTTACAAAGTGATTCACAATATTTTGAATATATTCTGGATTAAATAAATCAACAATTTATTACTTGTTTACATTGTTTCATTAATTAGTTTTGGAATTCATAAAAATAATGAATCACAAATTCAATATAAGTGAACAAATGTACAGAATTAGTGAATCAATATACAAAATTAGATAATCATGGTGTTTCTCATACACTACTCAAAATATATTAACTTCTCACATGATAACACGTGTCTATATGTGTGTATTAATGTATGTGTGTGTGTCTATATATACATATATATGTGTGTTTGTGTGTGTGTGTGTATATATATATATATACATGTGTGTGTATGTATATGTATATGTATATATATATAGACACACACATACATATACGCGGCAGACCGAGTAATAGCGGGTAGGGTCAAACGACCCCCATAAAAAAGTTTACATGTTATGTATATAGTCGAAAAACTTTTGACCCCAATGATTATTTAAGCTCGACCCCTATATATATCCTTGTTAACTTTTATATTTAGATATATAAAAAATGCAAAATCTAAGAAAATATACAAAAACGCAATAATTTGTTACCTATTTAACAAATTATTTAAAAATACCATTATTGGGTCTTTAATTATAGGGTTAATTTATCATTGGACTTGGGCTTGAACAATTGGACTAGGGAAGTACGCGATTGAGCATTTGAGAGGTTCCTTCAGGCCCCGCCGACATCAATCCATCACCGCATCTGAGATGAGCGAATAACGATAGAAGATTTGAATTGGAACCGTGAAGACTGGAAGCCTGGAAGCAAGTAGGAGTCACCCTCGCCGCCTTCGTTAAAGTCGCCTCTACACTGTCTTCGTCTCTCGTGGTCGAAGACTCGTAGCAACTACCAAGTCGTCGCCCGTCGCCCTTTCTCACTTTCTCAATCTCTTGTCTCCGGTTGGCAATAGGTATTTCCTCATTTGTGCAATTGTGCTCTCTTTTATATATATTCCAATTTTTAGTTTCTAAGAATCTAAGCTTTATCTTTAATTTATACACTTTATATAAGCTTTATCTTTAATTTATACACTTTATATAAGCTTCAATTATCTTTAATTTATACACTTATATATGATTCATAGATTAAATAATTAATTGGTTATATAATTTATATACTCATAATGTTGGTTAATTTATTATTTGTTACTTGTTTGTTTTATAGTTGTTACTTATTTGTTTTATTATATGATCTAGATGAACCGACCCGGAATTTCAATATTTGAAATAAAAATTAGAGTCACAAGCACGTACATTCTCATAGTATATTAAATTATGAACCCAATAAAAAAATTTTGGATCAGCCACTATGTGTGTGTGTGTGTGTAAAGAAGTGAAGGAGAACGAATGTGAGGATACGAGACCTATGTTGGTTGTGATGTTAGCTGATTAAGATATAAGAAATGAATAATAAATGTAATTTGCATAATTATTTTGTTTTTGAACGGCAAACTAGTCTACTCCTACTCCTACTCTACCATTCTGCCCAGTGGCTTCAGAACTTACGTTCACCACCTAAATTCCAACTTGTCTAGCCTACTCCTACTCCTAATTTACCCCTGTGCCCTAAGTAGCGACTTCAGAACTTATATTAATCAACTAAATTTGCGTGATTATTTGAAGTAGAAATAGATACAAGTTTTGAAGTAATGTTCTTTTTAACAGCACTGCATCCTAAGAAGTAACACTGAAAATCACCCAAGGGTATGTGTTACACTTACAAATAGACCTGAACACTAAACCCGAGACAACACACACAAAAAAACCACTGCTAGGAGCTTTGCCCCTTGGACCCCACTGTGACCTGCAAGGGAGCGCAGCCCCTTCGACCTTGCATTGACGCCCGAGTCTTGATTTTGACCAAACTTATACAAGTGTGTACTTCGTACTTTCAACCTCGTTCTATTTCAACTAAAATCAATTAGCTCGTGAATGAATTACACTAAAATAATATAATTTTTCACCTTTTAATCAAAATGACATGGTCTAGATATGACATATATCAATGTCATCAAGGAGCTTGGATGTATTAACTTTTATCCCCTATAAGCCTTTTTCATTTCTTTATCTCCATGTCATATCTACACCGAGGATAGACCCACGTACCACAACACCACATATCAAATTAAGAAAATATATAGATGCCTTGTGTGACTCCAATGACTTGGACTTTGCCATCAACACCGATTAAACATTATCAAAACTTTTATCAATAGCAAATAGACATGAAGCAAAGAGCTAATTCTTCTTAATTATTTGCTTTCCATATCATAGAATACACACAACAGTGGGTGAATCTCCATACCCTGTTTATCAACATCGATTTTAGTGATCTGGATCACCAATGCTTTCTTCTAAGTATATATGTGGAGCAATAACGGTTCTTAATGAGGTCTTGAGATCTACATACTACTATTATATTTAAGCTCCTTAAGTCAATTCCTTAATTTTTAAGCTAATAATGGTTCTTAAGTAAGCTACACATCAGTTACCTTCACAACAAGCCATCATCGTCATATGCAAGACGCACGCTATTCTTTTGAATTTAATTATTACATTATTAAAATCCATTTTTTTGTGAGTTTCTTAGTAGTTTTATAATTTTATATTAATTTTTTATATATGTCTTCTGGTTTCTTTAGATCGGTTCATCCACTTGGATAAGTTGAACCATTGATCGAACCAGTAACACTATGATCAATTTGATTTCCCATTAGATTTTTGAGATATTGCCAAAAACTGGTTTGTGGAAGCGATCAGCCACTGATGATATTTGCTCCATTGATGTATGTTCCATTGATGGATCGGAGGGTATACTGATTAGCAAAATACATGATGAAATTACAGATCCCAAATACAATATGCTCAACACACATTCACATGGAATTATAAGCACATAAGAAAGAAAGTTTTGTATCAAGATCGATTTCTTAAAACTAAATTAAAAGCAAAAGAGTTTCGTATATATCAAATAGTGAGATTCATGAAATGAAACAAAGAAGGTGATGAAAGAAAACCTGCAGGGCACTGGATTCTATATTATAGAGATCGATGATCATCGGCACACAACATTTTCTGGAGAGTGATAGGGAGAAAAATAAGGGTTTCCTAGGACTTACTTGTGTAGAAGCGGAGATTCATATGCTTTCGAATGCAGCCGTAGCGGTAGGTTTTCCCTTTTTATCGTACGCATACACACAGCAGGGCCGGCCCTGAGGACCTCCAAAAGGGGCGATCGCCCAGGGCCCAAAATTTCATTGGGCCCTTAATTTAATAAGTTGTCAATGTAAATAAAGTACGATTAATTTTTCTTAGCTTATGGACGGAAAGAAAATAAAAAGTATGTTTGTACACACGTGTATATATATACATATATGTGTGTATTTATATATGTTTGTATGTGTAAGACCCTCTTATAAGTTTTCGTCCGGAACCTCTAAAATCAATGGAACGGCCCTGAGTGACAAATATGTGTGTCTATATTTAATTAGATTAGTTTATAGTTATTAGTTACTAAAATAAAGATGTTTTACACTTAATTACTGAAAATATGCTTTATTTAGAAATTAATTAAAACTTAATTTGTTTTTATGTCTAAATGACATGGTAGCAGCTTGCTTTTTGGGAAGCAAAAAATTTTGCTTTTATTTCTTTTATCAATATCATGTTTAATTCCACTTCTGTCATTAATTAATATGTTAATATAAAATTAAACTTAGGTATTTTTTCCTAACATGCATTATTTGTTTCTAAATTTGTTCATTCACTCATATCAATAAAAAATTGCTAAAAATGCAAAAAACAAAAAGTAAAAAAAAAAAAGAAAGAAAAAAAAACAACGCTTGTCTCGCTTATATTGTAATTAAAATATTGCAAACACTACAAAATAAGTGACATTTAGTTAGTGACGGAAGTGAGTCTATTCGCTAAATATTATAAAATTAAAAGTAGGTAATGTATTTCATAAATAAAATATAGGGTTAAAGTCGTACAAATGTATAATACTTTACTGAAATTACTTAAATGACTAATCTAGTCTTTTTTTTTACCCGAATGATACTTATACTTAAAAATTCGTTGTTGAGATGATACATTTTGTGACCGGTTACCGGTTCAATTGGTAAAACTTTTAATTTTTTATTATTTCAAAGTACGATGATGATGCATAATCTTTTGGTGATTTTTTAAATCATTTATTGCTCTATTATATACCATATCCACGTCAACCCGGTAACCGGATACATGTACCATATCGACAAATAATCTTTGAGTACAGGTATCATCCAAGTAAAAAAAAACTAGATTAGTCATTTCAATAATTTTAGTAAAGTAACATACATTTATACGGTTTTAAACCTAAAATATAAAGTTAAATTAGCAGACAAGTGATTGAAACCTAAAAGTCAAAATAGGTATACGATTTCAATCAGCCGCTTCCTCTCTCAACTCTCGATCCCCACTGCCTGCGCCTCCCACCTAGGCATGGCAATGGGGCGGGGCGAGGCGGGGATCTCAGTTCCCATCCCCATCCCCGCTTCTTAATCCTCTCCCCCATCACCAGCCTCATCCCCGTCGAGGAATTAGTTTCTATCCTCATCCCGGTCCCATTCGGGGATCGGGGATTCCCGTCGGGGAATCGGGTTTTTCAAGTTCCTAAAAGATTATTAAGTTTAAACTATAAATAGTGAATTACTAGAAAATTTTATGTAAATAAACTTTAAAACAAATCAATTCAAACATATTTGAGTTGTTTACATATATAATATATAATTTATAATTTATAATGAAACTAAAACAAAGAAATGTATGCAAAAGATTTATAAACCCACTAAAATGAAAAAAACAATAGTATTTTGAACTATAGAAAAGTCATATACAATAATATTTAATACATTATATAAAATGTAATGATTAAAATACATTGTAAAGTTAAATATATATAATAATCTATATTAAAACATAATCGGGGTCGGGGTCGGGGATTAAAGTGTCTCCCATCCCCGCCCCATCCCCGTTAATTTAAATCGGGGATTCCCCATCCCCGATCAACTCGGGGATTCCCCGGTCATAGGCATTGATGATGATTTGTGCATGAATGTTTCATCTTTGGGTTCGATATAAGTTATTGTTTCATTTCTTACTTCAAATCTAGGTTTGTCTTTGTGTTGATGAGTTTAAGTTTGATTTCTAGCTTGTTATAATATTTGGTTCTATTTGGTGTTGAATGAATTGATTGCTAATTATATTACTGCTCGTTGTTGTATGCTTATTGACCCAAAAGTGGCCAGGTCTTAACATCTGGATCCATTGATTAAATGTGCTTTCAATCATATTCGATTTGGAATTTACATATTTGAGTTGTTTACATATATAATTTATAATTTATAATGAAACTAAAACAAAGAAATGTATGCAAAAGATTTATAAACCCACTAAAATGAAAAAAACAATAGTATTTTGAACTATAGAAAACTCATATACAATAATATTTAATACATTATATAAAATGTAATGATTAAAATACATTGTAAAGTTAAATTATATAATAATCTATATTAAAACATAATCGGGGTCGGGGTCGGGTCGGGTTCGGGGTCAGGGTCGGCTACAAGTAACATTAAAATGATGAATAAAGTGGTAAGTGTTGATAAATGATGAATAAAGTGATGTTTGCGTTAGCTGTGTGATCAAATGTTTTTAACATTAGTGATGATGAATCTCACATTTTTGGGAACATTGTGCCCAAATTTCTTGTTGATAGTCAATTTGATATGCTTAAATATATATGTTTTGCAACAATTCTGTTATTCTATTTTGCAATACAAGATTATCTGCTTATGATATAATTATTAGTTTGTTATTTAATTATTTTCTTCTCTTGCATACTGGCCTCCATCATTTGATGATTATATACTTAACCTTCAAGCCTAAGAGGCAAAACTAAAAGCACAAAAAAATTAGCTCTCTGAAAGTACATAACAACTTACAAACAAGGGTTTTTTTCCAATTATTATTTTCTTTCCCAACTAATCAATCCTGAACTATTGTTGTTACTTCTTACTTGCACATAGTGAACATTTAAGTAGTCTGAAGTTCAAAGTTCCGTCGCGTTTGGCCTATGCCTATGGGTTCAGTGTCTCTTTTTGGGTTCAAAGTTTCAAGATATTTGATGATTTGCCATAGTAATGAACTAATGATCGAATATATATTATATGCTCTGAATTAATTGCCTCATGAGTTTGAAGTAAAATCTCAAACTACTTGTAACGATACTTCTCAATGAATATGTAATAGCAGACAGTATAAATCATTTTTCCGGATACATAACCTAAAAGTTCTCATTGAGTTCATGCTCCTTTTACTTATTTGAGAGACTATGTTTGTAATTCTGCTCATATGTCTCATCATTGGTGTAATTTGGTTAATTTTTCATCTCTTCCATTTTCTCATCACACCAATATTGTTCATAATTTTGTTGCTTTTAAGCCCACCCCTTCCTCTCCAAATCTGAAAATGGAACCCCTGAAACCATATGTCCAAAAATACAAGGAGAGGATATGTTTTGATGGTGAATATCTTGTACAAGGATCGGACAACAATGGTTGGGACAATTTCTGGTATGTAAACACTAAGATCTCAAAACACATGACACCAAATAAAGAATTGCTTAACAAGTTAAAAGGATGTTTTATTGTTGATACTCAGGAACACGAATCAAGTGTATTGTTTACACATGGTATTGGAGTTGTAAAATTGATAACAACTCACAATGAATACGCAATACCATATGTAGCATATGTTCCTGAAATTAACATCAACTTGCTTAGCATGAAACAATTGATCATGCAAGGTTTTGAAGTTGATTTTGAAGGTTTAACTTGTAAGGTGTCTCATGTGTTTGACCCTGAAAATAAAGTATTTGTGATGAAAATGTTTTTAAAAGACAAGATGAATATCTTGAAAAGTATTTTGAAGATCTTGACAAATCCATTGATGTTGTCAAGACACAAGAAAATCAAGAAGATGATTGGGAAGTAGTTTCTATGAAAATTGAAAGTATTGAAGAGTTTATCAAATTTTTGGATTTGATAAACAATAATCACCTTGTCATGGCACATAAAGATTTGTTTAAAAGGGCATTTGAAGGAGCTTTAATTTGGTATCATGAGAATGTTACCAAATCAAAATTGGATTTGCCATTTAAGTTGTTGGAGCAAAAAGTGTGTTTGTTTGATCTTTACAAGATTGTTGAAAGCAATGGAGGCTTTGAGTGTGTTACATCAAAAAATAAATGGGGTGGAATAGCCAACGGGTTAGGCTTTCCAATTGATTTCCAAAGTGGTTTGAAGGAGATCTATATTGCATGCCTAGTACAACCTCAAGAGTATTATAAATTCATCAAGGAAGCCGAGAAAAGGCATCGGGAACATTCAAGAGATTTGAATGACATGGGCACAACTAAGAGTGTAGTTGGCCAAGATGAAGCAAGATTTGAGGGACGTATAGCACGAGGATGCAAAGATGATGATGTGAACACAAAAGATAAAAGGTTGGTGGGTGAAGGATCAAGCAACATAGAGGAGGATACCATTAATGTGGTTTTGAAGATGGCAAGTCAAGTGATTGAAGATGGAGACAACAAAGATGATGGTGACTTTGTTGTCATTGTGTGAAACTAAATAGTTGAAGATTCATTTTGAAGTTTATAACACTTAGGGGGTGAATGTTGGAAATATGTTAAGTGTTATTAAACTTAAGACATCTATGTTTTAATTATATGTATTTAATTAATTAAATCCGGTACTTGTATATATGTAAACCGGATAAAGACAACAAAGTAGTTAATTGGTAGTTATTATTCCCTCCAAAATTAACTACCCAATATGAACCATCACAATGGTTCATTAGCACCGAGTAGTACTCTATAGAAGGAGGAACCAAATATGTAATTTAAAGTGTGTGTGTGTGATTAATAATATCAAGATTAGTTATATTCTGTTTTTTTTTCTTCTGCACTCTCACGAACACACTGCACAGACACAGAAATTCACTGCACTGTCTCTCGAATTACTCTCTGCACATACACAGAAATTTCGATACTTCCTGCACGTAGAAACTAGAATGGCAAGGCAATTGATGGCTAAGGCCAATCATCCGTGATCCATACTCTAACACTGCCACGTCCATCATGCATGTGTAGCTTTGATGACGACATGTTCTGAATATGGGCATCAATGACTTGTTGGTTTCTTCTTTGTCTTTGTCTCCAAATGCACCTCTGTTGTGTTTTCTTCTTTGTCTTTATGATTTCCTCGTTCATAGGCATTGATGATGATTTGTGCATGAATGTTTCATCTTTGGGTTCGATATAAGTTATTGTTTCATTTCTTACTTCAAATCTAGGTTTGTCTTTGTGTTGATGAGTTTAAGTTTGATTTCTAGCTTGTTATAATATTTGGTTCTATTTGGTGTTGAATGAATTGATTGCTAATTATATTACTGCTCGTTGTTGTATGCTTATTGACCCAAAAGTGGCCAGGTCTTAACATCTGGATCCATTGATTAAACGTGCTTTCAATCATATTCGATTTGGAATTTACATGTAGGATTAAGTTGTGAACAAGCTACTATGGAGGTGGGTTTGATTTACATTTTGGTATGTATGTGTTTGTTACTAGTGTTGATTGATGTAAGCGTTTGATACGGAAAAAACCAACATGTTCTCATTTTTTTTTGCGATTTAGTCGAGTTATTTTTTGCTACAAAAGTCCTCAACTTATTGTTTTTAAAAAAGTTTTGTTTTTTTAATATTTAACCCTGATTTTTTCCACAAAAAATCAATATGTTTTCACTATTTTTCTCCCAAAAGTCTACAAAATTGATTACTTTTTTGAAAAAATAAAGAAAAATTCAAAAAACACAAACAAATATATTACTTAAAGATTTTATTGGTAAAAAATAACACGGAGTGACTAAACCGCAAAAACATGAAAAACATGTTGGTTTTTTCATATTAAACTCATTGATGTAATACATGATTATAAAACAATTTTAGTTTCGATTTTGATTGTTATGAAACGAAACAGATTGGATGATGAAAAATCGTAATAGATCCAGATTTCTCTTTGCCATTCCTGTGTCGTCATAATCTTCGTAAGAACGCTATATCTTTTTGTCAATATCTTCGAAGAAACCTAAAATAGAAACATCATCTGAAGAACCTTAATCAACGTAAGCATAGGAATGATGGAGGTGGAGGAGCCAAGGTGATGTATGACATTGGTGGAGTCATCAACGATAGGAAATAGTTTAATTTATTTGTATTATTTTTAAGTTTATTAATGTAATAAAAATAATAAATAAACAGTATATATAATAATAATTCGAAAAATTAAAAGTTAATTGAATACTTTCATAAATGGTTTCTGAAAAGTAAAAGAAGACGAATTATCCCGGAAGTTAATCCTTAAAATTTAGTGATGTTAATTTGAGGGATCAAAACATTACAAAATTTCACTTAACTTTTAGTTTTATGGGCCATTTGTGTAAATTAAAAGTTTAAGGAACAAAAATTATAACTTCACATATACCACATGGACCATTTGTATAATTTACTCTTTAAATATGGGTAATTAATTACTTAGGAAAGAATAACAATTACTACTAATTAGTATTTAGTGTTCTAATATAATGTACTAGTTATTAACCCACGTATTACGTGGATATTTTATAAATAGTGTTTACTAAAAATCTAAATAAAACGTCAATTACATACAAAAATGTTTACTTTTTTCTAAAAAAAATACGTAAATAGTATTATCTTTGGTTATTAAGGATAATTAAAAAATTTCTATTTTTAAATATGTATAAATAGTATTTATCGTGTCTCATCTTTTTTAAACTTTTTATTTTTAGATTTTTATGTACAAGTAAAATACTAAAAATTTACTTTTTTTTTACATAGAATACAATTTAAAAAAACTTTATGATTTAAAAAATTTTAAGATTAAAAAAATTATGAAACAACTCATTTTCAATATTACATTATATTCACGTTTTAAATATATAAAAAAACTGCATAGTTAGCTAACATTAATAGTTAAATACGAAAGTTATTTAAATCAATTAAAAAGTATTTGAAATGTTTCCTTTTTTTAATAGTATGTATTAAATATGAAGGTATTTGAATTAAAGTTCATAAATATTCTTAATAATGAATTAGTAAAATTAAAAAATCTAATTATTAAAAAAAAATGCGGGAAATAAAAATTCTAGAAGAATAAGGTAATGACACGTGGCATTAGAGATTTTCTTTTATTAATATATATAGATATAGATAGATTTTAATAAATTAAATGATTTACCTAATTGGGGTTGAATTTATTTTTGGAAAAATGAAAGAGAAAATTAAAAGCTGATGCACAAAGAGAATGATTTGGCATATGCATTTTCTTTTATTATAATAATAAATATAAATTTAATCATTTTTATATAATTTATAAATTTGGAATGCAAACATTAAAAGTAATAAATCGTTATTTTGTTAATGTTTAATAAATATTAAATTTTATAAATTATATTTTGCAACATTTACGTTGTCAATGTATTTATAAATTCTTTTAGATATAAAGTTTTTTAAAAATAGTTTATTACTTTACTTTATATAATAGATTATTGATAAGTTAAAAAAAGTAAATATAAAAATAATATTTGATGTTTGGTAGGACAAAAATCTCCAGGTGGCAAGTGTAAGAAGATTTTGTAGTCTGAGGTTGACGAGTACGAAAACCCTCACACACCCACACCCACACCCACCGCTACTGATATATATATATATATATATATATATATATATATATATATATATATATATATATATATATATATATATATATATATATATATATATATATATATATATATATATATATATATATATATATATATATATATATATATATATATATATGGGTTCAAATGAGTACCACTAGTTTTGCGGAGTACCGGAGGTACCTCGCTTAAAATCATTTTTTTTGAAATTTTTTTTCATAATCATGTTTAAATTAATAATACAAGACTACTTGCAAAAAATCACACCTAAACACACACTAGAACTATGTGAAACGTGTGTGTTCACATGAAGTGTACTGTTGTGAACGTGTGTTCACAACTAAGCATGTTCACATGAATTTTTTCACGTTCACATGACTTTTAAGATGATAGAAAGTGTAAATGTATATAATTTTTTACGTATAGTCTTATATTATTTGTATCTAAATGAATATGAAAAAAAATTCAAAAAAAAACTTTTTTTCGGAGCAAGTTCACATCAGAAACCCGTGTGTTCACAGTTACTCACGGTACTCTGCATTTTTTAGGTAATCACACGAACCATATTCTATATATATATATATATATATATATATATATATATATATATATATATATATATATATATATATATATATATATATATATGATATTGGGGAGCATATGAATCTTAACTTGTGCTGAGTTGAGCCCTAGACAAACCACATTTTCTCCCCTTCGCTTCCGATTATCCACCCAAATCCTTACTCCAATCATCTTCGATTTCTTCACCGATGGAAGCTGGCGCCATTCAGGTCTTCTCCCGTCACCTTCTCATGTCAATTTCGTTAGTCAGCTGGTTTTTTTTCTTTATCCTTGATGCAATTTATATATGCTTTAATTTTCTTACTTGCTCAATTGCAAGTCAACGTGAATGTTTGTTGATTGATTTGTGATTTAGGGTCTGTAATTTCATTTTTGCATTTAATTAGCTAAACAGAAATCTTTGTGATCCAATCGAAATCGATGGAGGTTTGTTCTTGTTGGTAAATGATTATAGATTGACGTGGATATGCGTGCCTGCTAGGTAGTTTGCAACAGTTGGAATCAAAATTAGGAGATATGTTATAAGATTAATATGCAAAATACGTGCGTCATGCATATGAAGATGCATAAGGCCGGATGCATGGGTTTTCAAGCTATTTGTTTCAAATAATATATATGCTCTAGCTTTTTTTTTTTTTTTTTAAAAGGGAGTCTCTTCTTTTCAATCCAATATTTTGGATAAGATAGACTTTCTGTTTTGCTCCATCCTGGGAATTAAGGTTTTACATTTGACATTTCTATTTTCTGTTAAAACTGCGCAATGGATATTCGATCATCTCGGTCAACTATTAATTATGTACAAATCATCATATATTTTATTGGTTAAATGTAGTTAGATTCTTTTGGCCGGTCCTAGCTTGGAGGAGAAATACAAGATTATATGTTAAATAACGTATGGATCGAGATAATTACAAGTTCAGACCTTCGACTTGTCTATATATGTTTATTTGTTGTCTTGTGTTGATATAATCTTTCTAAATGCGAGAACACCATTGGTCATGTATGTTGGAAATAATGACAAAAAACAGATAATTTAGTATCGGATCTATTATGTTAGTAGTTTAAAGCATGTTGTCAATTATGTAATTTAGAATACTATAGGGACTAAATAGTACTAAACAAAGATTGAATGGTTGCATCTCTTTAAAACAACGCAACCATTCATGAAAGGTTACCACGAACCATTGTGATGGTTCACACACACCTTTTCACGTAGTATAATTAGTAACCAATGTTCAAGGTTTCAAAGTGTATAAATTTCAAATATTATTGCTAATAAAGTTTCTAGCATTTGATTCCTAAACCTGTGAAAATATTTGAGTTTGAACCAACAATGTACGTAATATATAGTATGCCAATTAACTTAGACAAATACTTTGCCTATGATTGCCAATGTCTCAACTTTTGTTTTGTAAGGAAATACCTAGTTTCCATGGATATCAAGACGACATTAATCAATTATTAGGTTGAAACAATTTGCATAACTGACTTTTAGTATTTAACGTGCTTTGTACATGTATCCACCCCAATAATATATAGTGATGTTCATGAGTGCCATTATGGAAGAAGATCATCTAGGAAATATATGGACTTCCCCCTGGAAGCAAATGGCTTGATGCTCAATCACATCTTCTTTCTTGTTAATGGCTTGATGCAATCTATTTTTTACACACCAATTTTTAGTGATTCGATCCTGATCAGGAGTTCTTTATATTGAGGGTCGATTAAATGAATAGCAAAGATACTATCGATCATGCCTGTAGGAGTACGTGTAGGGCGTTAGCTTCCTTAGGTGAAGAAATAAAGCATAGATCAGAACTTCAGAAATACATATAAATGTAATTTTGTAGAGTATGAAAGATAAACCTAACCTTCAAAAGCGGTCATACTACAATATTTGGTGGATATATGCATTCATTGTCGAAAGAGAGGTAATACACACGCACACACACTACAAAAAAGTTTGAATCTTTGCAGACTATGGATAAAAATAAAATATCTTAATCACTCGTATAAGTGTGGAAAAGAAATTCAATTTAACTAATTAATATACCCAAATTTTAAACATCACAATTATATATATACGATTTAAGAAAATCTTCAAGGTTTTACATATGTAAAAATAGTAATTTGAAGATTTGAAAATAGCTCACACATAAAAGCTATAAGATTTAACAGTTAACACTTTTAAATTTTTGTTATTTTTTATGTTTTAAATGTGATGTTGATCGACATGAGACAACTTGTTTACACTTTTTAGAGTGAAATCTAACCTCTCTCTCTCTCTCTCTCTCTCTCTCTCTCTCTCTCTCTCTCTCTCTCTCTCTCTCTATATATATATATATATATATATATATATATATATATATATATATATATATATATATATAATCGATGAATCGTAGTGCATCACGTGGAAGTCGATGAATCATGCGGGATTTGATGCATCACGTGGAAATAATGATGCATCACGCAGGAATTGTGATGCATAGAAGTTCTTCAAAGTTCTTCGATTCATATAGGTTCTCCATTGAACCCACCCCACCCCTACATACATACATACATAGATACATACAGGATCATTTGAGAAGCTCAAAAAATCTGAAGAAAATAAAAAACTAATTCATTCATATATGCATACTTAATTACAAGTAGTTGAAGTTTTATTGGTTTAATAAAAAGTAGTTAATCTTCGTGGTTTTGGAGATGTGTGATCTTCCACTTTTGATTGTTGTTTGGTGTTTTATAGTCGAAATATATTGTTGGTAGTGCCAATTACAGTCCTCCGCTCTACAAACCAAGCTAAGTAACAGACATAGAAATCAAACTAAGAAGGCGTACATCCGACCCAAACTTGGAGACAGAAACAAAAAACTAAAAAGATTAACCAAATAAACAAAGAACCTGAAAACATACAGCTAGCTTAATTTGCCACTAAAAAGAAGTATTGGTAGTCTGGTTTTGGCTATCCGACCGTTTTGTACTGTACTTAGCCTCTCAGTAGCTTAATAAATTTATTTGCTGTTTAAATTAGTGATATGCTCATATTGATACATATTTTTGGCATCATTTCTCTTGCAATTTGGTCGGTTTTTCTTTCGAAATATGTGAAAAAGATATCTAATTCATTCATTTTCGTGATTCGTAGGACAAAAGAGGTTTTATCGACCGAGGAATGAACATCGAAGAAAAACCGACAAACTTTGAAGTCCCGACGAGTTCTCATGAATTTTCCAAGAAGAAAAGAGATGAATTTGGTGATTTTTGGAGCCTACGACCGTAGAAGGGGGAAGCCTACGACCATAGGAGGTACCAGGAGCATTACCGTGGGCTAGGGCACGATGTTGACCAGGTCAAAGAGGCCTACGACCGTAGGACTTAATGCACACGGTCGTAGGCGGCGCAAAATCCTTATAAATACACAGATTCGGCCAGAACGAAAACAGCACCTAATTTTCTCGATTTCCAGCATAGTTTTACGATTTTTAACAGTTTTTCTTCCCATATTCAAGTAGGTTTAAGGTAGTTTTAGTTGATTAATCATTCGGGATTGATATTCGCGTGGATTGAAGCATTCGGTTAGCGGTAATCGTTGGTTTTTCGTCACTTTTTGCAAGATTTCGATACATTCGTTCCTTTTTCTTTCGTATTTCATAATGAATGCTATTAAGTTTTGTTTATTTTCTGTTTCTATTATGGATCGTGAGTAGTTTTCTTGTTCACCCGTTTTGGATTGATTGACGGTTTATGGATTATATTTACTAGATTTTTGATGTTCTTCATATATTTTTGTTAAAAATCAGATTTTTATCAATCGTTTAGCATTGTTTTGCGAAAATAATTGTTGGTTGAATCTGCGTTTTTAATAAAAATTGAAACTTTGGATGAAAAATTGATAATTGATTATATTTTCTAGGCATTGTATTGCGATAATGATTTTGTGATGAATTATTGATCTAGAACTTTGCGTGTTTATTAGTTTTTAGGCATTGTGTTGCGATAATAAAACTAATAATCCGTAAAGCTTGATTTCCAAATAAATAAAGTTGGTTGGTTTAATTCTCGGTATTAATTGATAGTTTTTAGCATCTTTTTGCGATAATAAGATTGTTGGTTAATATTGGAATTCAATTCAATTAACTTTATTGTTTTCACGTGTTTTGTCATGATTTAATCTTTATTTGGAGAAATCTAATATTCGGTAGATTAATCCATAATTCCGGGCTTAAGTGAATATTTATAATTGGTTATTAACCGATTTATCTTTAATCGATCAATTCAGACCGCCGCCAATTAATTATAGTTTTTAAATTCCAAGTGGGTGACGTTTTCGTAATATAAGAGTTTCGTAAAATTCCTTATCATCGTTCTTTACTTGCTTAAGTTAGTTTGATTTGATTTTGCTTTAATCAGTTTGGTTCGTATAATTTAGTTGTCGTTACTTGCTTGCTTTAGTTGTTTAGTTTAATTCTTGTTTGCTAGAATTAGTTTTTATTTTAATCTGAAAAATCCAAAAATATTAGTTTAACTTTTTATTCTTGTGTTACTTAGTTTGCTATAGTTATTCTGTTAGTTAATTTTAAGTCTTTAGTTGATAACTTCCTCAAAACGTCAAAAATAGCTAAATATTGGTTTAGGTTGTAGTATTGGAGTCTCCGATCTTTATTCCGTTCCCTGAGTTCGATAAATCCTGGGTGATTCTTATAGCTATATTGCACACGATTGGTACACTGCCAGTTGTGTAATTTATACTTTGGGTTCATTTAGACATTAAAACCTGAGGTGTGTTTTGCACGCGTCAAGTTTTTGGCGCCGTTGCCGGGGAGTGGTGTGAGCTTTAAGAAACAACCGACACCGGTAGTTTAGTTGATCCTTTTTAGGGGCAATTCCCCTAAAAAGCTAAATTTTTGTTAGATGCACATTGATAATAATGAGTTTGATGCTGATAGAGATTTGCGGGAGATTGCTTGCTTACTTGGAGTAGATTGGCAGATGCACATCGATGAGAATGACATCCCAACCGATGAGCATATTTTTGCTTTGTTTGAAGCACCATCACCATCTACTCCTTCTCATATTGATCTTGATAAGCTTGATATTCTTGAATCTGATTCTATTGTTGTTTGTGATGGACAGATACCTTCAAGCTCGGTAAAGAGGAAAGGGAAATCGAAGAAGCCAAGAAAGCGAAAGAAGAAGGTGGAGAAGATCACAACAAAACCAACTTGTCAATTTCCGAAGTTTAATTTTGATCATGAGGATCCGGTTGGTGAGTACATTGCTTTAGTAGGTATGAAAGGTTTGCGAGCTCGTTTCCCAGGTATGTTTTATCAATCTAAGGGCCATGTGGACGAGTCAAGCTAGAGACTCGTCAAAACAAGCGCTTTCGGGAGGCAACCCGTAGATACTTTCATTTGTATATTAAGTTTTCATTTTTTGTTTAATTTGTTTTGCTTGATGTGTTGAGCTGTTAATTTAAATTTTGAAAGTTATATGCTTAAATAAGTAGCCCGTGCATTGAGTATGTGTCTTAGGATTGCATGATTGATGCTACTGGTCTTGTTTTGAAAGCATGTTTGCTTGTTCTAATTTCTAGTTTATTTTATTTTATTTTATCTTATTTAGTTTATTTATTTTTTTTTTTTTATTGCTTTGTGTGTGGTGTGCTTGTTATATTTAATTTCATAGATGGTGTGTTTTTGAGTTCTAATAGTTTGGTGTGTTTCCATGTTTTCTTTGTTTATTTTCGTAGATTTATATTTAGGTATTTATGTTCTAGTCCTTGCATGCTCATGGTGTCATGCATTATGCTTTATTTATGTAAAATGGGTGTCGTTGTCTTGAGAATACTTTGGTGTGCTAATGTGTCATATGATCATGTATGTTTGAAATGAGTGTGGGGTAGTGTATCTGATGTCACATAGTTTGATATGAGTGTGAGTGATGTGCTTGATGCGTGTTTAGACAAATGTATGTGTGTTAGAGTGTTATCAGTCTTGGACAGCTGTTGATAGATGTCTTGTCATGACGGGCCATGGTAGAGATGCTCACTGGCAGTCAGTTCAGCCTCATCATTCAGACATGGGCATGCTTAAGTGTATCAGGGGAGTTTTTTCTGTTCCAATTTATTACCTCCATTATTCCATGCTATCTTGAACTGTTCATGACAGTGAGGACACTGTCAGATTTAAGTGTGGGGTGGGGGTATAAAAATGTTGATTTTGAGATTTGCATGTACTTAAGTAAAAGTCGCAACATTTTTGTCTAAAATTGGGCTGATTTTCAAAATTTATTCTCTATTTTTGGCATGTTGGACTCGTTTGCAGTATTGTTCTATTTTCTATGCATGCGAAGCTGAGCAAGTGACTTTGAGATTATTTTGTGGTAACAGGATGTTTGATGTGCATGTCACGCTTCTTGACTGAAATTCCATGATTAAGCACAAATAACCCTGTACATTCGTTTCGTGAGAATTTGAGCCCATCTAGCATTCATATTTAATGCTCATTATTTCTTTCGGTGTGAATTTGTTGGTGTTAATTGGATTAAGGTAGAACTTGTTTGTCAAATGCATGCCAATATCACATCGTTTGAGAATCTAGCACTTATATAAAGGCACAGTTAGGACACCCCTTTTTCCCAAATGACACCCTTACCTGCATTATTTCCCATATTTTCCTCATTTGAGCCTGAGCCTTTCATTTCGGTGACAACCCACATTATCAGCCAAATAATCCTTTTGTCTATCGTTTGACCGGAATTGGGATCGTGATTCAGTAGCAAGCTTTAGGGATTTATCTGGGATCATTCGTTTGTTAGCTAGTTTATACTCTGTGAGCCTTGACGATTATGCCTTGTTTTGATAGCATTCGAGTCATATGTAATTCTATGCTTTTGTGTTCCTCCTGACTTTTCTAGTGTTGTACCGCGGCAATGCTAGTGTGGTTAAGAAAGTTCTTTTTGGGTACAGATTGCATACAATCGATGTCTGGAAATTCAACGCTATATAAAAAAGAGAAAGCGAAAAAAAAAGAAGAAGGAAAAAAAAAGAAAAAGAAAAAGAAAAGAGAAAGAATTGGAATAAGAAAGCGAAATGAAATGTTGTCCTTCTGAGAGCTGCTATTAGATGTGAAAAATCAAGCGAGTTTATTGGTGTAATTTTCTAAGTTTGGTCTCGTGCTCGTTACTCGTTTCTATAGCTTGATGCTTGATCTTCGATCCCAATCTTTTAACCCCACTTTGGCCATATATTCCCCATTTCCTTAGCCTAGCCTCGTTACAGCCCATTAAGACCTTTATGTGCTTTATTTTCAAACATTAAGTGATGGCGGTGTGATTTACTCTCAAGCATATGCTCACATTCTTTTAACATGTCTGGCATTGAGCGAAATTTGTGAAAACATACGAGCCTATGCACATGAGTGATGAGTGAAAACTGTGAGGTGCTAAGTCATGTAATGAGGTGGGAAGTGGTTGACATTGCAATTCTTTTTGCATCTTGTGGTCTCATTGTTTCTTGCTTTGGCTTCAATTTCATAGTCTATGGATCTTTAATGCTATCGAGTCTTGCATGTTTCTAGAGAGTTTATTTTGAATTGAGGCCTGAGTAAAGACATTTATGCAGTAGTTTGCTTGAGGACAAGCAAAGTTCAAGTGTGGGGTATTTTGATATGCTCATATTGATACATATTTTTGGCATCATTTCTCTTGCAATTTGGTCGGTTTTTCTCTCGAAATATGTGAAAAAGATATCTAATTCATTCATTTTCGTGATTCGTAGGACAAAAGAGGTTTTATCGACCGAGGAATGAACATCGAAGAAAAACCGACAAACTTTGAAGTCCCGACGAGTTCTCATGAATTTTCCAAGAAGAAAAGAGATGAATTTGGTGATTTTTGGAGCCTACGACCGTAGAAGGGGGAAGCCTACGACCATAGGAGGTACCAGGAGCATTACCGTGGGCTAGGGCACGATGTTGACCAGGTCAAAGAGGCCTACGACCGTAGGACTTAATGCACACGGTCGTAGGCGGCGCAAAATCCTTATAAATACACAGATTCGGCCAGAACGAAAACAGCACCTAATTTTCTCGATTTCCAGCATAGTTTTACGATTTTTAACAGTTTTTCTTCCCATATTCAAGTAGGTTTAAGGTAGTTTTAGTTGATTAATCATTCGGGATTGATATTCGCGTGGATTGAAGCATTCGGTTAGCGGTAATCGTTGGTTTTTCGTCACTTTTTGCAAGATTTCGGTACATTCGTTCCTTTTTCTTTCGTATTTCATAATGAATGCTATTAAGTTTTGTTTATTTTCTGTTTTTATTATGGATCATGAGTAGTTTTCTTGTTCACCCGTTTTGGATTGATTGACGGTTTATGGATTATATTTACTAGATTTTTGATGTTCTTCATATATTTTTGTTAAAAATCAGATTTTTATCAATCGTTTAGCATTGTTTTGCGAAAATAATTGTTGGTTGAATCTGCGTTTTTAATAAAAATTGAAACTTTGGATGAAAAATTGATAATTGATTATATTTTCTAGGCATTGTATTGCGATAATGATTTTGTGATGAATTATTGATCTAGAACTTTGCGTGTTTATTAGTTTTTAGGCATTGTGTTGCGATAATAAAACTAATAATCCGTAAAGCTTGATTTCCAAATAAATAAAGTTGGTTGGTTTAATTCTCGGTATTAATTGATAGTTTTTAGCATCTTTTTGCGATAATAAGATTGTTGGTTAATATTGGAATTCAATTCAATTAACTTTATTGTTTTCACGTGTTTTGTCATGATTTAATCTTTATTTGGAGAAATCTAATATTCGGTAGATTAATCCATAATTCCGGGCTTAAGTGAATATTTATAATTGGTTATTAACCGATTTATCTTTAATCGATCAATTCAGACCGCCGCCAATTAATTATAGTTTTTAAATTCCAAGTGGGTGACGTTTTCGTAATATAAGAGTTTCGTAAAATTCCTTATCATCGTTCTTTACGTGCTTAAGTTAGTTTGATTTGATTTTGCTTTAATCAGTTTGGTTCGTATAATTTAGTTGTCGTTACTTGCTTGCTTTAGTTGTTTAGTTTAATTCTTGTTTGCTAGAATTAGTTTTTATTTTAATCTGAAAAATCCAAAAATATTAGTTTAACTTTTTATTCTTGTGTTACTTAGTTTGCTATAGTTATTCTGTTAGTTAATTTTAAGTCTTTAGTTGATAACTTCCTCAAAACGTCAAAAATTGCTAAATATTGGTTTAGGTTGTAGTATTGGAGTCTCCGATCTTTATTCCGTTCCCTGAGTTCGATAAATCCTGGGTGATTCTTATAGCTATATTGCACACGATTGGTACACTGCCAGTTGTGTAATTTATACTTTGGGTTCATTTAGACATTAAAACCTGAGGTGTGTTTTGCACGCGTCAAGTTTTTGGCGCCGTTGCCGGGGAGTGGTGTGAGCTTTAAGAAACAACCGACACCGGTAGTTTAGTTGATCCTTTTTAGGGGCAATTCCCCTAAAAAGTTAAATTTTTGTTAGATGCACATTGATAATAATGAGTTTGATGCTGATAGAGATTTGCGGGAGATTGCTTGCTTACTTGGAGTAGATTGGCAGATGCACATCGATGAGAATGACATCCCAACCGATGAGCATATTTTTGCTTTGTTTGAAGCACCATCACCATCTACTCCTTCTCATATTGATCTTGATAAGCTTGATATTCTTGAATCTGATTCTATTGTTGTTTGTGATGGACAGATACCTTCAAGCTCGGTAAAGAGGAAAGGGAAATCGAAGAAGCCAAGAAAGCGAAAGAAGAAGGTGGAGAAGATCACAACAAAACCAACTTGTCAATTTCCGAAGTTTAATTTTGATCATGAGGATCCGGTTGGTGAGTACATTGCTTTAGTAGGTATGAAAGGTTTGCGAGCTCGTTTCCCAGGTATGTTTTATCAATCTAAGGGCCATGTGGACGAGTCAAGCTAGAGACTCGTCAAAACAAGCGCTTTCGGGAGGCAACCCGTAGATACTTTCATTTGTATATTAAGTTTTCATTTTTTGTTTAATTTGTTTTGCTTGATGTGTTGAGCTGTTAATTTAAATTTTGAAAGTTATATGCTTAAATAAGTAGCCCGTGCATTGAGTATGTGTCTTAGGATTGCATGATTGATGCTACTGGTCTTGTTTTGAAAGCATGTTTGCTTGTTCTAATTTCTAGTTTATTTTATTTTATTTTATCTTATTTAGTTTATTTATTTTTTTTTTTTTATTGCTTTGTGTGTGGTGTGCTTGTTATATTTAATTTCATAGATGGTGTGTTTTTGAGTTCTAATAGTTTGGTGTGTTTCCATGTTTTCTTTGTTTATTTTCGTAGATTTATATTTAGGTATTTATGTTCTAGTCCTTGCATGCTCATGGTGTCATGCATTATGCTTTATTTATGTAAAATGGGTGTCGTTGTCTTGAGAATATTTTGGTGTGCTAATGTGTCATATGATCATGTATGTTTGAAATGAGTGTGGGGTAGTGTATCTGATGTCACATAGTTTGATATGAGTGTGAGTGATGTGCTTGATGCGTGTTTAGACAAATGTATGTGTGTTAGAGTGTTATCAGTCTTGGACAGCTGTTGATAGATGTCTTGTCATGACGGGCCATGGTAGAGATGCTCACTGGCAGTCAGTTCAGCCTCATCATTCAGACATGGGCATGCTTAAGTGTATCAGGGGAGTTTTTTCTGTTCCAATTTATTACCTCCATTATTCCATGCTATCTTGAACTGTTCATGACAGTGAGGACACTGTCAGATTTAAGTGTGGGGTGGGGGTATAAAAATGTTGATTTTGAGATTTGCATGTACTTAAGTAAAAGTCGCAACATTTTTGTCTAAAATTGGGCTGATTTTCAAAATTTATTCTCTATTTTTGGCATGTTGGACTCGTTTGCAGTATTGTTCTATTTTCTATGCATGCGAAGCTGAGCAAGTGACTTTGAGATTATTTTGTGGTAACAGGATGTTTGATGTGCATGTCACGCTTCTTGACTGAAATTCCATGATTAAGCACAAATAACCCTGTACATTCGTTTCGTGAGAATTTGAGCCCATCTAGCATTCATATTTAATGCTCATTATTTCTTTCGGTGTGAATTTGTTGGTGTTAATTGGATTAAGGTAGAACTTGTTTGTCAAATGCATGCCAATATCACATCGTTTGAGAATCTAGCACTTATATAAAGGCACAGTTAGGACACCCCTTTTTCCCAAATGACACCCTTACCTGCATTATTTCCCATATTTTCCTCATTTGAGCCTGAGCCTTTCATTTCGGTGACAACCCACATTATCAGCCAAATAATCCTTTTGTCTATCGTTTGACCGGAATTGGGATCGTGATTCAGTAGCAAGCTTTAGGGATTTATCTGGGATCATTCGTTTGTTAGCTAGTTTATACTCTGTGAGCCTTGACGATTATGCCTTGTTTTGATAGCATTCGAGTCATATGTAATTCTATGCTTTTGTGTTCCTCCTGACTTTTCTAGTGTTGTACCGCGGCAATGCTAGTGTGGTTAAGAAAGTTCTTTTTGGGTACAGATTGCATACAATCGATGTCTGGAAATTCAACGCTATATAAAAAAGAGAAAGCGAAAAAAAAAGAAGAAGGAAAAAAAAAGAAAAAGAAAAAGAAAAGAGAAAGAATTGGAATAAGAAAGCGAAATGAAATGTTGTCCTTCTGAGAGCTGCTATTAGATGTGAAAAATCAAGCGAGTTTATTGGTGTAATTTTCTAAGTTTGGTCTCGTGCTCGTTACTCGTTTCTATAGCTTGATGCTTGATCTTCGATCCCAATCTTTTAACCCCACTTTGGCCATATATTCCCCATTTCCTTAGCCTAGCCTCGTTACAGCCCATTAAGACCTTTATGTGCTTTATTTTCAAACATTAAGTGATGGCGGTGTGATTTACTCTCAAGCATATGCTCACATTCTTTTAACATGTCTGGCATTGAGCGAAATTTGTAAAAACATACGAGCCTATGCACATGAGTGATGAGTGAAAACTGTGAGGTGCTAAGTCATGTAATGAGGTGGGAAGTGGTTGACATTGCAATTCTTTTTGCATCTTGTGGTCTCATTGTTTCTTGCTTTGGCTTCAATTTCATAGTCTATGGATCTTTAATGCTATCGAGTCTTGCATGTTTCTAGAGAGTTTATTTTGAATTGAGGCCTGAGTAAAGACATTTATGCAGTAGTTTGCTTGAGGACAAGCAAAGTTCAAGTGTGGGGTATTTTGATATGCTCATATTGATACATATTTTTGGCATCATTTCTCTTGCAATTTGGTCGGTTTTTCTCTCGAAATATGTGAAAAAGATATCTAATTCATTCATTTTCGTGATTCGTAGGACAAAAGAGGTTTTATCGACCGAGGAATGAACATCGAAGAAAAACCGACAAACTTTGAAGTCCCGACGAGTTCTCATGAATTTTCCAAGAAGAAAAGAGATGAATTTGGTGATTTTTGGAGCCTACGACCGTAGAAGGGGGAAGCCTACGACCATAGGAGGTACCAGGAGCATTACCGTGGGCTAGGGCACGATGTTGACCAGGTCAAAGAGGCCTACGACCGTAGGACTTAATGCACACGGTCGTAGGCGGCGCAAAATCCTTATAAATACACAGATTCGGCCAGAACGAAAACAGCACCTAATTTTCTCGATTTCCAGCATAGTTTTACGATTTTTAACAGTTTTTCTTCCCATATTCAAGTAGGTTTAAGGTAGTTTTAGTTGATTAATCATTCGGGATTGATATTCGCGTGGATTGAAGCATTCGGTTAGCGGTAATCGTTGGTTTTTCGTCACTTTTTGCAAGATTTCGGTACATTCGTTCCTTTTTCTTTCGTATTTCATAATGAATGCTATTAAGTTTTGTTTATTTTCTGTTTTTATTATGGATCATGAGTAGTTTTCTTGTTCACCCGTTTTGGATTGATTGACGGTTTATGGATTATATTTACTAGATTTTTGATGTTCTTCATATATTTTTGTTAAAAATCAGATTTTTATCAATCGTTTAGCATTGTTTTGCGAAAATAATTGTTGGTTGAATCTGCGTTTTTAATAAAAATTGAAACTTTGGATGAAAAATTGATAATTGATTATATTTTCTAGGCATTGTATTGCGATAATGATTTTGTGATGAATTATTGATCTAGAACTTTGCGTGTTTATTAGTTTTTAGGCATTGTGTTGCGATAATAAAACTAATAATCCGTAAAGCTTGATTTCCAAATAAATAAAGTTGGTTGGTTGAATTCTCGGTATTAATTGATAGTTTTTAGCATCTTTTTGCGATAATAAGATTGTTGGTTAATATTGGAATTCAATTCAATTAACTTTATTGTTTTCACGTGTTTTGTCATGATTTAATCTTTATTTGGAGAAATCTAATATTCGGTAGATTAATCCATAATTCCGGGCTTAAGTGAATATTTATAATTGGTTATTAACCGATTTATCTTTAATCGATCAATTCAGACCGCCGCCAATTAATTATAGTTTTTAAATTCCAAGTGGGTGACGTTTTCGTAATATAAGAGTTTCGTAAAATTCCTTATCATCGTTCTTTACTTGCTTAAGTTAGTTTGATTTGATTTTGCTTTAATCAGTTTGGTTCGTATAATTTAGTTGTCGTTACTTGCTTGCTTTAGTTGTTTAGTTTAATTCTTGTTTGCTAGAATTAGTTTTTATTTTAATCTGAAAAATCCAAAAATATTAGTTTAACTTTTTATTCTTGTGTTACTAGGTTTGCTATAGTTATTCTGTTAGTTAATTTTAAGTCTTTAGTTGATAACTTCCTCAAAACGTCAAAAATTGCTAAATATTGGTTTAGGTTGTAGTATTGGAGTCTCCGATCTTTATTCCGTTCCCTAAGTTCGATAAATCCTGGGTGATTCTTAAAGCTATATTGCACACGATTGGTACACTGCCAGTTGTGTAATTTATACTTTGGGTTCATTTAGACATTAAAACCTGAGGTGTGTTTTGCACGCGTCAAGTTTTTGGCATATACATGGCTACTCATGAATCCAATGACAACTCTACTTTTTCTTAAGCATTGCAAGTTCTCAATATTTTACATGCTGTGTTTGGAATTCGGATTCATTATGGTGTCAGACAAAAAAATTCCTCAGCTCCTGCCTCCTAGAGCTTTCATGGCTATTGAATCCATTTCTGTAATTAGTCCATATTTTAGGTTTCCTGAAGCCTGGATTTATCTTCTATAAGGAGCTAGCTAGCATTTCTAGGGCATTCAATTGAGATTTCTTACAAAAGCCATTAATTAGCTGGTTCTCCCGAATCCCAACATGAATCAGTTATATTGATCAGCGCAATAATTCATCATCTATTTCTTTGCTGCTTTGCCAATAAATTAAAATTCCTAGATGAAGGGATGAATATGTAATACATATGAATGGACTAAAATCCAAAAAATAAAAATACATGTTGCTAAAAAAAATAATAGAATATATAGACCTGTCTCTTTCCTTTTTTTTTATTTACATAAAAAAATACCAACTAATAATAATTGTGGTCACTTGATTATAAGCTACTAGGAATTTAGAAATATATACTTGTTTCAGAGAAAGAGATTCTTAGGGATGGCACACCCGCGGGCGGCGGGCACGGATACACATCACCCGTCACCTGTGCCCGCGGGTATTTCAATGCCCGCCACCCGCGAATACCCGTGGGCACGGGTAAACCCACGGGTTTCACCTTTTTAACAATTATAAACATTTTTTTACCCAACGAAACATAAAGATATTGCAAACACATCCAAATAATAATAATATCAAACATACAAACACAAATACATAATAATAATTAATGTTTCCAAACTCAAAGTAGGTCGCCAACATTATAAGTTTATAACAATGAAACAACATACCAACATTTAATTAAATAAGAATACATCTATTAAACGTTTTATAGAAAACCCAAATACACGTTTCCCACTTCCACCATGCTCGCTCACACCTCCGTTAGGGTTAGAGGGTCGAGACAGAGAGAATAGAATTAGGGTTTGGGAGTTGGGACTTTGGTTGATACGGCTGGGACTCGTAGAGGGAATTAGGGAAATGGGTTATGGGTATTTAAAAAAAAATTATTATTATTATTATTATTATTATTATTATTATTATTATTATTATTATTATTATTATTATTATTATTATTATTATTATATATATAAAGACTATATTTCGCAGGTTTAACGGGTATACCTGCGGGTGAACGTGACGGGTTTCACGGGTACGGGTGGCGGGTATACCCGCGGGTGAAATAGTAAACCCGTGCCCGCCCGTCACCCGCCAGCGGGTATGATTTTGTACCCATACCCATGTCCACAGATGTGTTTTTATGGGTTTACCCACCCATAACGGGCGGGTATCCACGCTTTCGGTTTTTTCTCGCCCATTCCCATCCCTAGAGATTCTGCAATCTTTGATTTAAATCCTTTTGGATCAAATAATTTGAGGGGCTAGATGTGGAGTTCTTTGCCCAAAATCCCATGAAATTTGGCTTGCCTGTTATTTTAGCTGTTTTTTTTACATTTATGCATTTTCATATTTTGGTGTTCTCTTAGGCCGGCCCTCAGGGGGGCACATGGGCAGGCCAGGACATCATACAAAGAAGGAACATTATTTTTTCAGTTTAATAAGTAATATATTAGGCTCGCACATGTATTTTCTTAAATTTTCAACCCAATAAAATAATGAAAAACTTATAAAAAATAGTATGTTGTATTGTTAAAAAGACATTATTTCCTATCTTGGCCAAACCCATATAAAAATAGTATATTGCATTTTTAAAAATACATTACCGAGCGTCTTAAAGTTAACAGTAGACACGTGCATGCATCAATACATACACTCTACCTCCCATTTTTGCTTACAAGTTGTATTATTCTGAAACAGAATTTGTCAAAGACAGCAATGAGAAAGTACGGTAAACAATGCGAAGCTGAACAGGTCTCGAGGAAGAAAAAGAAGGTGGACTATTTCATCCATCTTCATGATGACCTCGTTGTAGAAATCCTTAAAAATCTTCCAGCTGATCTTCTTCGTTACAAAGTTAGATTTGTTTGCAGACGGTGGTTCCATTTAATTACTAACAGGATTTTATTAAATCATGCTTCTTTCATCCTTGAGAAGCCAATTGGATGTCACAAAGTGCGTCTCATGGATATAACGGAAGAAAAACAAGGGCTGAAGATGAAAGAGCGACGCCTTTATATAACATATAATGGCCGTATGAAGTCCTGGTTAAACGAGTTCATTCTGATAACAGATCTCAACAAAGAAGGATCTCTATGCATTTTTAATCTAATCACTAAGGGAGAATTGTGGCTTCCACCGTGTTCCACATCTTGTGGAGGACATTATGGTTGCAAATGTGGAGTGGCCCTTTCTTATGATGAATTCAAGGGAGTATACAAGGTCGTTCATGTGTTTATGGGGCCACCAATGCAATGCGAGATTCTAGTCTTGAAGAGTAACAATTTCTCTTTTGATGTCTCAAATTGGAAAAAGATTAATGGGCCCTCTTACATGGGTGAGAGGAAGTATTACTGGGATGACCCCATTTCAGTTCAAGGCAGGTACCTTCACTGGGACGTTCATTGTTCCAAGTACTTGCTTTCCATGGACACAGTGAAAGAAAGATTTCGCCAAACATGCCTCCCAGCATACACTAAGCACAACCAGTATTCATATCTTGAGATGGGTGGCTTCCTCACCCTCCTTCAGAATGTCTATTTGGACCATGTCAACATATGGATGCTTAAAGATTTCCAGAGGACAAAGTGGGAAAAGATGCAGTCGATACGTGTCTCAAATTATCTGTGCTCAAGCATTTACCCTGCTAGTGTTCTTCCTCTTCCTGTAACTAGTGTGATAAGCAAGAGATATCTCATTTTTAGGAAGCTTGGACCTGAGAATGGTCTCTTTAGTTATGATATAAAAAACAAAGTCATGAGAAGGCTAGACATTGAGGATGCACGCAATGAACGTTGTGTGGTTCCATCAACAGCAGCAAGTTCTTGATAAATCAGGTAGAGACATGCAGCTTATACTAAAACCTTAAACAGAAAATCTAGAACATAAAGGAGGAGGTATATATAGTTTTATTTATAAACATATAATTAATGTGTGGGATAATGGAGGTTATGTACAAGTAATTATTACTTTACTACCTGGTACCTGGATCGTGTAATTCATTCATGTACTCTTGTTCTTTTTCTTTTTCTGGTTTTCCTTACTGTACGATGCTGGAAACATCTTGTATGACTTCTCTAAAAAAAAAAAAAAAAAACTGGAAACAAACATTTGATCTTGAAAAAGATGTCTAATTAAAACTCTTGGATTGCTTCTATAGTACTGCTATATATATATATATATATATATATATATATATATATATATATATATATATATATATATATATATATATATATATATATATATATATATATATATATATATATATATATATATATATATATATATATATATATATATCGAAATCAAGTGCACCCGAAGGTACCAACCTTAAAAAACTTTTTTAAAATTTTTTTTTTATATTATCATGTTTAATTTAATGTTATATGCATGATATATAAATTTCACATGCATTCACACTTTCTATGTCCTTAAAAATTATGTGAATGCTCAATGCATATTCATGTGAATGGTCATTCCACACGATGTGAATGGTGTGAATGACCATTCACATGATCTTTTTTTACCATTCACAAGACTTATGATGTTGTTTCTTTTGAAAAAAAGTCTTATAACGTTGTCTTATTCATGTTTATTCAAAAAAATAATATATGTGAATGATCATTCACATTAGGGTACGTTGGTACGCTGATGAACCTCATTCTATATATATATACACACACGCGTACATCTTTACAAGTGCCTATTCAATTTCCCTATTGTTATTTGAACAAGGAGGAGTATAAATTAAGAATGATAAGTCAGAACTAGAAGCTTCTACAGTTTCTTCTTCTTTTTTTAATCCCAAAATGGAATGAAATTGGGTATGTCTTGGGAGGAACTGTTACAATACCGGGTTCAAACGAGTCTGGTATGTAAATTATTTACACGTTTTACAAAATGTAATACATGGGATATAACTTATTTAAATAACCATGTCAGGGTTTCCATTGTTGATGCACTTGGACAAAGGAACACACAGCAGAGCAGCACACACATGAATATGTGTGCATGCAAGCATGTGCATGTGTCATGTGTGTGTGAGTACGTGTTTAGAACCGTAGGGTTGGGAAGAAGGCAATGACGATGAAGAATTATCAGTGCAACTAGAATAGAAGGACGGTTAATTTCTTATTTTCTTAATCTATAGAGATGGCTTAGTGGTTGAGCATTGAGATTCTCCATTGGAGGTCCTAAGCTTATACAAGTTTCAACTCCTTGGAGTTACTTGCATTTCAACAAAAGAATTCTTATTATCTTATATGATCCAGGGACCAAAAGTAGTATAAAAAAACCATTTACTTCCAGTAACATCCATTATCCAAAATTATAAACAATGGAATGCCTCCTCTTTTAATTATATGTTCTCTACTTATAGTTTTTGGTATAAGCTGCATATACTACCCAATTAATATAATTCTGAATTGGTGCTATTGAATGAAAAACACAACATCACAATCCCCAATGAAGATGTATATATGCATAGCCTAGTCACGAGTTCATTTTCCGTTCATAACTAAACATACCAGTCAAGTATCCAGGTTTCAGAAGATGAGATATATACCTCTTGTATATCATGGCTAGAGACAGGCGGGATCCAGAAATCAGAGATCAGGATGGTGGATATTTGCTCAATTCCAGATTATTTGAGACAGCTACCGACTGCACCTTTTTATACTTTGTCCTCTAAATAATATATCCTTGCATTAAGTTCCATATGTCAGCTTATAATTGGTTCAAAGAGAAACATTATCTAGGAGAGTGATGAAACCACCCCTCTTCACAAAAGAATACTAGGTTGCTCATAAGGATCATCATTGGATCGATCCGGCCTGGTAAATTCTCTCCTATCATATCCATATAATTGAACAAGGTACATAGAACAATGAACATCCCAGTGAAAGTTCCAGCCGGCCTTGAACTGAAATCGAGTCACCCCAATAATACTTACCCTCACCCATGTAAGAAGGAACGTCAGTCATTTTCCAGTTTAAGAAAACCAGAGAAACACCCTATTTTTGCAAAATGAGAATTTGACATTGGATATATAGGCGCAAGCCATAAACACCAGAATGGCTCAGTATATAAAATACCCCCCTGAATCCATCGAAAGAAAGCTAAACTCGGTCCACATTTGCAGGTACAGTTACCTTGACAAGATGTAGAAATTGGGGTAGATATCATCCTTTATCGATTGGTCAATCAGTTAAAAACATAGTCGGATAATTTTTGCCCTGTTGGGGTCCAATATATCAGATGGAACTCATTACACCAAGACTTAATTAGGCCACTGCAAGATATGTAAAGATACTTCTATTTCACTTCGCCAGACCTTGTTTTTCTTCGTTATGTCCATGTGACACACGTACCATTGAAATTCCACTTGACCTCTGGAGGTTTAAAGAATCATGGTCTAGAATCATCCTGCTATTAATTATATTGAACCATCATCTGCATGCATACTTAGCGTAGTGATAACGAAGGAAAGAAGCAGGAGCCTTGTTAAGGATTTCTATATGATATCTTATCTAAAAGAAATTATACAAACCCGTCAACTTTCTTTTTCTTCCTCATCGCCTGTTTGGTCTTCAGATTCTTTCCTGCACTTGCTCATTGCCATCTTCAACAACTTTTGTTGCAAAATAATATAATACATTTTCCTTGAATGAAACAGCAAAAGGAAGAAATATAACTTAAGTATGAAGGGGAACATGCATAAAACCTAGGTGTGTGTATAAATATATTTTAACAAAATGTGAGAAGCACTGTAATTAATTGTGTTTACAAAGTGATTCACAATATTTTGAATATATTCTGGATTAAATAAATCAACAATTTATTACTTGTTTACATTGATTCATTAATTAGTTTTGGAATTCATAAAAATAATGAATCACAAATTCAAAATAAGTGAACAAATGTACAGAATTAGTGAATCAATATACAAAATTAGATAATCATGGTGTTTCTCATACACTACTCAAAATATATTAACTTCTCACATGATAACCCGTGTCTATATGTGTGTATTAATGTATGTGTGTGTGTCTATACATATATATGTGTGTTTGTGTGTGTGTGTGTATATATATATATATACATGTGTGTGTATGTATATGTATATGTATATATATAGACACACACATACATATACGCGGCAGACCGAGTAATAGCGGGTAGGGTCAAACGACCCCCATAAAAAAGTTTACATGTTATGTATATAGTCGAAAAACTTTTGACCCCAATGATTATTTAAGCTCGACCCCTATATATATCCTTGTTAACTTTTATATTTAGATATATAAAAAATGCAAAATCTAAGAAAATATACAAAAACGCAATAATTTGTTACCTATTTAACAAATTATTTAAAATTACCATTATTGGGTCTTTAATTATAGGGTTAATTTATCATTGGACTTGGGCTTGAACAATTGGACTAGGGAAGTACGCGATTGAGCATTTGAGAGGTTCCTTCAGGCCCCGCCGACATCAATCCATCACCGCATCTGAGATGAGCGAATAACGATAGAAGATTTGAATTGGAACCGTAAAGACTGGAAGCCTGGAAGCAAGTAGGAGTCACCCTCGCCGCCTTCGTTAAAGTCGCCTCTACACTGTCTTCGTCTCTCGTGGTCGAAGACTCGTAGCAACTACCAAGTCGTCGCCCGTCGCCCTTTCTCACTTTCTCAATCTCTTGTCTCCGGTTGGCAATAGGTATTTCCTCATTTGTGCAATTGTGCTCTCTTTTATATATATTCCAATTTTTAGTTTCTAAGAATCTAAGCTTTATCTTTAATTTATACACTTTATATAAGCTTTATCTTTAATTTATACACTTTATATAAGCTTTAATTATCTTTAATTTATACACTTATATATGATTCATAGATTAAATAATTAATTGGTTATATAATTTATATACTCATAATGTTGGTTAATTTATTATTTGTTACTTGTTTGTTTTATAGTTGTTACTTGTTTGCAACAATTAATGACGTTGTAGCATTTACATATTTGTTTTATTATATGATCTAGATGAACCGACCCAGAATTTCAATATTTGAAATAAAAATTAGAGTCACAAGCACGTACATTCTCATAGTATATTAAATTATGAACCCAATAAAAAAATTTTGGATCTGCCACTATGTGTGTGTGTGTGTGTAAAGAAGTGAAGGAGAACGAATGTGAGGATACGAGACCTATGTTGGTTGTGATGTTAGTATAAGAAATGAATAATAAATGTAATTTGCATAATTATTTTGTTTTTGAACGGCAAACTAGTCTACTCCTACTCCTACTCTACCATTCTGCCAGTGGCTTCAGAACTTACGTTCACCACCTAAATTCCAACTTGTCTAGCCTACTCCTACTCCTAATTTACCCATGTGCCCTAAGTAGCGACTTCAGAACTTATATTCATCAACTAAATTTGTGTGATTATTTGAAGTAGAAATAGATACAAGTTTTGAAGTAATGTTCTTTTTAACAGCACTGCATCCTAAGAAGTAACACTGAAAATCACCCAAGGGTATGTGTTACACTTACAAATAGACCTGAACACTAAACCTGAGACAACACACACAAAAAAACCACTGCTAGGAGCTTTGCCCCTTGGACCCCACTGTGACCTGCAAGGGAGCGCAGCCCCTTCGACCTTGCATTGACGCCCAAGTCTTGATTTTGACCAAACTTATACAAGTGTGTACTTCGTACTTTCAACCTCGTTCTATTTCAACTAAAATCAATTAGCTCGTGAATGAATTACACTAAAATAATATAATTTTTCACCTTTTAATCAAAATGACATGGTCTAGATATGACATATATCAATGTCATCAAGGAGCTTGGATGTATTAACTTTTATCCCCTATAAGCCTTTTTCATTTCTTTATCTCCATGTCATATCTACACCGAGGATAGACCCACGTACCACAACACCACATATCAAATTAAGAAAATATATAGATGCCTTGTGTGACTCCAATGACTTGGACTTTGCCATCAACACCGATTAAACATTATCAAAACTTTTATCAATAGCAAATAGACATGAAGCAAAGAGCTAATTCTTCTTAATTATTTGCTTTCCATATCATAGAATACACACAACAGTGGGTGAATCTCCATACCCTGTTTATCAACATCGATTTTAGTGATCTGGATCACCAATGCTTTCTTCTAAGTATATATGTGGAGCAATAACGGTTCTTAATGAGGTCTTGAGATCTACATACTACTACTATATTTAAGCTCCTTAAGTCAATTCCTTAATTTTTAAGCTAATAATGGTTCTTAAGTAAGCTACACATCAGTTACCTTCACAACAAGCCATCATCGTCATATGCAAGACGCACGCTATTCTTTTGAATTTAATTATTACATTATTAAAATCCATTTTTTTGTGAGTTTCTTAGTAGTTTTATAATTTTATATTAATTTTTTATATATGTCTTCTGGTTTGTTAGATCGGTTCATCCACTTGGATAAGTTGAACCATTGATCGAACCAGTAACACTATGATCAATTTGATTTCCGATTAGATTTTTGAGATATTGCCAAAAACTGGTTTGTGGAAGCGATCAGCCACTGATGATATTTGCTCCATTGATGTATGTTCCATTGATGGATCGGAGGGTATACTGATTAGCAAAATACATGATGAAATTACAGATCCCAAATACAATATGCTCAACACACATTCACATGGAATTAAAAGCACATAAGAAAGAAAGTTTTGTATCAAGATCGATTTCTTAAAACTAAATTAAAAGCAAAAGAGTTTCGTAAATATCAAATAGTGAGATTCATGAAATGAAACAAAGAAGGTGATGAAAGAAAACCTGCAGGGCACTGGATTCTATATCATCGGCACACAACATTTTCTGGAGAGTGATAGGGAGAAAAATAAGGGTTTTCTTGGACTTATTTGTGTAGAAGCGGAGATTCATATGCTTTCGAATGCAGCCGTAGCGGTAGGTTTTCCCTTTTTATCGTACGCATACACACAGCAGGGCCGGCCCTGAGGACGTCCAAAAGGGGCGATCGCCCAGGGCCCAAAATTTCATTGGGCCCTTAATTTAATAAGTTGTCAATGTAAATAAAGTACGATTAATTTTTCTTAGCTTATGGACGGAAAGAAAATAAAAAGTATGTTTGTACACACGTGTATATATATACATATATGTGTGTATTTATATATGTTTGTATGTGTAAGACCCTCTTGTAAGTTTTCGTCCGGAACCTCTAAAATCAATGGAACGGCCTGAGTGACAGATATGTGTGTCTATATTTAATTAGATTAGTTTATAGTTATTAGTTACTAAAATAAAGATGTTTTACACTTAATTACTGAAAATATGCTTTATTTAGAAAGAGTAAAAGACATTTTTGGTCCTTGTGGTTTGATGGTTTACCCGGATTCAGTCCTTTAACCATAATAAGGTCAAATTTCATCCCTATTTTGCTAATTTTGTGCCCTTTTAGTCCCTCGTCCGTTAAACTTAACGACACAACCGTTAAAGTTGTAAGAATGACATTTTTACCCTTTTCATTGAGACGCTTTTAGTCCCTATGGTTTTATTATTTGCCCAATTACAGTCCAACATTTATTTTATCTTTATAATTATATTATTTATAAATATATTTAATTCATGATAAACACACTTATTTTATTTATAAATACTTATATTTTAATATTTTATTTACATTTACTATTGTTCGTATTTTATTTAAAATTTAACTTTAGTTTTAATTAAAACTATACGTTTTCTTTACTAATTTATTTAAAGTTCATCTTCTTTATTAATTTTAATTTTTATAATATTATTGTTGACATTTATGTATGTAATTTTGTTAGTTGTATTTAAGTAAATATAATATCGTCGATATTTTTCCTTTCCAAAGTCACTATTTCTTCAAGTATCTTCCAACTTAATTAATTATCAACACATAAATTATATTATATGTGTTGGATATATATAATATATATATATATATATATATGTGTGTGTGTGTGTGTGTGTGTGTTCGAGTGAGTACTACCTACTACACAGCGCACCCGAAGGTATAACTCGTAAAATTATTTTTTTGAAATTTTTTTTTCACAAACATGTTTTAATTAACATTAAACAGATAATATGTGAATTTCACGCAAATTCGAACACTCTAAGTGCATGAAATCACGCACCACATATATGCAAAATTATGTAAGTGTGCGTTCACATCATTTATTAGGAGCTAGAAGATGTGAATGTATGTGAAGTTTACATATAATCTTCATAATGTTAATTAAAACATGTTTATGTAATAATAAATTAAAAAAAAGTTTTTTAAAGTTGGTAGCTTCTGGTGCGCTGTATAAGTAGTGGTACTCCCTCGAACCATATTCTATATATATATATATATATATATATATATATATATATATATATATATATATATATATATATATATATATATATATATATTTGTGTGTGTGTGTGTGTATATATATATAAAATATTTTCAAGTATCTTCCAATGTCATTATTTCTTCAAGTATATTCACATATGTATATAATTTATGTGTCGATAATTGATTAGGTTGGAAGATATTTGGAGAAATAGTGACTTTGGAGAAGAAAAATATCGACGATATTATATCTACTTAAACACAACTAACAAAATTACATATATAAATGTGAACAATAATATTATAAAAATTAAAATTAATAAAGAAGATGAACTTTAAATAAATTAGTAAAGAAATATATATTTTAATTAAAATAAAAGTTAAATTTTAAAATAAAATACGAACAATAATAAATGTAAATAAAATATTAAAATATAAGTTTATTTATAAATAAAATAAGTGTGTTTATAATAAATTAAGTAAATCTATAAATAATATAATTATAAAGATAAAATAAAATAAAATAAATGTTGGACTATAAATGGGTAAATAATAAAACCATAGGGACTAAAAGCGTCTCAATGAAAAGGGTAAAAATGTCATTATTACATATCTAACGGCCGTGTCGTTAAGTTTAACGGACGAGAGACTAAAAGGGCACAAAATTAGCAAAATAGGGATGAAATTTGACCTTATTATGGTTAAAGGACTGAATCCAGGTAAACCATCAAACCACAAGGACCAAATATGTCCTTTACTCATTTAGAAATTAATTAAAACTTAATTTGTTTTTATGTCTAAATGACATGGTAGCAGCTTGCTTTTTGGGAAGCAAAAAATTTTGCTTTTATTTCTTTTATCAATATCATGTTTAATTCCACTTCTGTCATTAATTAATATGTTAATATAAAATTAAACTTAGGTATTTTTTCCTAACATGCATTATTTGTTTCTAAATTTGTTCATTCACTCATATCAATAAAAAATTGCTAAAAATGCAAAAAACAAAAAGTAAAAAAAAAAAAGGAAAGAAAAAAAAACAACGCTTGTCTCGCTTATATTGTAATTAAAATATTGCAAACACTACAAAATAAGTGACATTTAGTTAGTGACGGAAGTGAGTCTATTCGCTAAATATTATAAAATTAAAAGTAGGTAATGTATTTCATAAATAAAATATAGGGTTAAAGTCGTACAAATGTATAATACTTTACTGAAATTACTTAAATGACTAATCTAGTCTTTTTTTACCCGAATGATACTTATACTTAAAAATTCGTTGTTGAGATGATACATTTTGTGACCGGTTCGATTGGTAAAACTTTTAATTTTTTATTATTTCAAAGTACGATGATGATGCATAATCTTTTGGTGATTTTTTAAATCATTTATTGCTCTATTATATACCATATCCACGTCAACCCGGTAACCGGATACATGTACCATATCGACAGATAATCTTTGAGTACAGGTATCATCCAAGTAAAAAAAACTAGATTAGTCATTTCAATAATTTTAGTAAAGTAACATACATTTATACGGTTTTAAACCTAAAATATAAAGTTAAATTAGCAGACAAGTGATTGAAACCTAAAAGTCAAAATAGGTATACGATTTCAATCAGCCGCTTCCTCTCTCAACTCTCGATCCCCACTGCCTGCGCCTCCCACCTAGGCATGGCAATGGGGCGGGGATCTCAGTTCCCATCCCCATCCCCGCTTCTTAATCCTCTCCCCCATCACCGGCCTCATCCCCGTCGAGGAATTAGTTTCTATCCTCATCCCCGTCCCATTCGGGGATCGGGGATTCCCTTCGGGGAATCGGGTTTTTCAAGTTCCTAAAAGATTATTAAGTTTAAACTATAAATAGTGAATTAGTAGAAAATTTTATGTAAATAAACTTTAAAACAAATCAATTCAAACATATTTGAGTTGTTTACATATATAATTTATAATTTATAATGAAACTAAAACAAAGAAATGTATGCAAAAGATTTATAAACCCACTAAAATGAAAAAAACAATAGTATTTTGAACTATAGAAAATTCATATACAATAATATTTAGTACATTATATAAAATGTAATGATTAAAATACATTGTAAAGTTAAATATATATAATAATCTATATTAAAACATAATCGGGTTCGGGGTCGGGGTCGGGGATTAAAGTGTCTCCCATCCCCGCCCCATCCCCGTTAATTTAAATCGGGGATTCCCCATCCCCGATCAAATCGGGGATTCCCCGGTCAAATCGGGGTCGAGTTACAGGTTCCCGTCGGGTATGGGTTTTTTTGCCATGCCTACTCCCACCTCCGCCTACGTCTATGTTCCGTCGCCATCGCCGCCGCCTCCTCCTCTAGCGCTCCAGCATCGATCTACACAAACAAAATCTAATTTAATCAAATCTATCCAAATCTAATATAATCCACGTTCACATGACTTTTAAGAGGCTAGAAAGTGTGAATGTGTGTAATCTTTTACGAATAGGCTTATATTATTTGTATCTAAATTAATATGAAAAAAAATTACAAAAAAAAAACTTTTTTTCGGAGCATGTTCACATCTTAAACCCGTGTGTTCACAGGTACTCATCTTAAACCCGTGTGTTCACAGGTACTCACGGTACTCTGCATTTTTTAGGTACTCACACGAAACATATTCTATATATATATATATATATATATATATATATATATATATATATATATATATATATATATATATATATATATATATATATATATATATATGATATTGGGGAGCATATGAATCTTAACTTGTGCTGAGTTGAGCCCTAGACAAACCACATTTTCTCCCCTTCGCTTCCGATTATCCACCCAAATCCTTACTCCAATCATCTTCGATTTCTTCACCGATGGAAGCTGGCGCCATTCAGGTCTTCTCCCGTCACCTTCTCATGTCAATTTCGTTAGTCAGCTGGTTTTTTTTCTTTATCCTTGATGCGATTTATATATGCTTTAATTTTCTTACTTGCTCAATTGCAAGTCAACGTGAATGTTTGTTGATTGATTTGTAATTTAGGGTCAGTAATTTCATTTTTGCATTTAATTAGCTAAACAGAAATCTTTGTGATCCAATCGAAATCGATGGAGGTTTGTTCTTGTTGGTAAATGATTATAGATTGACGTGGATATGCGTGCCTGCTAGGTAGTTTGCAACAGTTGGAATCAAAATTAGGAGATATGTTATAAGATTATGCAAAATTTGTGCGTCATGCATATGAAGATGCATAAGGCCGGATGCATGGGTTTTTAAGCTATTTGTTTCAAATAATATATATGCTCTAGCTTTTTCTTTTTTTTTAAAAAGGGGGTCTCTTCTTTTCAATCCAATATTTTGGATAAGATAGACTTTCTGTTTTGCTCCATCCTAGGAATTAAGGTTTTACATTTGACATTTCTATTTTCTGTTAAAACTGCGCAATGGATATTCGATCATCTCGGTCAACTATTAATTATGTACAAATCATCATATATTTTATTGGTTAAATGTAGTTAGATTCTTTTGGCCGGTCCTAGCTTGGAGGAGAAATACAAGATTATATGTTAAATAACGTATGGATCGAGATAATTACAAGTTCAGACCTTCGACCTGTCTATATATGTTTATTTGTTGTCTTGTGTTGATATAATCTTTCTAAATGCGAGAACACCATTGGTCATGTATGTTGGAAATAATGACAAAAAACAGATAATTTAGTATCGGATCTATTATGTTAGTAGTTTAAAGTATGTTGTCAATTATGTAATTTAGAATACTATAGGGACTAAATAGTACTAAACAAAGATTGAATGGTTGCATCTCTTTGAAACAACGCAACCATTCACGAAAGGTTACCACGAACCATTGTGATGGTTCACACACACCTTTTCACGTAGTATAATTAGTAACCAATGTTCAAGGTTTCAAAGTGTATAAATTTCAAATATTGCTAATAAAGTTTCTAGCGTTTGATTCCTAAACCTGTGAAAATATTTGAGTTTGAACCAACAATGTACGTAATATATAGTATGCCAATTAACTTAGACAAATACTTTGCCTATGATTGCCAATGTCTCAACTTTTGTTTTGTAAGGAAATAGCTAGTTTCCATGGATATCAAGACGACATTAATCAATTATTAGGTTGAAACAATTTGCATAACTGACTTCTAGTATTTAACGTGCTTTGTACATGTATCCACCCCAATAATATATAGTGATGTTCATGAGTGCCATTATGGAAGAAGATCATCTAGGAAATATATGGACTTCCCCCTGGAAGCAAATGGCTTGATGCTCAATCACATCTTCTTTCTTGTTAATGGCTTGATGCAATCTATTTTTTACACACCAATTTTTAGTGATTCGATCCTGATCAGGAGTTCTTTATATTGAGGGTCGATTAAATGAATAGCAAAGATACTATCGATCATGCCTGTAGGAGTACGTGTAGGGCGTTAGCTTCCTTAGGTGAAGAAATAAAGCATAGATCAGAACTTCAGAAATACATATAAATGATACAAGTCATTCATCAAATTAAGTTATCAAATGATTTTAATGTGTCACGGTTTGCTCATTCATTACGTGTCAACCGATAATTACATTATGTATTATTGATTCTATAACTTCCGATTTTACATACCAAAGTAATGATTTTTTTAAGGCAAACATGTATTACTAAGAATAAAAAATATACGAGAACGATACCGTCAATGCTAGATGCGGATCATAGAACGCCTATAATAACGAACAACCTTGACAATGGTAAGCTAATTAAACAATTGTAGCAACAACAAAGACAATTAGAGCTATTACATGACCAACAATTCGAAAACCTTGTTGTTGTATATGGATTATAGAACCATAAGTAATATATGATTATTTAATGACATTAGCTTTGATTTTTCATCATCCATTATGTTTTGGTAATTAACATAATTCAATCATATAGTAATGTAATGAATTTGTATAAATTAAGGAAAATAAGTGATGAGTATCTTCTACATTTAATTTAATCGCCGTGTTTTAAAAAGCGCGCCTCAGGCTCAATGAGGCTCAAAGCCCTGCGCAACATAGGAACATAGGCTGTTGTAAGCGCCTCTTGTCGTTGCATTAAATTTGGCCCCAGACAAGAAGAAAACAAGTCACTCCTTGATTAATTGTTTAAGTAATTCAAATATGTAATGAAGATCGTGTATATTTTCTATATTTTGGTATTCTAGATTTTGGTATTTTACTTTTTCAGTTGTTAAAATAGTATTAATGTGTTATTATATACGAATTAAGATACCAAAACAAGTGTGTCTCGCGTACGTGATGCGCGCGCCTCACATCGCGCCTTGGGCTCGAGAACCCTTTTCGAAATAGTGCGCCCCACGCTTTTTAAAACCAAGATTATATCGAACAACAAGTTTTAAAAGGAAAAAAAATAAATATTTGCTGAAATTATTCATTTGCCATTATTGAATCACTTCCAATTTGGTGAATAACACCTCAAGTAGCCAACGGGTGCATTTTCTCGCCCATGCCCGCCACCCGCGGATACCCGTGGGCACGGGTAAACCCACGGGTTTCACCTTTTTAACAATTATAAACATTTTTTTACCCAACGAAACATAAAGATATTGCAAACACATCCAAATAATAATAATATCAAACATACAAACACAAATACATAATAATAATTAATGTTTCCAAACTCAAAGTAGGTCGCCAACATTATAAGTTTATAACAATGAAACAACATACCAACATTTAATTAAATAAGAATACATCTATTAAACGTTTTATAGAAAACCCAAATACACGTTTCCCACTTCCACCATGCTCGCTCACACCTCCGTTAGGGTTAGAGGGTCGAGACAGAGAGAATAGAATTAGGGTTTGGGAGTTGGGACTTTGGTTGCTACGGCTGGGACTTTTTAGAGGGAATTAGGGAAATGGGTTATGGGTATTAAAAAAAAAAATTATTATTATTATTATTATTATTATTATTATTATTATTATATATATATATATATATATATATATAGATATATATATATATAAAGACTATATTTCGCGGGTTTAACGGGTATACCCGCGGGTGAACGTGACGGGTTTCACGGGTACGGGTGACGGGTATACCCGCGGGTGAAATAGTAAACTCGTGCCCGCCCGTCACCCGCCAGCGGGTATGATTTTGTACCCATACCCATGTCCACAGATGTGTTTTATGGGTTTACCCACCCATAACGGGCGGGTATCCACGGTTTCGGTTTTTTTCTCGCCCATTCCCATCCCTAGAGATTCTGCAATCTTTGATTTAAATCCTTTTGGATCAAATAATTTGAGGGGCTAGATGTGGAGTTCTTTGCCCAAAATCCCATGAAGTTTGGCTTGCCTGTTATTTTAGCTGTTTTTTTTACATTTATGCATTTTCATATTTAGGTGTTCTCTTCGGCCGGCCCTCAGGGGGGCACATGGGCTACAGCCCAGGCCAGGACATCATACAAACAAGGAACATTATATTTTCAGTTTAATAAGTAATATATTAGGCTCACACATGTATTTTCTTAAATTTTCAACCCAATAAATTAATGAAAAACTTATAAAAAATAGTATGTTGTATTGTTAAAAAGACATTATTTCCTATCTTGGCCAAACCCATATAAAAATAGTATATTGCATTTTTAAAAATACATTACCGAGCGTCTTAAAGTTAACAGTAGACACGTGCATGCATCAATACATACACTCTACCTCCCATTTTTGCTTACAAGTTGTATTATTCTGAAACAGAATTTGTCAAAGACAGCAATGAGAAAGTACGGTAAACAATGTGAAGCTGAACAGGTCTCGAGGAAGAAAAAGAAGGTGGACTATTTCATCCATCTTCATGATGACCTCGTTGTAGAAATCCTTAAAAATCTTCCAGCTGATCTTCTTCGTTACAAAGTTAGATTTGTTTGCAGACGGTGGTTCCATTTAATTACTAACAGGATTTTATTAAATCATGCTTCTTTCATCCTTGAGAAGCCAATTGGATGTCACAAAGTGCGTCTCATGGATATAACGGAAGAAAAACAAGGGCTGAAGATGAAAGAGCGACGCCTTTATATAACATATAATGGCCGTATGAAGTCCTGGTTAAACGAGTTCATTCTGATAACAGATCTCAACAAAGAAGGATCTCTATGCATTTTTAATCTAATCACTAAGGGAGAATTGTGGCTTCCACCGTGTTCTACATCTTGTGGAGGACATTATGGTTGCAAATGTGGAGTGGCCCTTTCTTATGATGAATTCAAGGGAGTATACAAGGTCGTTCATGTGTTTATGGGGCCACCAATGCAATGCGAGATTCTAGTCTTGAAGAGTAACAATTTCTCTTTTGATGTCTCAAATTGGAAAAAGATTAATGGGCCCTCTTACATGGGTGAGAGGAAGTATTACTGGGATGACCCCATTTCAGTTCAAGGCAGGTACCTTCACTGGGACGTTCATTGTTCCAAGTACTTGCTTTCCATGGACACAGTGAAAGAAAGATTTCGCCAAACATGCCTCCCAGCATACACTAAGCACAACCAGTATTCATATCTTGAGATGGGTGGCTTCCTCACCCTCCTTCAGAATGTCTATTTGGACCATGTCAACATATGGATGCTTAAAGATTTCCAGAGGACAAAGTGGGAAAAGATGCAGTCGATACGTGTCTCAAATTATCTGTGCTCAAGCATTTACCCTGCTAGTGTTCTTCCTCTTCCTGTAACTAGTGTGATAAGCAAGAGATATCTCATTTTTAGGAAGCTTGGACCTGAGAATGGTCTCTATAGTTATGATATAAAAAACAAAGTCATGAGAAGGCTAGACATTGAGGTTGCACGCAATGAACGTTGTGTGGTTCCATCAACAGCAGCAAGTTCTTGATAAATCAGGTAGAGACATGCAGCTTATACTAAAACCTTAAACAGAAAATCTAGAACATAAAGGAGGAGGTATAGTTTTATTTATAAACATATAATTAATGTGTGGGATAATGGAGGTTATGTACAAGTAATTATTACTTTACTATCTGGTACCTGGATCGTGTAATTCATTCATGTACTCTTGTTCTTTTTCTTTCTTTCTTTCTTTTTTTTTTCTGGTTTTCCTTTCTGTACGATGCTGGAAACATCTTGTATGACTTTTCTTAAAAAAAAAGAAAAAAACTGGAAGCAAACATTTGATCTTGAAAAAGATGTCATATATATATATATATATATATATATATATATATATATATATATATATATATATATATATATATATATATATATATATAGAGGGAGGTTCCATTGAGAACTTTTGTGCATCGAGGCACAAAAGAACCTGCACGGGCCCTTGGATGAAAAGAATGTGTGGGTTAGATCAAATGGCAAAAGGGTAATTAAATAGAAAGTTTTATGCATCAAGTACATATAATGAAATTCGCAGAGGGGTAAAACAGGAATTATGCAATCATTATTTAATTATTACACTTCCAAAATTAACAAAAATAATACAAATTCAAAATACATCAAAATACATGCATATCGTTCACCTCTTCATGCATATCGTTCATCTCTTCCAAAAATAAATCATGCATATCGTTCATCTCTTCCAAAATCAAAATACAAACATGAATCGTTCATACAAACATAAATCATGCATATCGTTCATCTCTTCCAAAATTAAGAGGGTGCTAAGAGAAGGAGAGAGAGAGAGAGAAAGAGGGAGTGATTTTAGGAAAGAAGTTAATGATGATTTTCATACCAAATTTAGCTATTAGTTATCTTAAAAATATTTAAATTCAAAAATAATTTCCATACATTTAATATCCCCTAAATGCCCTTTGTGCACCCTTGGTAGATAGTCCGATGCACAAAAGTTCTCAATGGTGCCTCGATGCACAAAAGTTCTCAATCGAACCTCAATCTATATATATATATATATATATATATATATATATATATATATATATATATATATATATATATATATATATATATATATATATATATATATATATATATATATATAGAGAGAGAGAGAGGGGGTTCAATGGAAAACAATTATGCACCGGAAAACTTGTGAAAAACCGCACTGCACCACCACAAATGCATCAAATTCCCCGCGTGATGCATCAAAATTCCGCGTGATGCATCAAATTTCCCGCGTGATGCATCAAAATCCCGCGTGATGCATCACCTTATTTACGATCATGCCACCATGTTTTTCATGAAATGCATCAAATCGGACGGTAGGCGTAGATTTCCAAAGTTTTCAGGTGCATAGTGGTTTTCCATTAAACTCACCCTTATATATATATATATATATATATATATATATATATATATATATATATATATATATATATATATATATATATATATATAGAGAGAGTACCGATTTGGTGCATTTTATAAAAAACGCGGTGGCATGATCGTAAATAAGGTGATGCATCACGCGGGATTTTGATGCACTACGCGGGAAATTTGATGCATCACGCGAGATTTTTATGCATTACGCGGGAAATTTGATGCATTTGTGGTGGTATAGTGCGGTTTTCACAAGTTTTCATGTGCATTGTGGTTTTCCATTGAACCTCCCTCTATATATATATATATACTATTAAAAGAGTAACTACTCATTTTTTGTGAAGCCACGTGTCGTCACCATAAATCGACACGTGGCATTTATAGAATTTTAAAAAAAAATTTAATCAAATCTATCCAAATCTAATATAATCCACTTTTAAATTCAAATCAAATCAAATCAAACAAAATCTAATACTCTACTAACTTATTAATTAAATCTATCCAAATCTAATATAATCCACTTTTAAATTCAATTCAAATCAAATCAAACAAAATCTAATAATCCACTAACTTATTAATTATAAGATAATATAATAAAAGTTTTAAAAAATATGTAAGAAAATAATTACCCTTCATAGAAATATACAAAATCAATAGGTCATAATAAATAATAATGTCATCTTATATACTTTTGTTTAAAAAATAATATTTATATCTTTATCTTTTTATTTATTATATTTTATATATATTAAAAGTATCCGCGTAATACGCGGGTATAAAACTAGTATATATATAGGGGTGGGTTCAATGGAGAACCTCTATGCATCGAAGAACTTTGGAGAACCAAAATGCATCGCTAGAAAATTGTAATGCATCACGTAGAAATCGATGCATCACGCGAGAATTTGATGCATCACAGGGAAATGGATTGTGATGCATCTGTGGTGGTGCATGGAGGTTCTTCAAGGATCTTCGATGCATGGAGGTTCTCCATTGAACCCACCTATATATATATACACACACGTACATCTTTACAAGTGCCTATTCAATTTCCCTATTGTTATTTGAACAAGGAGGAGTATAAATTAAGAACGATAAATCAGAACTATAAGCTTCTAAAGTTTCTTCTTCTTTTTTTAATCCCAAAATAGAATGAAATTGGGTATGTCTTGGCAGGAACTGTTACAGTGCTTTTTTATTTAACTGTAACTAGAACATACTGACTGGCCGGTTAATTACTGCTATAAGAGGGCCACTTTGTTTGCAATAAGGGTGGAGCCCTGGGGTACAAAGCAGAAGCATATATATACTGATCGAGCATTGATTAAGAAGAATGATCAAATTTTGCATTATTTGGATTTAGTTTAAAGTTTTGATGTTCTTGATGTTTGATCTTCTTTTGCTTTGAATTGAATTGATTTTTCATTTACGATAATATATTTGATTTTGATTTATAATTGAACTGGTCATCTAGTTTACACTCCTTTTCCCAGTATCATCAAGCTTACTCCACTTATTCATTATCTAAAGATGTAACAATTTTTGTTACACTTTTTTGGGAAATGGAGGAAAAGAGTCATCATCCTTTACTTTTTCTTTTTATAGAAGCATTAAAGAGATGGTTTGTTCTAAATTATTGGATACTTGTAAATTTTGTTTAGCTGGTTTTTCTAGCTAGTCTTGCATTGAGTTGATTTTGATTAGGTTGGGTGCTTTGGTGTATTAATCATGGGTCTATATTTTGCAGTTTTCTTTAGTTAATTATTTAATGAATTCTTTTTGTTGGAAAGATGAATGGGGATGATCTTGCCAACCATGTGATCACTTTTCAGTAACAATATGATCTACTTGGGTTTTCAAAATTTTGTTATGGATAATTAATTCACAAGAATACGCTAGAAAATGGATTGATATTTTTGTTTGCAAGTGTGATCGAGAATGAACTCTTTAACAACAAGTCAAACACAACTCATATATCTTAACAGTTGTTGATCGATCCGTAAAATCACCCAACCAGCAGCCACATTCCAAGCACGAAGGCCAAAAACACAACCACAAGCCGCGTCGACCCTTTATCTAATAAATGCATCCCTTCGAGAAGTCAAGGTTTGTTGCACGTATTAGCTCTAGAATTACTACGGTTATCCGAGTAGCCATAACGATGCCGAACCGGGATCGCGGATGTTGCTTTTAGGACTCCGCTGGCACCTTATGAGAAATCAAAGTTTTTGGGTTCCCGGAGGAGTATGGTCGCAAGGCTGAAACTTAAAGAAACGAGATTCCCACTGTCCCTGCCTAGCGAAACTACAGCCAAGGGAACGGGCTTGGCGGAATCAGCGGGGAAAGAAGACCATGTTAGCCTCGTCATCTAATTAGTGACGCGCATGAATGGATTAACGAGATTCCCACTATCCCAGTCAACTATCCAGCGAAACCACAACCAAGGGGAAAGAAGCCTGAGAAACGGCTACCACATCCAAGGAAGGCAACAGGCGCGCAAATTACTACCACATCCAACGAAGGCAACGGGCGCGCAAATTACCCAATATAAATAACAATACCGGGCTCAAACGAGTCTGGTATGTAATAGGAATGTTTTCTGACAAAACATTACTAATTATTTACACGTTTTACAAAATGTAATACATGGGATATAACTTATTTAAATAACCATGTCAGGGTTTCCATTGTTGATGCACTTGGACAAATTAAAGGAACACACAGCAGTGCAGCACACACATGCATATGTGTGCATGCAAGCATGTGCATGTGTCATGTGTGTGTGAGTACGTGTTTAGAACCGTAGGGTTGGGAAGAAGCCAATGACGATGAAGAATTATCAGTGCAACTAGAATAGAAGGACGGTTAATTTCTTATTTTCTTAATCTATAGAGATGGCTTAGTGGTTGAGCATTGAGATTCTCCATTGGAGGTCCTAAGCTTATACAAGTTTCAACTCCTTGGAGTTACTTGCATTTCAACAAAAGAATTCTTATTATCTTATATGATCCAGGGACCAAAAGTAGTATTAAAAAACCATTTACTTCCAGTAACATCCATTATCCAAAATTATAAACAATGGAATGCCTCCTCTTTTAATTATACGTTCTCTACTTATAGTTTTTGGTATAAGCTGCATATACTACCCAATTAATATAATTCTGAATTGGTGCTATTGAATGAAAAACACAACATCACAATCCCCAATGAAGATGTATATATGCATAGCCTAGTCACGAGTTCATTTTCCGTTCATAACTAAACATACCAGTCAAGTATCCAGGTTTCAGAAGATGAGATATATACCTCTTGTATATCATGGCTAGAGACAGGCGGGATCCAGAAATCAGAGATCAGGATGGTGGATATTTGCTCAATTACAGATTATTTGAGACAGCTAACGACTGCACCTTTTTATACTTCGTCCTCTAAATAATATATCCTTGCATTAAGTTCCATATGTCAGCTTAATTGGTTCAAAGAGAAACATTATTTAGGAGAGTGATGAAACCACCCCTCTTCACAAAAGAATACTAGGTTTCCCATAAGGATCATCATTGGATCGATCCGGCCTGGTAAATTCTCTCCTATCATATCCATATAATTGAACAAGGTACATCGAACAATGAACATCCCAGTGAAAGTTCCAGCCGGCCTTGAACTGAAATCGAGTCACCCCAATAATACTTACCCTCACCCATGTAAGAAGGAACGTCAGTCATTTTCCAGTTTAAGAAAACCAGAGAAACACCCTCTTTTTGCAATATGAGAATTTGACATTGGATATATAGGCGCAAGCCATAAACACCAGAATGGCTTAGTATATAAAATACCCCCCTGAATCCATCGAAAGAAAGCTAAACTCGGTCCACATTTGCAGGTACAGTTACCTTGACAAGATGTAGAAATTGGGGTAGATATCATCCTTTATCAGTCAATCAGTTGGAAACATAGTCGGATAATTTTTTCCCTGTTGGGGTCCAATATATCAGATGGAACTCATATATTACACCAAGACTTAATTAGGCCACTGCAAGATATGTAAAGATACTTCTATTTCACTTCGCCAGACCTTGTTTTTCTTCGTTATGTCCATGTGACACACGTACCATTGAAATTCCACTTGACCTCTGGAGGCTTAAAGAATCATATATGGTCTAGATATTCTGCTGTTAATTATATTGAACCATCATCTGCATGCATACTTAGCATAGTGATAACGAAGGAAAGAAGCAGGAAGCCTTGTTAAGGATTTCTATATGATATCTCATCTAAAAGAAACACAAACCCGTCAACTTTCTTTTTCTTCCTCATCACCTGTTTGGTCTTCAGATTCTTTCCTGCACTTGCTCATTGCCATCTTCAACAAATTTTGTTGCAAAATAATATAATACATTTTCCTTGAATGCAACAGCAAAAGGAAGAAATATAATTAAGTATGAAGGGGAATATGCATAAAACCTAGGTGTGTCTTGTTAGTTTAATCTTGATTATGTAATAGTTTAGAGTTTAATATGTAATTATCTAAAGTATAAGGGCCTAGAATAGCATTTAGTAAACATGAAGAGTTGCAACTATTCGTAAAAGTCGCAACTGTTCGTGAAGATCGAGGCACGTCCGAACCATTGTATCGGTTCACACGCACCTCTAAGATTAGTACATAAAGAAAGCATTGTAAAGATTGTAAAGTGTGATTTCCAAGATTGTTATAATAAAGTTTAGTTACGGTAAATCGTGTGATTGTTTTTAGAGAGTTTTCCCAACATTTGGTATCAAAGCAAGGTCAATAGATCCTGAAATCTCATCATTTACCGAGAGACAGAAACAATCCAAGAAATACACCCGGTGATTAGAGCATCGCCGTTAAGGAGATTGGCAAAGAGATTGTCAGATTGATACACGGGGCAGACGAACACACAGTAGTGTTCTACCACCAACCGGCACCAATCACAAAGAAATCAGATTGATTTCAAGAGACGACGAATCTAGACAAGATTCAATTTAGAGAAATCAGAAGAGTTTCTCATCACATTAGGCAGAACCCCACAGAACCGAAGGCAACAAATTGAAGGCAACGAATTTTTCAGAAAAAAAACAGTAAGCCCCTTCGCAAATTATTGCAACACAGATATAGCAAAACCTAGAAATCAGTCAAAAGGGATATACGAGTACGTATAAGCCTCCTACCGAAAGCAATAGAAGCCAAAATCAGAAAGTTATAACCTGATTCCAGAAGGCCACTGCAGAAAAATCCACAGAAATAGTGCCACCGCCTTAGGAGTGAACCCACGGACAGAAACCACAAGGACCGTCGATTGCCACCGGTTGCCACCACCACAAAACATCAACCGCCACCATCAAAACCAAAATCGGCGAAACCGAAGGCACCGATTAGGAATGGGCAACGATTAGGGTTAGGATTCGCAAGCATCAACACCGATTAAACAGAGGTATAGCACCGAATCGCAAGAAACCGATTCAGAATAGGCACCATTTCAGAAGAGTATAGTAGCACCGGTTCACAGAAGGGGAATACATCGTTTGAGAGAAAACGGTAGAGAAGAGACAGAAGAAGCGTAGCAATATTTCAGAGAGCGTTTGCACCGGTTCAAAGTAAAAGGCAGAGACACGTTTTTTGGTCCGGTGAAAGCAAAGGCCAAAACAACATTTCAGTGAAAGAAAAAGAAAAGAATCGTTTAAAGAAAGCCCAAAGAGGGGAGCCCAAGTTGAAGAAAAGCAGGCCCAAAGAAGAAAAAAATTATAAGCCCAGCAGTTTAAGGAAAATAGCCCAATAAAATAAAAAAAGCCCACCATGTTTTTTCTTTTCATTTTAATAGACTTTAATTTATTAGAAGAATAAATTAAAGATTGATATTTGCTAGTTATAATTCACGTTAAGGAAACGTTGAATTGTTAGAGAAATAATTGTGGTTAGACAAAAAGTTAAGTTGAATTGTTATAAGATTTATATTGGTTTTAGCAGAATACCAAATTAAAAAGTATGATGGGAGAGAAAAGTATAGATACAGAGATAGACCGGAGATCAAGAAAGGGAAAAAAGAAAAAAAGAAAGAGTTATTCATCAGAAGTATATCAAAAACAAAATGAGAAAAAGAGAGAGTAGAACAGGTCGAGATTAGACCAGAGAAAGATAGAGAGAGTTGACAAGGTCGAGATTAGACCAAAGAGAGCATGATTGATCGAGAGTAGATCAATCAAAGAAAAACTGATCAAGAGTAGATCGTTTTTCTTAAAAGGAGAGATTCAAAGAATAATTGATCGAGAGTAGATCGTTTTTCTTAAAGTAGGTTAGAGAAACCGAAGATTTGATTTAGCAAAATCAAATACAGATAGAGAGACCGCATTTGAGACACAGATGCAGCATTTGAGACACAAATGCAGAGACAGTTAGAGAACCTAACAAGATTGAGATTGCACAAGCAAGAAGATGCAAGTGTTGCAAGATTGAGATTACACGAGCAAGAAGATGCAAGTGTTGAAGACAAACAGAAGAACAGAAGATTGAAGACTTGAAGAACAATCAAGATTAAAGGGGAGAATGTTAGTTTAATCTTGATTATGTAATAGTTTAGAGTTTAATATGTAATTATCTAAAGTATAAGGGCCTAGAATAGCATTTAGTAAACATGAAGAGTTGCAACTATTCGTAAAAGTCGCAACTGTTCGTGAAGAGGCACGTCCGAACCATTGTATCGGTTCACACACACCTCTTAGATTAGTATATAAAGAAAGCATTGTAAAGATTGTAAAGTGTGATTTCCAAGATTGTTATAATAAAGTTTAGTTACGGTAAATCCTGTGATTGTTTTTAGAGAGTTTTCCCAACATGTCTATAAATTTATACATACATACATATATATATATATATATATATATATATATATATATATATATATATATATATATAGAGAGAGAGAGAGAGAGAGAGAGAGAATTTGTGAAGCACTCTAATTAATTGTTTTACAAATTGATTCACCATTACGAACCCTATAAAAAAATTTTGGATCTGCCACTATGTGTGTGTGTGTGTGTGTAAAGAAGAGAAGGAGAACGAATGTGGAGGATATGAGACCTATGTTGGTTGTGATGTTAGCTGGTTAAGATATAAGAAATGAATAATAAATGAAATTTACATAATTATTTTGCTTTTGAACGGCAAACTAGCTAGTCTACTCCTACTCATACTCCTAATATACCCTTTTGCCCAGTGGGGACTTAAGAACTTACGTTCACCACCTAATTTCCAACTTGTGTAGTACTCCTTAAAAACTTACGTTCACCACCTAATTTCCAACTTGCATAGCCTACTCCTATCGATTTACCCTTGTGCCCCAAGTAGAGACTTTAGAACTTACATTCATCACCTACATGATTATTTGAAGTAGAAATATATATAAGTTTTGAAGTAATGTTCTTTTTAACAGCACTGCATGCTAAGAAGTAACAGTGAAAATCACCCAAGGGTATATGTTACACTTACAAATAGACCCGAACACTAAACCCGAGAGCAAGGGAGCGCAGCCTCTTCGACCTTGCATTGACTTATACAAGTGTGTACTTTGTACTTTCAACCTCCTTCTATTTTTGTCAACTTATACAAGTGTGTACTTTGTACTTTCAACCTCCTTCTATTTCGACTAAAATCAATTAACTGGTGAATGAATTACACTAAAATAATAACATGTTTCACCTTTTAATCAAAATAACATGGTCTAGATATGACATATATCAATGTCATCAAGGAGCTTGGATGTATTAATTTTTATCTCCTATAAGCCTTTTCATTTCTTTATCTCCATATCATATCTACATCGAGCAGTAGCGGAACCAGAAATTTTTTTATGGGGGTCGGAATTTAATAGCTACGAGAGTGTAAGTGCTTGTGACTTCAATTTTTTTAATTTCAAACTTTCGGGTCGGTTTATCTAGATCATGTAATAAAACAAATACGTAAATGATACGATTTGATTAATCGTTACAAACTTACGAACAAACAAAAACTACATTCTAAAGTTGGCCCCTACCACTAATTGTTCTTTGGGAAAACTTATGACCGTCTGGTTGACATGGACCTCTAATCAAATGCTTTCGTCTAATTTCATCTTTTTTATTAGGATGATATTCCGAAATATTTTTCCTTTTGGAGGGGTCCCATGAAAGATCACTTAACTCAATTACTTGTGGTATTTGTGGAGAAGTGTTGGAAGCTCTTCCACTTGACGGAGATTCGGATTTTGATAACTTTTTTTTCAAAAATCGATCCATATTGATATTGTCTAATGAAATAAAACATAAAAAGAAATGTAACTTTATATTAAACATTTAAAAATCTTAACACTTAATTATGAAATAATAGTCTAAATGTGTAATCTATATCAAGTAATCCAACACTCCCACTATTAAACTAATAATTTCATAAATAATTATAAATACTTAAAAACTTCATAAGAAATTTTAATTTATACCTGCAACCTGTTGTGCTGAGAACTTGAGAAGTGACCCACTTAAAAACTTCAAAAGGAATTTTAATACTTAAAAACTTCAAGTGAGAAGACTTCTGGAGTCTTGTCGACCGTCGACTGGTCTGTGGGCAAACGGGTGAACGGCGACACTGCGAGCGGCAACGTGCACAGCGCTCTGCCTGCTCCTTGTGCGTTTTCTTTTTTCTTCTGTTTGAGTGTTTTCGTTTGAGCAATATTGAGTGGCTGCCTTCTTCGGTGCTTCTTCCCTTTTCTGTTTTCGTTTGGGCGGCGCTGACGAGTGACCACCCAAGCCCCAACCAGCAATCCTAAATCCCTAATCGAAGACTCTCTTTGAAGCCCAAACTAAATCTTTCAGTTTTTTGCCCAAACCCAAATACAGGTTTTTGTATAATTATTTGTTAAATAGGTAACCAACTATTACGTACATGTATATTTTTTTTAGATTTTGTATAAATTTTTTTAAAACTTATCAAAAGTATAGGGGTTGGACATCAAAAATCATGGGGGTCGGAAATTTTTTAACCATATATATAACACGTAAAAAAAATTATCGGGGTCGTTTGACCCCATTCGGATATGATCGGTCCGCCCCTAACACCGAGGATATACCCACCACAACACCACATATCAAATTAAGAAAATATATAGATGCCTTGTGTGACTTCAATGACTTGCACTTTGCCATCAACACCGATTAAACATTATCAAAACTTTTATCAATAGCAAATAGACATGAAGCAAAGAGTCAATTCTTCTTAATTATTTGCTTTCCATATCATAGAATACACACAACAGTGGGTGAATCTCCATACCCTGTTTATCAATATCGATTTTAGTGATCTGGATCACCAATGCTTTAAAAGTATATATGTGGAGCAATAAGAGGTTCTTAATGAGAGATCTTGAGATCTACATGCTACTACTATATATTTCAACTCCTTGCGTCAATTCCTTAATTTTTAAAATAATAAAGGTTCTCAAGATGCGCATTATTCTTTTGAATTTAATTATTACATTATTAAAATCTACTTTTTTGTGAGTTTCTTAGTAGTTTTATGATTTTAAATTAATTATTATATATGTCTTCTGCTTTGTTAGCTGAATTGGTTCATCCACTGGATAAGTTTAACCATTGCACCAGTAACACTATGATGATCAATTTGATTTCCAATTAATTAGATTTTTGAGATATTGCCAAAAACTGGTTTGTGGAAGCGATCAGCCACTGATGATATATGCTCCATTGATATATGTTCCATCAATCGGAGGGTATACGGATTAGCAAAATACATGATGAAAATTACAGATCCCAAATACAATATGCTCAACACACATTCACATGGAATTAAAAGCACATAAGAAAGAAAATTGTGTATCAAGATCGATTTCTTAAAACTAAATTAAAAGCAAGAGAGTTACGTAAATATTAAATAGTGAGATTCATGAAATGAAACAAAGAAGGTGATGAAAGAAAACCTGCAGGGCACTGGCCGGATTCTATATTATAGAGATCGATGATCATCGGCACAACGTTTCTTGAGAGTGATAGGGAGAAAAATAAGGGTTTTCTAGGACTTAGTTGTGTAGAAGCGGAGATTCATATGCTTTCGAATGCAGCCGTAGCGGTAGGTTTTCCCTTTTTGTTATACACATATATATACACACACACAGTGACAGCAGGGCAGGCCCTTAGGACGTCCAAAAGGGGTGATCCCCCAGGGCCAGGGCCCAAAATTTCATAGGGCCCCTAATTTCATAAGTTTTCAATGTAAATAAAGTACGATGGAAAACCAACATGTATCGGAAAACCTTATAAAACCTCCATGCACCACCACAAATGCATCAATTCTCGCATGATGCATCAAATTCCCCGCGTGATGCATTGTGTGATGCATCACCTGATCCATTGGCTATAAAGTGATTCCTGGGGGTTTTCGATGCATATAGGTTTTCCATTGAACTCATCTCTATATGTGTGTGTGTGTTTATATTTATTTAGAATAGTTTATAGTTATTAGTTACTAAAGATGTTTTACACTTAATTACTGAAAATATGCTTTATTTAGAAATTAATTGATAATTAATTTGTTTTTATGTCTAGTTGATATGGTAGCAGCTTGCTTTTTTGGAAGCAAAAAATTTTGCTTTTATTTCTTTTATCAATATCATGTTTAATTCCGGCCACTTCTATCATTAATTAATATGTTGATATGAAATTAAATTTAGGTTTTTTTTCCTAACATGCGTTATTTGTATCTAAATTAATTTGTTCATTCACACATATCAAAAAAAAATTTGCAAAAATGCAAAAAACAAAAAAAAAAAATAAAAAAATAATAATAAACAACGCTTGTCTCAAGTATATTGTAATCAAAGTATTGCTAAGTTGTAGCATGTTGCAACCAAACGCACTTCCATATAAAACATCTCCTCGCGTCTAAAGTTTAATTCGCAGACATATAAAAGGTTCGAAGATCTTAAAAAAACAAACATGTTTCATTGGCTAAAAGATGCTTTGGTGAAGCGGAAATGTCCTTTCGCATGTACGTGCTAGAATATGACGTAGTTTTTTCAAACAAATTTCTACCCGCAGACGAAGGAGGAGCGCTTCTTCACTCAGTAATTCGTTAATTTGGCATAAAATACAATATAATTATTAGTCAAAACTAGCTAACATGTGTGAGGAACCAACGGAAAGAAGCTATAACATTACCACATGCAATACAAATCCTATTTTTATAGCCAAATTACACTTTATGTTTGAAAGTGAAGACACAATTCTATATATTATAGCTTTGATGATTAAATTGAGGCCGTATATATAGTATGGAACATTATAGAATTTATTAAGTGTTTGTATTTTTTTTCAAAATAAACATTAATATTTTGAGTCTTAGGAAAATGAAAGTGTTTTGGTTTTGGTGTATTTCTCTTTCTCCCACATAGACGTTAAATCAAAAGTTTATTTGCGTTTATGGTGATCACCTTCTATTCAAGTGTTTGCTCTAATCATAAAGTAACTTGATAAAGGTTTACCCACGCGATGTTGTGTTTTGATCATGATCATGGTGCACATACACATTTTTGGACGCAACCTTCAGAACCATATATAGCAAATGAATTGGTCCAGCGTCTCATTCTGTTGGTTCTTACAACCAGATATGGTCCCAAAATGAATAGTCACATGCATCCAACCATTCGTGACAAAGTAACCATTATGTTTATTCTTGTTTTGATGGCGCACACACACATTTTTGGACGCAACCTTCAGAACCATAGCAAATGAATTGATTGGTCCAGCGTCTCATTCTGTTGGTTCTTACAACCTGATATGGTCACAAAATGGATAGTCACATGCATACAACCATTCCTGACAAAGTAACCATTATGTTTATTCCAAACTTAACGGTGTGACTGTTTGAAAGACAGGCCTTTCACAACAGTTATAATAGGTGTCTCCTACACCTGTACATTTTACGACGAATATGCCTCTAAATAAATCCAGCATCTGATCTGTGATTTGGGGTTTCTGAAATACATACAAAAACCTGTCTTGTTGTCCAGAATGTTGCAATATCGATTCTGCAGTAGATTGAAGCTAGCCTTTGAAACCTTGTTGATTCAATCAACGGATTATCATCATTTCGTGCAGTGTTAATGGTACTACTAATAATAATAATAATGAACTTAAATGTTATTAACTAGTGTTATGAGTCCACGCGTTGCTGCGGCTGAATGATGAACATATAGTTCTTTATTTATCACTGTAAGGTAAATAAGCAAGGAAGGATCTCACACTCGTACGTTCAAAGGCTAAGTGGCGCAACCGAATGAATTCTTATGGTCGGCCAACTCCTATGCCAACATGTAAAGGATGTAACAAAATATTGACAAACTAATTAGTACATGGAGAAGAAAATATCACTAATAATTTATTTGATGTCTCATGACTTCCCTTTTTATGAATCGAGAAAACAAGCATACAGATGTGTTGAACATAAACAATAAAAAACGAATCAGCAACAACAAAGTTGAAACAATCAAACATAAAAATCAAATATCATCAAGAACAAATAGTTCAAGTTTTTGTTAGAGATATGGATAACTAAAGATGAAAAAAAAAACAAAAACAAAATTTACATACCTATTTTATCACCTAAAGAAGTGAGAATCCTACCATCATCGATGACGATGAGTTGATTACAAAATGTCAGTTACAAATTGATGGCAATCACAAAAACGCTTCGTCAGTGAATTGACGATCCAACGACTAGTATTCTCACCTAAATTTATAATGTAATTTAAGTTCTTCTGGGCATGGTCAATTGACATACCAAATAGCATTTCTCGTTTCTTGATTACTCGATTCTATTGATTGATAGGAATACCAATGGATGGAAATGGTGAACTGAATTGGTAACATCTGCTCTTTGTTTTGCTCCTACCTACACAAAAGAAATACACAGAAAATGACATGAATTGGCCCTAGCATATGGGATTGGAGTGAATATATTGTGAACCCTTCTAGGTTTGGGTCCCTTGATCAAACTTTAGAAAAACCAAGAAATATGATGATGAACCCTAATGAGAAAAAACTAAGACATGTAAGAATCCTATTAGCAGGAAAAAAAAAAAAAAAAAAAAAAAAAACAATCCAATCCACATACACACATATATAGATACACAGTGACTAAAACCTCTATTTGTCAATACAGTTCCTTTTTCCCTTAGATGCATTTTTACTAATTTCATATTCATAAAATATGGTTTTTTTGAAAACACTAAATCCTTCTACAAGGTCTAGAACCCAATGCTAGAAATCATAATAAAATTATCACAGAGGCAAAAAGATAACTTGTAAATAACCTAACATATAGTTCAGACATACCTGAAAAAGCTATTTTCCTCTTTCTTCTTCTTCCTATTTAAGCAGGCTTTGCTGCCACCTCAACCTTAGGAGCTTTGTATTTAAGTAACGTCTCCTTGGAATCATGACTTTCCTTTTTTTTTCCTTGGACAATAACAAAATATAAAAACAATCCATTACATGCGTACTGCTCTTAAACTTTCATTTTCTGCATAAGTCAATGATTTATATTTACTTTTGAATGGTAGACTTGAGAGCATCAAGTTATCTTACACTAAACGGCATGTAATATACCCAACTGTATTATAAATCCAACCACAATTTTGTATACTTGTTTATTCCGAGAATGAATTTTGGTAACTACTACAGTCGATTGAGCTAACTTCATGTTTCCTAGCTCTTTCTTTATGATGCATTGACTATGTATGCTATGTAACTAAGTTAAAGCATTTAATGGTACTAACAACCACACATTACCTATTCCCCATTTCCTTCCCTAGATGAGGCTCCAAGGACTAACCCCCCCCCCCCCCCCCCTCCCCTCCAATAAACAAAAATAATGGGCACCATTTTCAATCTAATCCAGAAAAGAGATAGAGCCAAGAAAGAGTGCATCAAAATCAAACACATTATTTATTGGTTATATGTATCATTTGCAATTTTGTTTTTTGGTTTTCTGATGCTGAATCGTATAGAGAACTCTTCATGATATCATGAAATCCAAGACATCCAACCGGGAAAAACACACATAAAAAAAATCACACACAAAAGTTTTAAATCAAAAACACACAATAGAAACCCCTCCCCTTAACCTTTTGTGTTTCATCACAGTTGGGAAGAAGATATTATCTTTTCATCGAGAAACACCATCGTATAAAAACACCAAACATTAAATTGAAGTATCTAAGAACCCCTAGTAATCAGGGATCATGTAAAATAAAGAAAATATACAGCTCCAATTGGATAAAAAAAAACAGACACACCTTCAAATCAACGGGAATGAGTGCATGTTGTAGGCCTGTCTCGCCAAATTTGTAGTCGGTAAAGCATCGATCAACGCATCTGGATTTTGTTTTGTGCAAAAAAGAATGAAGCTTACATATAGAAATAGAAGGTTGTCTGCACAAGAGATTAATTAAATGACAAAAGAACGGCCACTCTCAAATGGATCAAATGACAAAAAAACGGCCAATTCGGAACAAAACTCTGTTATGAATAGTCTTTTTCTTCAAAACGTCACTAAAATATTTGAAAATGGCAAACAACCCTTCTACAAATGTATAAAGTGATAATATCACTGAAGAGTTCCAATAAATTTCACTTTTGGAGAAGTTACGTAAAGTGTTTTTCTTCAAAAAGACACTACATATATTTGTATGGTAGGGGTCAAATGATTGTCCTGGTATAGTGATGCATATATTAGCAACTGAAAAGACATGAATAACATATATTGATACAAAATTACAACATGTAGACCTTAGTGTAGATGGTGTCTGAATTGAAGTGTGCAGAACTTTGCAAACCTGGGAAAAAAATGTTAAGAACAAAATTAGCTACAATAAGATAAGTGTAAAGGAGTTAAAGGAAGACATAATGTGTATAACACACAAAAGCATCAGAAAGCTAACATAAAAAAATGATTCTTAAGCAACAGTTTTGATTTGTGTTCTTCGTAGAAGATACATCTTTCGGTTTCATGAATATCATTTGTTCAATTATTGTACATTTTGAGGAACCGAAAAAATGACATGATTAAACCTAGAAAGACTACAACAATGGTTGTTGGCTCTGCGCTTCTATGATTGCTCCTTGTATTATGAGCTAAAAAACCGACTCTCAAGAACACTTTGCATACCTTCCTGTATTATGAGCTAAAAAACCGACTCTCAAGAACACTTTGCATACCTTCCTGTATGAAGATGATAAAATTATGGCAATGTTGAATGTGAAAGGAACTAAAAGTTTTTGAGGCCTTGAACTCTGATATTCTACTAACCTAAGGTTTCAATACAAATGAGGTTGCCATGGATTGTCAAAAATATATTTACATGCATTGGGAAGGGCATTCAACTAAACAATTACTACAGTAATATCATCATTTATCTACATAAACTTTAAATCATTTGCTTGATATCCTACATGTTAGTCTTTAATTTATTCATAAGTTTTTTTTTCTTGAAAGAGGTAATGATGGTTAAGTTGACCATATATTTAAGAAATTTAACGACATACAACGTGTGCAAAACTTGGAGAAGTAGAAACCAATTATATCTACTATTATAAAATTTTGGCTCAATGGAAGCGTCATTATATTTTATTATGGAGAATAGTTGCAACAGGTGCATTAAAAGTTTCAATTGCATTCATACTCTTGAAGTTTTGTGATTACAAAAGCAAAAATTGCATGCATTTTAGTCTTTATAAACTTGATTTACACACATGTTTTACTTACAAATTAAAGTTTTCATTATATGGGGCATTAACACATTAACACTTGCAATTCACAAAACTTCTTAAAAAATGTAATGCATCTAAAAGACAATGTTACCTCCCAACAATATGTATGATGTTACTCCAGAAAAACATCATCTTATAGATGCATTACAATTAATAAAAAATTTATGAACTGCAAGTGCTACTATCACATATAATGAAAACATCAATGGTAACAAAAACATATGAAGTTATGAATTCCTTAAAGATCATCGTTTCACTGTCAAAACAAAGGCTTCAAGAATTTCATCAATTTATATATAAAATATACATATTAACCTATGAAATAGAATATCAATTAAGTATGTAAAATTGTAAATCATTCCCATAATTGAGAATACAATTATACAAATGGGTGGTTAAGCCCTCCCAAAATCATCAAAACTAAATTTTGATGCCTTCTGATTTGCAAGCAATAAAAAAAATTAAATCTCTAAGATTATAGAAACCTAAATAGATAATGCAATCAATTGTGTTAAAACAAACAATGAAGGATTATTTGGGGTTTAGGGGATTTAATAATTCTATTGAAGTTTTGTTAGAATAATTATTTTTCTTCTGATTGTGATTCTTCTTTTAGATTCTACCATTTTTAAGTTAGGATTTTGATTTTTACCTTTTCAGAGAGTTTACTCCACGATCGCAATGTTTATTCATCAAATTGCCTGCATCAAGCTGGAAAACAACAGAAAGTATAGAAAAGGAAAATCGATGAGTTTGTTGCCACTGGGAAGCAAGTGTATTTGAAGGCTAGGTGGATACCGGTGCGTTTTGGAATGACAAATGTTAGTTATAAGAATATGGATATTGCGTATCGATGTTCGTTGCAAAAGCGATTTGTGGTGGCACACATCGTTGATGAACAAATTTCAATAGGGGGTTAGGAGACCGATTTGGGTGTGTGTTGTGTGGTAACAGGTGTGCTCTTGCTTACCGAAAAATCGATCGAGATGGAAATGGAGAGCACGATGGTCTGAGAGAATACGTGCTTAGAGATGAGCCATGGCGGTTTGAATCTAGATAAACACAATAAAAAATCCAAATCGAAGACAACCCTTTGATTTTTAGGGTTCCTGGATAAACACAATATTAAACCCAAATCAGAGACAACCCTTTGATTTTTAGGGTTCCTGTCAAATCAAAAAATTTGCACTCAAATCGGCAAATCGTATAAAGACACACACACCTGAAAATTGAAGGATACAAAATCGTGTTGCATTATTGTTGGTTCCCTTGGATTATCTCTGACTCTGCCGGTAAAGATCATCGCATGAGAAATCTGTGGTGAGAAGGAAGTTGTTGAGGCAAGAATGTGAAGGTTAAGGCAATGAAACCGTAAAGCATCAAAACGGTGCGTTTAAGTATGACAATTGTTAGTTATAAGAATGACCATATTTCATATGTAAATAATTTCTACTTGAAACTAATTATAATAAAAGATATTAGTTATTGATCATAAGTATCAAAAATTTTCAATTAATACATCTAGATTTAATATTAATTGGTAATTTTAAGTTTATATAATTTTAAGAAAAAAAATATTTATTGGAAGTTATTCGTATATATAGATAAACATGACCATCGATCATATCGGAATTTATTCAAGATTAACCAATGGAGGGATTTAGAACAATTTCCTCCCTAAGCAGTCATCATATGAATGCTAATCTACTCAAAGTCTCAAATCAATCAGCAAGTAATCTGATTACCATTACCAGTAATAACAACCGAATAATCAATCATCATGTCCACCACAAATATGTTGGTGGAGAAACCAATTTCCTACTTCATACCCTGATTGTTTGTCCCACTCTCATTTGAATCCAGCAGCTCGTAAATGTAGACCTCTGTCACGCCTTCTTTCCTCAATGGGGACCCTTGGCCTGATCGGAAATGATTCACCAAACCTTGCAAGTACATTTCACCTCATGTGCCTCTCCTGGCCACCTTGTCTCGGCAACAATCCAGAAACAGCCATCGCTGCAATAACAGCATCCGCCATTAGATCAAACAAGTTGCGTTATCTGACGCCGGTGATTGTGTCCACTCTGAAATTATAGTCGTGTTCTTGAAACAGTCCCAATCCGATTGGGATCTCCGGTTGTAATATGAAAACAGAATAAGGAGTAGGAAGAATTTGTTTCGGTTAGGAAGTCGGGTAAGAGGTCGGGTAAGAGGTTTGATGACGAAACTTCTGGCAGGTTCTTGAAACTCGGCGGATGAAGGCGGAAACGACGTCGTCATTATGTTGACGAATGAGAATGTTATGGATACCATGATTTGTCAGATCCAGATGTCCAAGAGGGAGCTTAGGTGACATCACCTCCAGCGAGGACAATGGTTCCGACGGATATTGTGGTGATGTGCGCACCCGGGTAGAAGGGAATTACATGAATGTAGAGCAAGTGATAAGCAGCAGACCGGTTAACGGAGATGGAAGAAATGAGTGAATTGGGAATGGTGAGGAAGAGAGAGATGTTGGTGTAGGAGAAAGCTCGGATGATGTTTGGGTCAGGAATAGGTAAACGGACGGTGTTAACCTTTAGGGATTGAAGGATGATGACAACTTCTGCCGGCGGTGGGAGGGTTTGAAATGAGAAGTAAGAGACACCGATTGTGTTGGCAGTGACGGAGGAAAAATGGAGAGAGAAAGACGATTAGAAAGAGTGAGTGGGACATAGCTACTTACATTTGTTAATGGAGGAGGGGTTTATTCAAAATTTGCTTCTCTTCTGTCAGGAAGATAGAAGCACAATACGCCTACCGGCGTAAAATAGCAAGGGTTTGGTCGCTCACTTCAGTTACTAGCTGACCTCCTCGTTGGTATTGGCAGGAGTTTATGGGAGAGATTTCTAATAGTTTTCTGAAAAGCCAAAATTTCAAAGCTAAACGAAAAGATCGACCTACAATAAAATACAATTATAAACTTTTAGTTAATTTGTTGTTTGCTATCCTTGAATGCTTATAGGGCTAATTATAGTGAAGTTGCAATTTGTTGATGAATAAAATGGGTAAATATTATCTAGTATTAGATTGTATTACCAACGACACAAGAATGAATCATACAAGAGAAAAGCACACATGAATACATGTCAAGTTACTTTCTTACAAGATCCAGTCACCGGGGAGCTATTTATCAAATACACTCATATGCTACATTATGACAAAAGCAGTACCTCCACTTTTGTACATGTTCTTCCATATTTTCTATTAGTAGTTTTTGGTATCACCGGCATGTATTTATTATCTTACTATATAAAACTTGGGGTCGATGTATGAATGAACCACACAAATATCAGAGTGTCTAATATTGTTGATGCTTAGCTGATTCACGACTTTATTTTGTAGATCATAACTAAACATACGAGTCTCTGCTGATCCAAATTTCTTGAAGATGACATATCTCTTACTTATCACACTACAGACTGGAAATTCAAAATAAGTACCAGGATATCTGCACAAGAACCGATAATACTTCTTCCACTTCATCCTCTTAAATCCTTAAGAATCCATATGTCAGAATTTTCCCAACAAACCTTATCAATGAGATCAAGGAAACCACCCATCTCAACAAAAGAATAGTGGCTTCCTGTACGATCATGGGATCCAGGTAGGCTCATTTTGAAAATTTTCTCTTTTACCATATCCATGGAAACAAGGTGTTTAGGAGAATGAACATCCCAGTGAAAATACCTGCCTTGTACTGAAACTGGGTCTCCCCAATAATACTGCCCTTTACCCAAATAACAAGGAACTTTAATCGTTTTCCAATTTGAGGAAACACTAGAGGCAATTTCTCTTTCCAAGACAAGAATCTGACATTGGATTGGTGGGCCCATAAACACATGAAGGATCTTGTAAACATCCTTTAATCCATCGAAGGAAAGGCTCACTCCACATTTGCAAGTATAGTGCCCACCACAAGATGTATTACATTAGGTTGTAAACGTATGGAGATTCTTTTCTGTTGGGATCCGATATCAGAATGAACTCGTACGTTACACCAACTCACCAAGACTTTATCCTGCCTTTGCAAGGTATGTCAAGATATTCTCTTTCACTTCCAGCCCTAGTTCTTCTTCCCTTAAATCCATGTGACGTGGTGGGTAAGAGGGTGTTTGGTTTTGCGTTATAAACATGATTATTAGCTTATCACGTTACAATAACGCAAATAAGTGATTTAAAGTGTTTGGATTGCATACGTTAATAAGTGATTATTTGCGTTTAGCGTTTGTCCTACCACACTTTTTCACAAGTTAAAAATTGTAGCTTATTTGCTTAATAAGTGATTATTTGGTCATTTTACAAGTAAAAAACGCAAATCCAAACACTTTAAAAACTGATTATTTGATAATTATGATATCAAACAGCAGAAGCTAAACCAAACACTACATTTCCTGCAGCACTTTTTGTTACAGCAATTATCTGATTATTAGTTTCCAAAACGCTACAGCACTTTTTCAAACGCAAATCCAAACACCCTCTAAGTACCACTCGACATCTGAAGGATAAAAGAAGCATGGTCGAACAAAATCCTGTTAGTAACCATATCAAACCATCGTCTGCATACGTACTTAGCCTTGTAACGAAGGAAAATGTCAGGAAGCCTTTTTAGGAACTCTAAAAGAAGGTCATCTGACACATCGATCATCTTGTTCATTCTGATCCTCTGTTCGTATACAGATTCTTTACTGTACTTGCTTATTGTCAACTCCATTGAGACTACAGTTCCAGAATAACATCTATTGCCTTTTCTAGTAACCAGCAACATCCCGAAAACAAAACTATCTAAGTATGCAGAAGGGGACATGCATCATGCATGAATTTTTGATTCCTTGGGCTTGGAATTGTTTTTTAGACCAAACTGAATACCAAAGTGAACTAAAAATCTATCTGACCACACCAAATTCAAACTCAAATTCAGTATGCTTTTGTTTTAGAAGATAATTCGACTTTCAAACTGAATTTCACCCAAATATTTCATATTTCAACCATATAATAAAACCTAAACAATGAATATATCCACATAACATGTTTATCCATTTATATTCAATAACATATATAACTATTTAAAGCAATATAGAAAATCAAAACCTATCAATCAGTGAACTCATCATTTAAAATCCAAACTTCACAATCACAGTCAATAGAATAATGAACATTAATTGAAAACTTATAATCCCTATAATCAATAGAAAAATCACACACTGTAATCTAATAATAAACTATTAAACTTAATAATACATCAATGCCTATTTTATTCTTTGTCAACACAATGGATAAAAGCAAGTTTTTTCCCCTGGGGCAAATCAGTCAAAAATAAAAAAATAAAGTTATTTCCAGGAGGGGGCAGCTAGCCCCTAGCCTTTGTGCAGAACCATTCCCTTGTCTGTTAATAAGAAATAGTTCTCTTAACTTGTTTAAAACAGAGAGCATTATAAATAGTTCTTCCTTTTACTGTTGACTTCTGGCTCATCCTACATTGGTTCGGTGAAAGAAGGCTTGAGAGGTAAAAAGGATATAAATAAGCATCTTGCCTTTTATGGAGATTCATCCCACACTTAAGTTACAATTCAATTTGCACATGTATGTTCTTTCTCTCTTTTCTATTGTAATGTTTCTTCAAGAAATATATTTGACATTTGGTTGTATATTGGCCATTTGGTAGTGTCCAAGAATGTAGGCAAAAATTGGCCAAACATGGTTGAAATTCTGGTGTTCTTTCAGTATTATTTAATTTGCATTTAGCTCCTGTAACGTTAGTTATTGTGACATGTGCCACCAGGATATTCTGTGAATTATCTGATAGCAATTTTTTAGTTATTAAATCAATCAATCGCTGTCTATTTGGTGGAGTACTACTATTGTGTTTTTCAGATCATAAAGATTGTCAGATATACCGATAAGCAAATGCAAAATGAAATTAATAATCCTAAATTATGATTCAGCCAACAGATCTAGACATTCACATCCAACTACAAACACGTAAGAAATAACATTTTCATAAAGATTCTAAAGATTATGTAAAAAGAAGAAGAAGAAGAACATAATTAGTAGTAACATTACATGAATTTGAGACAACTAAAACCTATTAGACGCTGGCTTCCATATGTGAAGAGATCGATGGAAATCAAGAATTCATATGGTTCCAAAACACAAAACAAAATTCCAGACACTTAATTATGATTTAAAGTAATTGATATCGTGTCTTGCAAGCACTTAAGAAATACATATTTCAAATCAAGAATTCTCATCATGATGTAAAACACCAAAGAAGATAATAAGAAGCCACATGAACAAAAACTTAGACAAGAAGGTGATCAGAGAAAACCTGTATGGCGCTAGATTTCGTAGGTGAAATCGGAGTAAGGTTTTCACTCAGTGAGTAATCAGAGTAAAGGAGAGGAAATCAAACGAGGGTTAGGGTTCAATACTTCAATCGAGCAGAAGCGAAGATGCATATGCTTCCCAATGTAACCGAAGCAGGGGTATTTTGAGAAAAAAATTTAATTAAAAGCCGCATAAAATGAAACATACTTTTTTTAATTCAAATTATTATTATCCAACGTACTTGTTGATATTATATTTTAAGTGACGGGTAGCCGATTTTAATCATCAAATTTGATTAAATTAAAAATTTAAGAAACTATAAGGCTGCGTTTAGTTAATGAAAACTAGTCAAGAAAGTATAACGTAGATAATACAAAAGTAAGAGAAAGAATATGAAAAGTGGTATTTTAAAAAGTGAATTGAAAATTTATCAAATTGTTGTTAAGTAAACAAGTTTTCATTTTTTTGAAAAGTGAGATGGAAATTTTGAAAATTTTCGGTAACTAAACGCACCCTAAATATCTATTATTTTTGCCGAAGAGCAAATGTGATTAATCTCAGCCGTCGGATCATAGGTCCGCAATAAAAATACAATAAAAAGTTATAAAGTTTTTAAAATATACAAAAAAATGGAATAACATATACAAAAGTGAAGGTATTGCTTTGTCATAATGTAGCATATGAGTGTATTTAATAAATAGCTCCCTGGTAACTAGATCTCGTAAGAAAGTAACTTGACATGTATTCATGTGTGCTTTTCTCTTGTATGATTCATTCTTACTGATCATTCTTGTGTTTTTGGTAAAATAGAATCTAATACTAGATAATATTTACTCATTTTATTCATCAACAAATTGTCACTTTACTATAATTAGCCTTATAAACATTCAAGTATAACATATAACAAATTAACTAAAAGTTTATAATAGTATTCTATATATTGTAGGTCTTTTCGTTTAGCTTTGAAACTTTTGCTTTTCAGTGTACTTTCCAAATCAAATTAAAAAACAGCAAAATAAATTTTGAATTTGAGTTAAATATAATATCATATATGGTATGATGATAAACCGTATTTGGATTTTTGATGGTTTTATTTGTAGTTGTCTAAATTGTAATTTGTAAACTATTGTTTAACTTGAAATTAACTTAAATTTTCAAGTTTGATTTGGTGTAACGATTTCAAATAAGTTTGAATTTTAAATTGCCTAAAAATCTTCAAATACAACAAACACGACTAGCTTGTTAAACACCTCAACAAATGGTTAATTCAAGAACTATGTTCATATTTTCTTTTGTTAGGTTGCAATAGAAAAGTCAAAATAATATAAATTTTAACTTCAATAAATGGTTTTATAAGTAATTTTAAAATTTTAGTTTTCATCTGGTCAGGTCTAACAAATTAAAATAAAATGTTTCCAATTAAAAATTAAATACATACATAAAAACAAAAGATCGATATTCAAATGGTATCCATGGACCATCCCTTATACTGATCGATCGAGTTCTACAATAAGATCACATTATCTTACCATTTGAACACATCTTCTAGAAAATCCTTTGATATTCGATTTTATTGAATAATTTCATGATTCTATGTATCATGAAAAAAAAAACTGAATTAATGTTTGTGAAGATCAGATGAATGACATGTATATTAATTGTATAGAAATCATGATTTTTTTTGTTAAAGTTAATTAATTAAATGGTTGCATATTATGAATGAATCTCCCGCCAATACCAAAGAAAGAGAGGGAGGTAGACAGACAACTGTAAGTGAACGACCAAAGCCTTGCTATTATACGCCGGTAGCCGTATTGCGCTTCTTCCTAACAAAAGAGAAGCAAGTTTTGTTTTGAAAAATCCCCTCCATTAACAAAAGCCTGTAAGTAGCTATGTCCCACTCACTCTTTCTCTTCGCCTTTCTCTCTCCACTCTTCCTCCTCTCCGCCGTCACTGCCACCACAATCGGCGTCTCTTACACCTCCACTCCGACCCTCCCACCGCCTGAAGAAGTTGTCGTCATCCTTCAATCTCTAAAGGTTAACGCCGTCCGTTTACCTATTCCTGACCCAAACATCATCCGAGCTTTCTCCTACACCAACATCTCTCTCTTCCTCACCATTCCTAATTCACTCATTTCTTCCATCTCCGCCAACCGTTCTGCCGCCTATCACTGGCTCTACATTCACGTAATTCCCTTCTACCCCCGTGCGCACATCACCGCCATATCCGTCGGAACCAATGTCCTTGCTGGAGGGGATGTCACCTCCGCCGACCTACTCATCCCTGCGATTCGTAACGTCCATCGCTCCCTCTTGGACATCGGGATCCGCCAAATCACTGTATCCACAACTTTCTCCTTCGTCAACATAATGACTACGTCGTTTCCGCCATCGTCCGCCGAGTTCCAAGAACCTGCCAGAAATTTCGTCATCAAACCCTTACTCGACTTCCTAACCGAAACAAATTCTTCCTTCTTCGTTAGCTTGTACCCCTATTCTGTCTACAAATTACGACCGGAGATTCCAATCGGATTCGCATTGTTTCAAGAACACGCCTATAATTTCAGAGTGGACACAATAACCGGCGTTAGATACCGCAACTTGTTCGATCTGATGGTAGATGCCGTTATTGCAGCGATGGCTGTTTCCGGACACGAGAATATTCCGGTAGTTGTTGCCGAGACAGGATGGCCGTGCTTCGACCCATCGAACGCAGCAGAAGCACGTGAGGTGTACGCAGAAATGTATTTGCAAGGTTTGGTCAATCATCTTCGAGCAGGCAAAGGATCGCCGTTGAGGAAAGAAGGGGTGGCAGAGGTCTACATTTACGAGCTGTTTGATGCAAATGAGAGTTGGACGAACAATGAGAGTTTGGTTAGTGGCGAAACAGGGCAAAAATGGGGGATTATGTATCCCAACATGAGTATGAAGTTCGAAATTGATCTCTCCAACGGTGGTTCCTCCACCAGCAGAGTGGTTGACATGGTGATTATGGAGTTCGTATTACTGGTAATTGGTCTTCAAATTACTTGCTTATAGGGTTTGACTGATATTAGTTAGTATATTAGTGTTTCATTCATTCATATGATCACTGATTTGATTAGGTATATAAATTGGTTGTAGAGTGGTCTTAAATCCTGTTTTGTGCCTTTTAAAATGTAAATGGATGCAGCTTTTGATGGAGTCCTCATCTTTTGGTGATTATTTCTCATGTTTCATCTCATAAATTTACTCTAAACATAAAACTTTTTATAGTTATAATTAAGTAAATTTATTTGATTTGTAATTTAACTCCTTCAACTTAAGTGTTGAAAGTCAATCTTATTATATAGGCTTTTGATCAATCAAGTCTTTATTTTTTAGTCCATAAAATTTATTGTCTAGGCGGCCCATATCCCTCTGCCTCTCTATATTTTCTTTTGGGCTTAAGCCCTTCGCTTTAATTTAAATTTTATTTCTTATATATAAATTGTCTGCTCCTAATCAAATTATATATACATACAATTTACATATCTCCTCCACCAATCTAAAAGTGCCACATGGCACACATTAATTGGTTTTTTTATTTAATTTCCTTTTATTATTATTTAATTTAAAATTTTCACAACATACCATTATCTTAGTGTTATCTTTTATTTAACTCCTTTAATTTAATAAATTTGTGTTTAGTCGTCTTTTAACATTTATTATTACAATGTTTTCTTACCCGCTTAAAATTATGATTTTAATTATACGTATGTTTGAAGTTATCTTTTGAAACAATTATGTTATGTTTAATGAATGAAAAGACTTTATTATTCAAATGTACAATTCAATATTATAATAAAATTGCTTTATAAGTAGAATCTAACTAATATATATATTACTGTCTGTGCATATATCTCTGCTAAATCAAAAGATTTACAAATTATATGCAAATCTAAAACTCTATCTTCCCGCAGCGAAGCGCGGGTGTCACCAGGTTTCACACATGACCAACCATGATTGGTTGGTGTTTTTTAAACTTTTCATATTACACCATCATCTTTGTGTTATATTTTGTTTAACACCTTTATTTTAATAAATATTTGTTTAATCCCCTTTTGACATTTATTATTACAAAAAAAAGTTCACACATTTAAAATTATGATTTAATATACATATGTTTGGAGTTATCATTTGAAACTATTATTTTATATTTAAGTGTATGAAAAAGACTTTATTATTCAAATGCACAAAGATTCTAATGAAATTTCTTTATAATTAAAATATAACTAATATCTATGTATCTGCCTATGCATATATCTCTGCTAAATCAAAAAACTTGTAAATTATATGAAAATCTAAAACTCTATCTTCCCGCAGCGAAGCGCGGGTGTCACCACCTCGTTATTTAAAAAGAACAAATCTATTGAACCATGTATTACATAGGTTCGTTTTAAAAACAATTATTCATTAAATATATAATTTAAAAGAGCCGATATTTAATATTAATATAAATACAACTATAATATGTGTATTTCAAAAGATAATATATATTTCAGTTATTAGTAGCCTATTAATTTAATTGCTTTTAATATAATGAATTGAAATTATTAATTTAAAAAAATAAATTAGGAAAGAAAGATAAAAGGTAATTTATATTTTTTTTAATTAATCAAAATTATTATTGAATGGTTCTAAATTAGGGGAAAAAAAGCTAGAAAATTTAAAAAAAAAAGATGCATTGATAGTAGGGGTGTCCAGAACTGGATATCTGAATTTTCAGATATCGAAATTTCGGATAGTGATTTTTGCTATCCAAATCTAAATCCGAAAATAAATTTTGGATTCGGTATCCGAATATCTAAAATCCATATTTTTTTTAAAATTAAATCAAATATTTAAATATTCAAAATCCAAATTCATATTTCCAAATACATATTAAAGATAAATATATCACAAACTAAATGTATCCGGAATTATTTTACTCAATACAACTAGATAAAGCTTAAAAAACAACAAATATTAGTTAATAAATCTATAATATCAAGATAAAACTAAAAACAAATATACATTAGACTTAAAATAAATACCAATATTATGTAAATAATCAATACTAAGATCTAAATTTTTTTATAAAAAAATACATTTTTTTGGATTTTTGGATATCCGAAAAATTTAGAATTTCACTATCCGAAACCGAAATTTCGGATTATTAGTTCGATTGCTTGGATTTGGATTTTTATGAATACCCGTAATTGATAAAATAACACGTGGCAATGCGATGTTCTCTTTTATTATAATATGTACATATATAGATTTCATACATATATCACTCATTCACTCTAAAGCTTCATAGTATCATGTATATCCTTCCTAAATATCATATTATCATATATATGTACCCAAGGTTAAATTTATAATATCTTATATGTCTCTTTCAAAATCATTAATATCATATATGCCCAAATTCGTTGTGTTGTCTATTTTAAAACTTATAATTAATATTACTTATTAATTAATGATCATTGTACCCTTATTTCTATCTCATTTCAACTAAAAGTTGTATTATGTTTTTGCTCGTTTGATTTCATTGCTACCCTCTTATTAATTTTTTTCCGGCGTCTTTCCATATACGATTATATAATTACATATCATATTTGTTCTTTTATTTTCTTCTTAGAACCTATAGTCGTATTATATTTCTTTCTTATAAATTTAAGATATGTTTTTTTTGTACATTAGTTTGTAGTTTTTGTTTTTTTTTTTTTCAAATTTGCTTTCGTTTTAGATTTATTATTCTTTTTAGTTTAGTTTTTTTAATTCTTATATTTAATCCAATATGTTAGCTACTAGTGTTATCCGTCATTATTAGCTAGGGATGAGCATTTTGACTGAACCGAAAAAATCTGAAAGTAAGGAAATGAGAAAACCGAAAACGTGCCCAATGTTTGTAAAATGGGTTTGGTCGGTTTTCGGTCCTCGGACCGGTAGGAACCGATACAATTTTCATAGATATTCTATTGTTTTGTTTATCTTTCTCTCTCAACTCTTTCTCTTTGTGAAACTATCAAGTTTATCGCATTTTTCTTTAACAAAATAAATGATCAAATGTAACTTACTTATTTCTATAGAATTATAAAAAAAATTATTTATACTGTTACAAAGACTTTTACATGATTATATTCTTACGAAATAGTTCAATAGCTATTCCATGGACCTTTATATAATTTAGAAACAACATTTAAAAATGTTCCTCTATGAACTACAAAAAAATAACAATATAACATAAAGTTTAAAATTGATGATATAAAGAGAGTAAGTTTATATATAAACCCACAACGAAAATATTGTTTCATTTATCATCAACTTTGCTAATCAATAGTAGAATTAAAGGTTATATATAAACCCAAACGAAAATCAATTCGTCATCCAGTTAGAATTAAAGGTTTAAGGATGCAAGTTAGAATTAAAGGTTGTAAATAATTTTGTTTTAAATCTTATAACCTTTTCATTTTTAAATTTCGGTTTGGATCGGGTTAAAAACCGAAAACCTATGGACCAAACCCGGAAAACCGAAAATAGTGATTTCAAAGAAACCAAAACCAGACCAACTTCATAACGGTTTGGTCCGGGCCGATTATTGAGTTTTTTTTGTCCAAATGCTCATCCCTATTATTAGCTGTATATATTTTAATGGTAAGGTTATATATTGTTTATCCTATATATTTAGAGTTTAATTTTATAATAATTATGAAGAAACAAACATATTAATCTTAAAATTATCAAATGAAATTTACATACAATTAGTAAAGAAATTGTTTAATAAATATAGAGTTGTTTTCATTTATATATGGGTTTTTTTAATGAGTTTTATATTAAATGTAAAGTTGAATATCATAATACCAACATGACATTTTGTAATTTTATATCATATAGTAATTGCTTCATGTAATTTATTTTTCAATCAAAATCTTTACCATATAGTTTTGTTTTACATATAAAGAGAGTTTTTTTTTTCTTAAATAAAAAAAGTAAAAAACATAAAGTGAGAATAACGATAATTATAAAATAAAAACAAATTTAAAAAAAAAAAAAAAAAAAAAAAAAAACTAGAAAGTAACGTACAAAGAAAAGAAAAAATATATCTTAAATTTAAAATAAAGAAATGCAATGATAGAAAAAATAAAATTAAAAAAAATAAATAAATTACCTGTCAGCAATTATTAATCAATCTACTCTTATTATTATGTCCGTCCATGTTCCTTGTTACACTTTTTGGATCTGAACAAACCAACCTTACCTGCCGTCACAACACTGAGATTTTCTTATATCATCATAAATGGGTTCACCTAAATTAATTATGCTTCATTATATGATATATATATATATATATATATATATATATATATATATATATATATATATATATATATATATATATATATATATATATATATATAATGAATTTTTTTTAATATTCAAACTATATATATCATTAAACAATATTCTTTGATTTTTCTTTTTAATGTAAGAGCTAGTCTAGTCAAGAAACAAAGATCAAAGCATAGTCACATGAACAATGGTTCAAGTTCCGAAACGTGATTCGATAGGTCTGCAAAATCCGGCACTAAAGGGGATAGGTTCATTTGGGGACGTTCTGATATGGTGTACCATATAGTTCGGTACTATATAGTTCTGATATGGTGTACCATATAGTTCAAAACATAAACTTTAAGTTCATACTAAGATAAATATAGAAACAATAACTTTTGGTTTAATCCAACAGGAACTTTGAGTTAATTCAAAACATCAAGTTTAAAAGCAGAAACAGTGCTTAATAACCAAAACATGAACAATAACTTAAAAACAAAAACACAAGAATTAAACTTTGGCGTTCCAAATTTCCTTGAGCTAATTTATAACAGGGTTTCCAAATGTATTAATTATTTATCAAATATCTCAAAACCCATCACTACTATATTCTTTGGATTATGTGTTTCCTCCTATAATCTATTTTGGTATAGATAAAAGAAATGAGTAGAAATGAAAATGGAAATGCGGGAAAAATGGAATTGGAGAGAAATGAAAATGAGTGGAGAATTTAAATTGTGTATCTTGTTTGGTATCAACAAAGAAATAAAGAGAAGAAATAGTGGCTCAGGTGGAGTAGAGACACAAGACAGTCAATTCTCATCATTTCTCTACCAAATGGAGAGAATTGCAATTCTTCATATTTAACCTTCAAATAATTCCCAGTAATTAATTCTCCGCCCAAAAATTTAAAGCATTTCTTCCAAACAATATAAAACACAATTCTCTCCCCTCAAATCTCTCTACCAAACAACCCCATAGGTGTTTGGATTATACATGGATTTGAGACTAACTATGTATTTGTGTATTTGTTTGAAAGAAAATGAATGGAATAATTGATGTGAAAAAAACTCATGAATGTTGATGGGTTTTAATTATTTATTATCGTTCTCATAATCTTTTTTGTTTCAAGCAATCAAACAAATAGAGTATGTTTGTTTGGTGGGTTTTTAAAGTATGGTGTGAGTTTGGGTTTCGTGGACCTTTAAAGTGTCTTTATTGCAATATTTGATTTCAAATAGTCAAATTTGATATGTAAGTTAATTTTTTTAAGAAATGATTACCAAAAATTCAAACTCATCAGCACTCACTGGTTTTCTAATTCCTTCAATTGTTTCTCACATTTCTTTCAAACTCATACATATACACATACTCATTACTAAATCCATCAACAAACCAAACGCACCCACAATATATTTAAAACATATATTCATTCATTCTTTGAAACACTTATTATTATTATCTATTTTTGACAGGCAAAATTTATAAAAATAAACCATGAATATTTACAAGAAACTAGGAATTTGGCCAAGTAGAAAGCAAATTCCAACATAGTTATTCATAAATCTATGATAGGAAGGAATGTTGTATGATATTGTCTGGTGCGACGATAGTCGATATTATGAGTCAAACTTATATGAGTTTCTTGTTTTTATAAAAGAATACTCATCAGATATGAAAATTAAGATTAAATAATTGATTTACAAAATAAACCAATGATTAACATGATGAAAAACGAAAAAGAAAAGTTAAGTAAGTCAAACGTAGTTGAAACCACATCAAAGTTGTGGCTGTAAAAAGGAAGACGACGTGCGAAGCATAATATCATTACCCATACCCATAGGAACTTGGGACCCTACTAATTCTTCTTCTTCTTTTTTTGGCTTTACTCTTATACAATCAGTCAATCAGTATCAGATAATCATGTTTGATTTTCAAAAATATAATAAAAAACAAATATTTATAATTATTCAAAGTTATTAGAATTACATAATTATTATTAAACAAGTTATCGAACACCCGCGCGTTGCTACGGGGTCTAAAATATTAATTACAAAAAATAAACAAATAAATACTTAAAAATACTTTTCAAACAATTCAAATAACGAAACACAACTGAACAATGATCGAATAGTGAAAATAGAAAGCTGATATAGATTTAAGAAGCAAGACAAATGACGTTGTTAGTTGGTTATTATCATTGGTATTCTAGATTTTGCAATGCTACAATTACAAACAATGTCTTATTAAATCGGATCGAAACCAGAATTAATTAATTAAATATTGATAATCATAATTTGAAATTTTGACATTGATTAGGTTTGATCGTCAATTTAATTTGTTGGTTTACGATGAAATCAAATAAATTTATAACGGTGATGTTTCTAATACATTGATTAGGATTTGTCAACGTTATAATAGTAATGTTCAATGTTATACATGATCATATTTAATAAAAAAAATCTAATTAAATAATTACATTTTAATTATAAAATAATATCATTAGAATTTGTATTGTGCATTTGAATAATAAAGTCTTTTTCATACAATTAAACATAACATCATAGTTTTAAAAGACTCCAAACATAAGTTTAATTAAAATCATAATTTTAAGTACGTAAGAAACTGTTGTAATAATAGTAATGTTCAATGTTATACATGATCATATTTAATAAAAAAAATCTAAATATTAAATAGTTACATTTTAATTATAAAACAAATTAATTTGAATTTTATGTACATTTGAATAATAAAGTTTTTTAATACAATTAAACATAACGTAATAATTTTAAAAGACAACTCTAAACATAAGTATAACTAAAATCATAATTTTAAGCGTGTAAGAAAATTTGTAATAAATGTTAAAAGAGGACGAAACAAAAATTTATTATAATTAATTTGAATCTTATATTGTACATTTGAATAATAAAGTGTTTTAATACAATTAAACATAACGTAATAGTTTTAAAAGACAACTCTAAACATAAGTATAACTAAAATCATAATTTTAAGCGTGTAAGAAAATTTGTAATAATAATTTTAAAAGAGGACGAAACAAAATTTATTATAATAAAAGGGCTAAATAAAAGATAACAATAAGATAAATGTGTATTATGAAAATTTTAAATTAAAATTTTTTTTTAAAAAAAGACCAACAAAATAATGTGGGAGAATCTGATTGGAGCATAAGATATGATAATTGTATGTATATATAATTAGTTTTTCAACTCATACATTTTTAATAAAAGTTATTTACATATCTATCTGTATAAACTCAAAATTAATATATATATATATATATATATATATATATATATATATATATATATATATATATATATATATATAGAATATGGTTCGAGAGAGTACCACCCATTATGCAGCGCCCAGAAGGTATCATCTTTAAAAAAACTTTTTTTAAATTTTTTTTTCATAAACATGTTTTAATTAACATTATGAAGATCATATGTAAATTTTACATACATTCACATCTCCTAGCTCCTAAAAATTGATGTGAACACACACTTATATAATTTTGAACATATGTGAACACACATTTATGTGATGCGTGTTTTCATGCACTTAGAGTGTTCGGATTTGCGTGAAATTCACATATGATCTGTGTAATGTTAATTAAAACATGTTCATGAAAAAAATTTTCAAAAAAATTACTTTTAAGGGTGGTACCTTCTGGTGCGCTGCATAATGGGTGGTACTCACTTGAACCTAAATCTATATGTGTGTATATATATATATATATATATATATATATATATATATATATATATATATATATATATATATATATATAGAGAGAGAGAGAGAGAGAGAGGTTCAATGGGGAACTCCATACATTGAGATTCTTAAGGAATCAAATTTGCATTAAGGGCATTTTAAAAATGCTAAATATATTTATCATTAATTAATTAAAATCTTATATCATTTAAATTAAAATAACATTAAATTTTAAAACCCCTACAATCATGGAGTGTAAATCAGGCAACAAAATGTGGACAAAATCTTCTTTCCATATTCAACAAAATTTTCCATGATTTTAGGTCTCACCATTGTTGATCAAGAAAAGATGCTCTCATCAATCAATTGCGACTAAAAGATCAAGTTTTTTACCATCTCTCTCTCAACCTTCTGGACTCCACCATCTATCTCTCTCTCTCTCAACCTCGCCGACCTTCACCACCTCCTCTCTCTCGTCTTGGTGGTGGTTCGAAGATGGTTCGAACAAACAAGGGATGATGGTTCACGATGAACGAGGATGAACACATTGAAGACGAACATACATTACGTTGATGAACACGTTGAAGATGAATATGATGGTTCAAACAAACAAGATAGCGAAGATGATGGTTCACGATGATGAACACGTTGAAGACAAACATGCATTACATTTATGATAAACGACGAATACGAAGATGACGAACGATGAACCAAAAATGCATCACGTTGATGATGAACGACGAACACGAAAACGACGAATAATGAACCAAAGATGCATCACGTTGATGATGAACGACCAACACGAAAACGAATAACAATGAAGATGCATCGTGTTTGAAGATGAATTTGATGAAGATGCATCATGTTTGAAGATGAATCTGATAAATTGGATGAAGATGCATCGTGTTTAAAGACGAATTTGATGAATTAGATAAAATGCATCGTGTATGAAGATGAATCTGATTACTTGGATGAAGATGCATCGTGTTTGTTTAGAATTTGTAATTTTGGAAGTGTATCACTTTAATTATTTAGCATTTTTTGTTTAATTATTTGATTGATTTTCAATTAATATAAAATTAGAATTTATTTGACAAGGTATATTATTTTTCCCAAAATATCATAAGCATACCAAATATGTGCATCGCGTGAGACACCAATGATCATTTAATTTGAGGGTTGTGGTTGAAACTTTTTTGGTTCTCGATGCATATGGTTCCTCATGGAACCTGACCATATATATATAGAATCATGTTCATCAGCGTACCTATGAGATTCCGGCGTACCCTAATGTGAATGATCATTCACATGTTTTTTATAGATATGTACAAGACAACATTATAAAACTTTTTTTTCAAAAGGAGCAACATCATAAATATTGTGAATGATAAAAAAAAGATTATGTGAATGGTCATTCACATGGTGTGAAATGACTGTTCACATGGATGACCATTCACATAAATATGCATTGAACATTCATATAATTTTTAAGGTTGGTACCTTCGGGTGCACTTGATTTCGAGATGTGCTTATTTGAACCTGACTATATATATATATATGTGTGTGTGTGTGTGTGTGTGAGAGAGAGAGACCGATGGATCATCACTGCCAATTTCAGGTAGCTGATTTGAGTCACTGGATTTGTTAAATGCATATGTGAATGTTTCTTTTACCTTGTTATGTGATTTATAGTTTGGTCCTACCGGGTATTTTCCCGAATATCCGGAACCGGAACCAAGAGCATTTAAATGGTCCGGTCCTCGGGTTTAGATTTGGGCATGATTCGGGTTCGGTTCGGGTTTGGTCCCAATAACACCCCTAATTTGAATAACATCTTAACCCTTTTTTTAAACTTAAACATTGACTTAGAGTTATTATTTTTTTTTACCATAGACTTAGTGATTTTGCAGGTGTGTCATCTTTTTATTTATTTTTTTTGTATCTTAATTTATGAAATTTTTTAGAGGTTCTTAAGGGATATTATATTTTTATAATTTTTAATTTATAAATAATTTTTTTTATCAATCTATATAATACATGTGTATCAACCTAGTTTGGAACAAGAGAGGGAACAAAAAATTATATCCCTAAAGTTTATTTTTGATTGTTGAAGTCTTTATTTTATTTTTGTCTTATTTAAATATATATATTTTTGACCGGCTACCGGATGAGCCGGTTATACAACCAGTAAAACAAAAAATTAAGGACTTAATCGCTAGAATGATGAAAGATAGTGGGGTGTGCCAATACTAACCGGATGAGAAAATCAAAGTTACTTGTTTGGTAACCCATCGAATAGATCAAATACATACTTTTAAATAATATAAAAGTAGTATAGGGACTTAAACAAGACTCAATATGCGGTAACAATAAAACTTCTAACTCTTTTTGGTATATATATAAACGCAAAAGGTTGTATCTTTTTTATACATAAGGGATCAATATTGCAAGTTTTTGGCTATTTATGCTCTTTCTTGAAAGTGAAAAACAAAATGAAGTGTTTGGTCAGCATATATAACAACAATAAAAGCCAATGTGCTTCTAACAAGAAGAAAATGTAATTACTTAATAAATCTTTGATTTTTTTTTTTCAAAACTCAAATTTTATTAACACAAAACAAAATCAAGTTACAAAAAAGTTATCTCCAAGGTAGAGACAGAACCAAAAACAACCCAACCCACAAAAATTGCAACTTCAATAGCTCCTAAGTTAAGTAAGTAATTCAAAAGGATTTAGCAACCATTTTTGCCAATTAATTTGAACTAAAAATTTTCTGTTTTTGAACCAAAACCTGGATTGACGTTGCAACTCCAAGACCCCATATATTTATTAACAGAGACACTTTTTTATCAACGAAAATATCTAAAATTATGAATAGTATAGAAATTCAAAAACGATAATTATTTTAGCAAATAGAAGTTAATAATCATGTCGAGATTTGACAATGGTTTCTGCTATCCAAATACTTGGTTGTGAAATCGTGACTATATTAAACTTACAAATTTTGACTTTTAAGTATGAAAATTGAAAATCATAAATATTATACACTAAACAGATTACATCAATTTATTACTTTAAAAGATGGAATTGATTTTATATTGTCTCACTTATACTTAAACTTGTGTAATTATAGTATATGACTTGTTTTAATTAAGAATTGAAGATGGACCAACAAAATGTGTAAAACTTATCAATGTTGGGTTACAAACAAATAAAATTAAGAAAAAAAGAAAAAAAAAATGCATGTTGTGTGATACTAGAGGGACTAGTTTTGTAGATCAGTCAAGAATCTTTCACCAATTCCATTATCAATTCCATCATCCTCTTCGCTCCATCCACTACGCAGCAAAAAGCAAATCTATTGATATATAAATATCACGCATACGCATTTCCCCGAAAAATACCCATTTCTTTGCGCGGCGTCTATCTGTCCAACATTCCCCACAATTTGACAACTGCAAACCCCAATAATAACTTGACTTCGATCAACAAATCCAACTCAAATTTCAACCAAAGTCTCTGAATTTACGAAAGGTATGTTACCAATCTAAGCTTTCTTTGATAAAATTTCAGTAATTTATTTTCATTTGGTTTTTGAGATTGATAATACCAACCAAACTCCGCTGATCTTTGAAGCGTAAAACAAAAATACAATTTTGACTATGATGGGGATTTCAACATATTTGGTCTTTTCCAACAGTTTATGTTCATATTGTTCTTGAAACTGATGATTTCTACAAAGGCAACTCATCTTTGAAACAAAATGCAAATTTGTTTACGATAGGTTTTCATATTCAGATCTTTTCGGTAATTTATGTTCGTTATTGTGTCAGATCGGGGTGTGTAAAGTTGAAACTTTTAGGGTTTTCTTTTACAGGTGTTGATTGAGATTTATCTCAATTGAAAAGGGTATATAGATTCCACATTTGATTGGAATAGGGAGGTAGAGGTAACGATCAAGATCAGATCCAAAGGGGAAAAGGGTAATTATGTCTTTTACTGGAACACAGCAAAAATGCAAGGCTTGTGGGAAGACAGTTTACCCAGTGGAGCTGTTGTCTGCTGATGGTGTTGATTATCACAAATCTTGCTTCAAGTGTAGCCATTGCAAAGGCACCCTTAAGGTATGTGTGATGATGTGTATTTCATATGATAATTTTTTATAAACAATGTTTAAGGGATAAGTTTTCCTTCAAATTTACAATTATTAGCTCCTGAATTAATGTCAATGGTGTTCATAATGATGACGGTGCCTATGGATCTAAGATGTTTGTTAAGGGATCACCATTCCAATTAAAGTTTCTTGTAATATACTTCAACATACTTAAGCATATTCATATTTCATAATGTTCAAGAATGGTGGACTTTCTGACCGATTTTATTTTGGTTTGCATTTGCTCTTGTAAAAATGTTTGAAAAGCTCTATTATTTGCAAGAATTGACAGATTCTAAAAGGGTCATCAGGTTTGGCTTTTTTTTTTTTTTTTGTCCATGTTAATGTTTTCTTATGTTCATTTCTGTGAGAACTATGATTTGTTTGCCACAAGGAAGTTAGCCAAACAGATTTTCAAGAGTGCTAATCAAGTTTAATTGTTATAGTTTTTCACCATTACAAGTTCTTGGACTTTTTCATAATCTTTTTTTATCATTCTTGAACTAATCCATGTTACCCACTCTTCATAGTTGTTTGACTGTTAAACCATTCAAACCCTTTGATAGAAGTCATTGGCTATAGAGAAACTCTATAGCACCCGCCAAAAGTTTCTCAGTTCATGTTTATGAGATGTGAAATATACATATTAACCTCTAATTCAATTTGCAAAAGGGGTTTGTAATTCTACAAGTTCTGAAGTCACATGGTTACTTGAGTAAACCGCAGAAGTATACTTATAAACTAAATGTATAATTGCATAGTAACTATACTTGCGTTTCAGCTGAGCAATTACTCGTCAATGGAAGGCGTTCTCTACTGCAAGCCTCACTTCGAGCAGCTCTTCAAGGAGAGCGGAAACTTCAACAAAAACTTCCAATCACGTATGCTTTATCTCATCTGCATTTGTTGTCCATGCACTAACTTTTTCCTTGTGATTTCCATTCCTTGGGCTGATTTGATTGTTTTTCTTTGACTCTGACGGATTGTCATTTTGACAGCTGCAAAGGCAGCTGATAAGTTATCTCCAATGCTGGTAAGATTTCGGTCCTTCGTACACAAATATTATTGGATATGTAAAGTAGCATTATAAGTCTGTTTATGTGTAGACAAAGTCACCTAGCAAAGCTGCTGGCATGTTCTCTGGGACCCAAGAAAAGTGTGCTACTTGTGGCAAAACAGCTTATCCTCTAGAGAAGGTACATAATGATCTTACAACGGCATGTTTATGATATTGCAGACTTTTGCAAACTTGCTCTCTTGTTTTATCGTTTCAAGATGCAATGGATAATGATATCAAATTCAGGTAACTGTGGAGAACCAAGCATACCACAAATCTTGTTTCAAATGCTCCCACGGAGGCTGCTCATTATCCCCGTCAAACTATGCAGCGTTGGAAGGAATTTTGTACTGCAAGCATCATTTCTCGCAGCTATTCAAGGAGAAGGGAAGTTACAATCATCTGATTAAGTCTGCATCCATCAAACGTTCCGCAGCAACAACAGCAGCAGCCGCAGCTGCAGCCACTGAGTCTATTCCAGAAGTTTGAATCACTTCCTAATTTCTATCATCTTACGAACAAAGTTTTTGGTTTGTTTTGCTTGTGTTTTGTTTTTATTTGTCATCGCAGATGATTATTCCCATGCCAGGGGATGGGATGGACTATGATTTGGACTCATGACTTTCTCTTGTTTGATGGGTTCACGGGGTGTCCATTTTTATCAAAACATATTTCTGATGTTTGATTGTTTCACTGCCTTGTTCACTTATTGCAATTAAAAAAGGGTTTATATGGATAATCATCTCTCACCTAGTCACCTATCTGTTTTAGTTTCATTTTAATGGGAATAGCCAGATTGGCATGTTATTTTGCCTATGTATGTGTACAATATTTCAGTTGTAATCAGCCGATGATGTCTTGTTTGGAATGTAAAGGGGTCAAAATTTCACAAAAACAAAGCTAAAATAATGGGAGATGGAATCAAGAAACTTTAAGTTGTCAAATCACTACAAATTAAAGGTGACAGATGTATTCTTGTGAGACTAATACTACAACTATTTCCTGAAAGAATAATATGAGAACTACAGAAAAGAAAAACTTTTCTCCATATGAACTCTAAACGGGGGCTTTTAGAGTGTTAGCCTCTGTGGCATAAAAAGTTGAATATAAAGGGTATGATGGAGAGAGACACTAGACCCTATTTGATCCTCAAGGTCGTTCCTGTACCCTTGAATTCAAGCAAAAACGAGTCATCTTAGTTTTAAGCTAAATAGGTAATGTTTTGTCTCATTTGGGGCTACGCTTCTTAACTTCACCATAAAGAATAACACCAATAACTGTGAGGGTGTAGCCAGCCATCCCAGTCACAGAAACTGGATTCCTAAATATTAAAATTGAGACGACGACTGCTACTGCTCCCTTTGCGTTTCCAAGGACCTGAAGCAAGAAACAAACAGTTATCAAAGGAAAAGTATGTTGCTATTACATGACATTTAACCAATGTGTACAACTGCCTAAGGCACAAAGATGTTACCTGAAGTGTAAGAGCACTGGTATGCTTTGTGACCAAAAAGTTGGTTAAATTCACAAAATAAGCAAGGGAAGAGTTGAAAATCAACAACCAGACAATCCCAAAATCTTGTCTAGCCAATGCTATCGTTATGCCGACGACATTCTCTTCCATGTACATTGTTGCCGGAAGCAGAAGAACGACAGCAATCGGAGCCATATACAGAAGGAGATTCATGGAGTTGAGCTTCTCACTTGACCAAGATATCGAGTATTTTACAAGTCAGTTACATGATATGCTTAATATAGATGTATACTGATAGATAGAAAAGAAAATGAAAATGCAAATGAACAACTCTTTACCCTTCTGAGGAAAGCAATATCCCTTGTACCACCGTTTTGAGTGCTCTGGCAGCGGTAGCACCAACACACATAATAAATCCAAACAGATTAAAACTTGGCTCGCCCTAAAAATTAAAAAAAAATACCAAAAAAGAATTGGAATGAACAAATTGGTTAAATTCATACAGTTTGATTCTAACATCTGTAACCTTGTGATTCAACAGATATAAGAAAATGCAAAAGAAGATATATACCCACCCCACTGGCGATAACGACACCAGTAACAACAGGAATGAGGGTGATATAAGTAAGCCAAGCCTCCTTCTTCAAAGTCATGAGATAGGCAAAAACAGCAGTGAAAAATGGGGTTGTAGCCCCAATAGCTTGATTAAACGAGACAGGCAAATACCTAAGCGATATATTACCACTCACAACGGAGGCACAAAAGATGAGACTCAAAGCAGATATCTTAACCAATTGAACACGAGATCGGATGGTCTGCAATGGGACCATCTTCATCCACGCAATGGCGATGTAGCTGAGCAAAGCACATGAGGACATATGACACATTGTGAGAAAAATCGGGTACTTGAATCCGTAATTGCTTAGCAGGTATTTGTTGAGCAATAAGACCCCAATGTTCGATGAGTACCATGCCGATACGAGCCCAAACGTAAACAATCTGTTCGACGAGGCGCTCTTTATTGCCGACATTTCCAACATCAAACACAAACTCTCCCTCTTTGTGTATTATTTTGGGAGAAAACATGCATGAATTCAAGATTCAGAAATCTGAGAATGATTTCATTGTACGTACGGAGAGAGGAAGAGAGGGTGGTGGTGGGTCGCGTTTTCAGGACGACTCACGACGATTCTCCGGTAATATATTTTTATTTCTTACCATTTAACTTGTTAAAATACGCCTTGCCTATTTTTATTAGGTTCAAAATGCTTTAAGTGTGAATTTTAAAAGGGATAATTACTAAAATAGATAAATCTCACACCTTTATTCACTTTTTAGCCACTTTATATACATTTTCCTAAAATAGCCACACTTTACGTTACCGCATTTACGTGTTAGTCACAATTTACGTGATTTGTACTTTTTTTCATTTTTTAATGCATTACGTTACAAAAGGTGTCTGGTCACGTAAATTGTTGTACTTTACGTGATCATTTTTGCTCCTTCTCTATGAATGTTTGGTGGGATGTCTTGTCACACTTTACGTGACCAAGTACAACAATTTACGTGACCAAACACCTTTTGTAACGTAATGAATTAAAAAATTGAAAAAAAAGTACAAATCACTAAATTGTGGCTATCACGTAAATGTGGTCACGTAAATTGTGGCTATTTTGGTAAAATGTATATAAAATGACTAAAAAGTGAATAAATGTGTGAGATTTGGCTATTTTAGTAATTATCCCATTTTAAAATCACCTTTAGAATTTAATATTTTAATTAAATAATTATTTGTTATTTGTGACTTCTAAATTTAAACTGAACTTACTATTTAACTAAAAAAATATTAAGTTGTATTAACTTATATATTATATTTAATTAATTTATACAAACAAAATTTAATTATATATTTTAAGTATTTTATAATTTAATATTTTAATTAACTTAATTGAATAATTGTTTTTAATTAATTAAATTGATTTATTTAGATAAATATTAAGCTAAATTAGATATATTTTATTTGATCAATTTATACAACCAAACAATACAAATCAAATTTTAAGTTTAATTTATCATACAAATAATTTTAAAAGATTTAAATTTAAATTTTTTTTTAAATTTGAAGGTTGTTTTACCTTCAAAGTGAGTGTCTTTAAAGTTTAAGATTCTGTTTGTTTTGAGATTTCCAGAACTTAGATCGTATTAAATTTTAAAATTTAGATTTAAAGTAATTACATATTGTTTGTTATATTTTGACATAAGTGGTTATCAGACCATTACTAAAAATAGAGTGTTTATTTTAATTGTAAATGTTAAAACTTTTGAAGATGGGTCCGAAATTTAAAATGTGAAATTTTGTCCGTAGTATTAAATTGTCTTTCAAAATATATAATTAAAATATTAAAATTAATGTATACAACTAAAATTAATTTAGTTAGTTGATTAATAATTTATAAATATTAAATTACTATAACATATAAATAATGTTAATTCTGATTTTTTTATAGATTTATTAACTATATTATACAATTCATTTAACTTAACATAAGTCAATATTTTATTTAATTAAAATTTTAAATCCAATATAAGTTTGATTATTTTATATTTAAAATTAATTATTCAATTTAAATAACTTCAATATTAAATTATTTTAAATTATTTGTTATATAATTTTATTTTATTTATATAAATAATTCAATAAGTATATAATTAATAATTATTCAATTTAATTAACTTCAATATTAAATTATTTTAAAATATTTGTTATATAATCTTAAATTTATATTAATGTATAATTAATAGTTTTATAATTTCAAACTTCACCTTTAGGCCATAAGTAAACTTCAGACGTGATTCCAATTTCAAACTTCGAACTAAAGGGTCAACTCTTAAATTTTAAACGTACTTTTTGACTTCATACCTAAATCTAAGAGTATCAACAATAAAAGGATTATGTGATATTGTGAGTATCATAATCCTATATAAAACATTATTTGAGTATCGTACCATTACAAACATTGACATCATGTTATCATTATTATAATATGTATCACATGTAGTATCATAAAATTATTTATAACTTTTAATCATATAAACTCATTTATAAAAATAAATAAAATAGTACGATGATTCATTTTATAATTTTTTTTATGTGTATTATGGCTTATGAATAAAGAGTATTGAATGCCATGTCTATAATACCTTTAAACGAGATTATTGTAGTGTTATGAATAAAGAGTATTAAATGACATGTCTATAATACCTTGAAACGGGATTATTGTTGCGGATCCTCTAATTCCTAAGTTGATTTAAATAATTTACTATTCTTTTAGGAAAAAAAATATCACATGTAAAGAACAAATGATGTCAAATACATCATAAATATAAATTTAATATTTAATTAGTTATATTCAATAGTTTATTTTTAATTGATTAAATCGATTAATATTTAACTAAAATAAAATATTAGTACCTTAGATAAACTAATTTAAATAATAGAAAAATTACATCCACAAGATCTCCTCTTCAATTTAAAAATGGATTGTTTGTTAATATTTTATTTTCTGTTAATATCTAAAATCTATTTAAATCTAAATGTTAACAAAGAAATTAAAATTATTTCAAAATTTAAAATTTTACACAGAATTAAATTCTAAAATTATATTAACAAACAGACCTAAATATCTATTACTAATTATAGATTAATAGAATATGTGAAACTAAATTCATCCTAATCCAAGATTCCAAGTCATGGTTTCTGCATTGTAAAGCAACCCAAATAGCAAAATTCTTGATCAATCCCACCGTTTTTTATTAATAGAATCGACTTGAATATTTATTACCATTTTGGTTTATTCAAAGTTTCAAGCTTCAAAAATTAATAGTTTAAATTGTTTTTATACGAAATTTTGGCAAATCAACATGTGCAAATGATGTTCCCTTAAAAAGTAAACATACATACCTAAGTTTGTTTAAACTAAACAATTCAAAAATAACCAACCTTATATACATACATCCACATACAAAAACAAAAGTAAAACCTTTGCATTTGAAGTCCAGAGATTGCAGTCACTATTTCAAGAGAAGAAATCAATATAAAAGCTAAAAGATACAAGACACTGTAATGGTCTAGCGATGTTCCAAGTAAATTAATATATATAAAATCTTCCATAACAAATGGTCAAAGGAAGAACTGAACGTTAAATGAGAAGCAACGACACACTCCATACTTTCTTCAATAATCTGCACGCACAGAAATGTTATATAATCGATTAAACTTCAATCAAACACTGTAACATATTTTCTAAAAAAATGTTCAATTTCAACCCACTTAACAATAATCAATTGGTCATTTAAATTATATTTTTTTATATAATCTCCAGCATATATAATTTAGAAAAACAGGCAATATATAGACACCCAACCCAAAGCATATTCGACATGCACATACGACCTTCAGATCTACAACTACCCTCAGAGCCCCATCTTCAGCCAGACCTCAAACCACCATCACAACCTTCAACAACGAACAGATTTCAGAGTTCCTGTAGAACATAGTGGGAAGCCCCTAGAGGACGAAAAAAGACCAATGAGATCCAGTGGGACAGTGATCCAAGAAGAGGATAGAGTGCCAATAAATTAAAGTTGATGTAGAACATATGTGTGTAATCGACCAGTATAAGGACTAAATGGGGAAAAAAAAGACCAAAACACAAAACGATAAAAAATGTGAAAATATGTTTGGTTTTCTTTACTATTTTTTATATAGGGAGAATTTCATATATACCCCTCCAAAACTTCGTAATATCGTATATACCCAACTTAAAATTTTAATATCATATATATCCCTCCAAAATATCATATATACCCAATATTAATTATTAATATCACATATATCCCTCTTAGAAATCAATGATTTCATATATACCCAAATTCATTAATTTAATTATTTTTATATCATTTAAAACTCATAATTAATATTGCTTATTAATAAATGATCACTATACCCTTACTTATTTCTTCTTTCAACTAAACTTCAAATATAATGTTTATCCAACTTAATTTAAAATATCATATCCCTTTTAATAAATTTACATAGTTTATGTTTTTAAGATTTACTATATAAATTCTTCATAGTAAAACAAATTAATAATAACAATAAAAAAATTGTATTATGTTTTGCTCGTTTGTAATCAAATTGTATCGTCTTATTAATTTGTTTTTCTAATAAGACGATACAATTTGATTACAAACGAGCAAAAACATGATACAATTTTTTTATTGTTATTCTTAATTTGTTTTACGATGAAGAATTTATATAGTAAAGCTTAAAAACATAAACTATATAAAATTATTAAAAGGGATATGATAATTTAAATTAAGTTGGATAAATATGATATTTTGAAGTTTAGTTGAAAGAAGAAATAAGTAAGGGTATAGTGGTCATTAATTAATAAGCAATATTAATTATGAGTTTTAAATGATATAAAAATAATTAAATTAATGAATTTGGGTATATATGATATTAATGATGTTTAAGAGAGAGATATTTGATATTAATAATTAAAATTGGGTATATATGATTTTATGATGTTTTGGAGGGACATATATGATATTAAAATTTTAAGTTGGGTATATACGATATTATGAAGTTTTGGAGGGGTATATATGAAATTCTCCCTTTTATAAAACCCAAATAAAATCACAAAACAAGAAATCATGATCAACTCAGCGACGAATAAGTATAAAAAATGACACCTCGTTGCAAGAACAAAGGAACTATAATGAAAAACAAGAAGCAAAATGAAGGGTTAAGACCAATAAAACTGAGACAACATGATAGATTATTTCAATATAAACCATAATATTAGTCTTTGTGCTCTTTTTTGAAACATTAATCATCATCTTACAAAAAATTGCAAAAAAGATGACACCCTTTTTGCCAATTTCCATTCACATAATACATTTTTAAAATAGATTATATAAATAACGTGTTTTTAATGTTGAAAAAGTGACCAGATTTATTACAACTTGATAGTTTGTTGTCTTTCTAACCAAAATATTAAATCTGCATTATCTTTCTACACAAGTTTAAAACTCTTGTGACCAAACTAGACCACTATGCATACAAATTACTTATGCATCATATTTTCTACTTTCTAACCATATAAACACAAAAATAGTTTAATTTCATACGAAAAATAGTTTATACTAATAATACACTTAACTATGATTGATCATTATATTACAGGTAGGGAAGTAGAGCATAACATCACTAATGGTACCACTGGTACACTACTACACTGATGAAGTAGAGATTTAAGTCTGCAGTAAAGTATGGACCGTGGAGAAAAAACACTGATTTAAGATGAACAGGAACAGATAGGAAAGTCAAAGAACATATAGAGAAAAAAGAAGCAGCGCCACAAAACGAAGAGATCAAAACTATGCAGTAAAAAAAGAGGTAAAGAAGAAGAGAGCAAAACGATGCAGTAAAAAAGAAGTAACGAAAAATAGAGCAAAACGATGAAGTAAAGAAGAAGAGAGCAAAACGAAGCAGCAGAGAGCAAAGCAAAGCAGCAGCCACCAGAGATGACATCGATTGAGTTTTACAAGCTTTACGTTGTTGACTCTAAACCTTGGGATTAAGTTAATTTGGCTTCAAAAAATGATAGCCCATCTTTAATTCTTTATTCCTGGTCAAATTATTGGACCATCATACGCATCATGTTGATGCAGTGCGCCTCGTGCCTCACTAGAGGAGGTTAGCTATGACTACTCTAAAGCTGTTAGCCTGTTTCCAAGAACCTAAATATACAGGTCTAAATCTTCTAATTCATAAACAACTTTATGAGTAAGGAATATCTTGTGTAGTTGTACTCTAAAGCTGTTATCAAAAATTCAAGATTACAATGTCAAACGTCCTTTCTAACCACTATAAACCCTATGCATTAAATTCCATTCAAACACAGAAGTAAAAACCGTAGTTAACACATACAGTTAATAGATAAAGATTATACCTTAAATATTGCTCGGGTACATGAAGACTCTAACCCTAGACCCCTGCGAATTAGAAGTGATACACATTTACACAAATTTCACAACGGAATCCACAAAAAATGCATTATGATCTTATTTCTGAGTGTATATTACCATGGATTTGGGAGGGAGATTGGACTTGAACTTAGCACGAACAACACCAGTGTTGCCATGAGGCCTAGTAACTTTTCCCCAAATGCACCGATAATGTGATCCGTTCTTCTTCACCTTAGCTTTGTAGATATACGCCATGCGTTTTCCTTGGTACCATCCTACCTCCTCCTTCGTGTTCACTCCTTCAATTTGAATCAAGGACGTGTTCGGATACTGGTTCGATTTCGACCTAAATAAAAAACAAAGAGAAAATCGAATATTTTCCGATTACAAGCCAAATTCGTTAAACAACTATCAACGCTAATCCTCATGAACTATACTTTACCTCTTGTAGCCGAGAATCGTGCCTCTTGTGTAGAGTCTGAAATTGATTGAAAAAGAAATGTCACCAAAAATGTCTTGCAGATAGAGATTTAAAATGCCATGTAGATAAGGGTTCATACAGAAGCAATATACCTGACTCGTTCTCCTTGGCGGCCCTTCACCATTTTGGTTTAGCAGAATCAACAAACCCTAGATCTTATGAGTGACGATCATTTATAGGTGTGGGAACAAATTTGGTCAAATGGGCTTGTGATTAAATCATGGGCTTATTCATTCTAGGGGCTCTAGCATTGCTGATATATATCTTTTCTAAATTACATAAATAGTCCTGTGATTTGTTTAAAAGTTATCAATTTTGTCTGTGAATTTTATTTATTATATCAATGATCCTTGATTTTATTGTTTGCTTTTATCATTAGTTCTTGATCCATTATATTTCACAATTCATCCGTTAATATTAATGGAAACACCATTTTACGATTTCCAAAATAATAGTTCTAGTCCTTATTATTTTTTAGTTAAAATCTTTATTATTGTTGACAGCAATCCAAAACCATGTATCAGAACCCCTAAGTTAAACCTCATCCTCTCTCTTGCCCTCGTTACCCTAACTAAACCCTCAAACCCTAACCCATTTGCCTCCATTTAAGTGTAAGTTCGACTACGACCCTAGTACATCCTCCATCACCCCCCATCATTGTTGACACCAATCCAAAACCATGTATCAGAACCCCTAGGCCCCCTTGTCGCCATCGCTTACAACCATCACCCTGGGATTAAAGTAAAACATATCTGAAATCAAAGTAAAAAAAAAAAAAAAAAAGACATCGTTGAATTGCTACTTAAGTTATTAATCAAACAATTCTAGGTTTGTTAGGATTCCAAATTGATTATCAAGATAAACTTAGGGCTTGTTTCATATTCGTTCTATGATGAATCCGCTGCCATTAAGGTTTGTTTCATATTTTGTACTTTGATTCAAATTATTCTTCTTTTTTTTTTTTTCAGATTCTTCGATTCAAATATGTTTTTTGTTCTATGATCAAGTTCTTGCTTTGATGCTGTAAGTTTAAAACTTAGATATGTTTTTTTGTTCCAAATATGATATTCGATTCAAATAAGTTTTTTTTTTCCAAATATGTTCTTTGATTCAAACATGTTATTTGGTTGTAAATTTTTCTAAATTGATTTTGTTCAAGTTTAATTCTATGTATTGGATTATTCCAAGACCAGTATTAATGTTTATTGTTTTTGGCATTGGACACTCTTGTTCGATTTGTATAGCTTTCGACTTCATTATCCACGATTGATTGAAAAGAAAACCTTTTGGTGGTTTGTTCATTGTGATGGTTATAGAATTCCAGAAATCACGAAACCGTGTGAACGTTTATTGTTCTAGATGTTTGAGTTTTTATTATGGATAGGACGAAGAACATTATAAAACATTCAACCGCATGTAATTTTATCATATTTGTTTGATTAAAAACCTTAATTATAATTTTAAAAACAAAAGGAACTTTTAATAGATTACTAACTTAAACTCTTTATTAAGCAAATATTTAAATTACAATGATGAATTTGTTTTACAAGCATTGATTGGGAAGTGATTTACCAAGGGTAAAATGAGTATTCTAAGTAATTTAACAGACTGACTGTTAAGTTTAATAAAGGAGGAACCGTTAGTGAATGCAAACAGTAAAAGCAGAAACCAATGGTGGAAATAATTTTAATAACCAATAGCAAATGCAAAAAGTAACAAAAATTGGTGGAAATAATAATAATCTTTAAAAAATCTGGATTTCCAAGGTGCAGAGAAAAACGTTGATACAAACTCGTTAAATATGTAAAAAATATATATATTGGGTCTAGACAATAATTGAAAATACGTTAAATAGGTAACAAAAATATGTTGATGCAAATTGGTTCCGGTTTAATCATATTATTTCAACTCTTTTATGATTAAAAAATAATACAAAATCAGACCCTACCCAACCATACACAACTAACCGATCCTAGTCGTGCTTCGATCGGTTGATTTTGCTCACACGTTCGTATATAAGTAACATGCAGGAGGTCATGCCCTCACGTCAACCTTACTGACCAACTTCAATTCAAAGGCAGTTTTTTCAAAGTTTCATCATATTTTCTGTATGTTTTGAATTTTTGTGCGTCTACGAATCGTTTATTAATGTTTTTTGGAAGAGAGAGAATTCAAGGAGAGATCCAGCTACCTATATATATATAGCGTTTGAGCTCATAATGCGTTTTTTTTACATAGAATTACAAGGAAAAAAAAAAAAAATATATGAGAGTACGTGGCCAATTTTGAAAGAGATCGAGAGACGCAGCAGAGGCAAAACAAGAACTTCCAAATTTCAATAATCTTCGTATATAATTAATATTCAGAGAGATTCTACATTACGTTTTGATATCGATTTTGATGTAATGTCATCTAGCGGGGACATGGGCAACATATCGGCAAGAAAAAAGATCATTGATTCAACAGGTTCTTTGCTAGAAATCGGTGGTGGTGGTGGTGGTGGGTGTTTTCACGAATACTACCATTATCACCACCGATGGCAAGTGTCAATAGATGGTTGTTTTCCGGTGATACGCCGAAGAATAAATTCCATTTTGAAATGTTTAAAGCCAGGGAAGAATAAAACCAATTGTATTCTCACCGTTTTTATGTTAATAATGGTAATGATCATGTTTACCAAGTATATACGCATGATCAGCTTCAATGATGATATGCCCAATGACCAAGACATTATCGTTATCAGGCGTCAAATCTTGGACGAAACCAACCTTGAACATGTACAGGTTAATTTGTAGGCCATTTTTTTCGATCTTTCCATATCCATTTTAATTTGTAAGAAAACTGATTCACGAAAAGCATTCCTTGAAAATCAAACTCTATATATCTTTTGCTTGATTAATTTTAAGATTTGTGGTTTCTTGATTGCTTGATAGGCTCCTAGCATTTGGAGAAATCCCAGAAGCGAAAACTACCAAGGCTGCATTGCTCGTGCGTCAAGGGAAACAAGTATGCAAATTAATCTCTTCACGTGTTATTGTCTACATCGAAAATTAATTCACACGCTATCAATTTTGCAAGTTTTTTGTTCTCATCAGGAAATCGAACTTCTCCTACAAATGGTTACATCTTAGTCCAGGCAAATGGTGGGTTGAACCAAATGAAAATGGGGGTTAGTCATTTCCCCTGTATTCCATGGCTGATAATTTTTTTTTGATTAATTTATAACAACGAAGACATTGTCTGACCGGCCTATCCATCCCGTACAGATAAGTGACATGGTAGCGATTGCGAAACTCATGGATGCGACATTGGTTCTTCCAACTTTAGATCACGAGTCATTTTGGACAGATCCAAGGTGCGATAATATCACTTGTCACGCCCAAATATTACATCATAACTAACAAAAGCATTTGTTCATTGCTGTTCTGAGACTGATTTGTCTCCAGTGATTTTAAAGATATATTCGACACCAAGCAGTTCATCGCGACACTCCAAGATGACATCGATATAGTTGATGCTCTTCCACCACATGTTGCTGCGGGAGTGACACCCGACGAAAAGGATCCAATTTCATGGTCAAAGGCACGTCTGTACATATATATGACCAAAATCTAGCTTATAAGACAGTACGTATTAGTTTTTCTGGCTCAAATAATAGATCAGTTTCTTTTTGTGCAGCCCAGTTATTACCAAGGTGAAATTCTTTCGCTGTTGAGGAGACAGAAAGTCGTTAAGTTTCTTCACACTGATTCACGGCTCGCTAACAATGGCATACCAGATTCGATTCAAAAGCTGAGATGTCGAACCATGTATGAGGCCTTAAAACCTACAAAGGAGATCAATGAGCTTGCAAGAAAGCTGGTCAATAGACTTAAACAAAACAATGAACATTACCTTGCTCTCCACTTAAGGTACCGTTTTATGTGTGTTTTGCTTAAAACAAATTAATTAATCTTGTGATTTTCATGAGCGATTGAGGTTGAAAATGTTGTAGATTTGAGAAGGATATGCTAGCCTTCACTGGCTGCAATCATGGGCTTTCACAAAAGGAGGCAGACGAGCTTAAAGCATTGAGATACAGTGTAAAGCATTGGAAGGTTAAAAAGGTGAAAAGCATGCAAAAACGACAACAAGGGAATTGCCCTTTAACGCCTAGAGAGTCTGCAATATTTCTCCAGGCTATGGGATTTCCATCCAGTACGAAGATCTATATAGTCGCAGGCGAGATCTATGGAGAACAAGGACTTGATGAATTTAAAGAAATGTATCCTAATGTATACACTCACTCGACATTAGCAACCGAAGACGAGCTAAGGCCATTGAAAGACTTGCATAATCAGCTTGCTGCTTTGGATTATACGGTAGCACTTGTGAGCGACGTTTTTGTCTACACGTATGACGGGAACATGGCTAAGGCTATTCGCGGCCATCGGATGTTCAAAGGGTTTCAGAAAACTATTTATCCGGACAAGTAAGTTAGTTTAATTAATTAGGAAATTAAGAATTTTTATATTCTTGGATTGATTGCTACTTGCTAGCTAACTATTTCAAAGGGACATATTAATTAATATGTATTTAAATTGGTGCAGAAAGAAGTTTGTGAAGGCGTTGGATGAGTTGGACGAAGGGAGTTTGAGTTGGGAGGATTTCTCGTTAGAGGTTATGAAATTGCACGCTAATAGAACAAGCAGACCGCAGCGTAGAGTCGCTGGATTGAAGCCCAAAAACGAGGAGAATTTTTATGCGAATCCCTTCCCTGGTTGCATTTGTGAGAAATAGATAGATACATTAATTAGATGCATGATCGATACAAATTAATTAACCAAGAATTAAGTTTTTTTTTTTTTAAACAGCAAACTAAATTACTCCCACTCTTAAATATCCCATTGCCCTAAATGGGGATTTCAGAACTTACTTTCATCACCTAAATTCAAACTTGTCTCCGACGGGAGTCGAACCCGTGACCTCTCACTTGGATATCACCCATCATACCAAATAAGCTAAACCAAGAATTAAGTGAAGGAGACTCGGCAGAAATTACAGATGGAATTAAAACACAATTAATTCTTTCTGTTTCTGATTCTGAGGTGAGGATCGAGCTGAGAGAATGTATTTAACTTGTATATATCGAAATATCTGAGGGGCGCACAAACTAAAACATACAATTAAGTGAACATGTGATCGAGAATAATAAAACATGGATCTATATATATGTACGTAGCGGCGCCATCGATCTTTCATTTATGAATTTTTTTGATATATGATTCGACGACGTTACAACGCCATTTTCAAGCATGCATGTATAGTACTACTTAAGTTTTCTATCTCGTATTAGTAAATGCGAAGAAAAACCAGCATATTTCAGATATATACATGCATTAGAATTCAACTTTCCATATTTTTAATCGTATATACTTAATAATTTTCAACCAGAGTTTAATTTAATTTAAAAATAATCATTAGAATTAGTTAAATTTAGATTTATTTGAATTTAGTTTAGATTATCATGATAATAAAATTACGAAAAATCATAATATACGTATATTTAGTTAACACTTAAGTTTTTTATGATTATATTTATCATATAAATCAGTTTTGACTTCGTATAAGTATATATAAATAAATTAAAGAGTACTGAATATTGTTTCTTCATATTTTATTATGCTTCTTGCAAAGTTCTAAACTTTATTAGGTTTCTTGTAAGTTGTGATGTGTGTTCAAAGTGAAGGTGGAATGTAATCATGTAAAAAGTTCGAAACTAGGTAATTAATTAATTCAAGAAATTTAAAAAAAAAAGATTTCTAAATGATATTTATTCACGAGTATATCTTACTATAATGAATGCCTATATATATTTACTAGTTTATAAACCTACCTAGTGAATAATTTTTAATAAATAATTGGTTACTTAAAATATATGTATATTAACTCAAACTAAGGGCTTGTTTGATTTTTAGAAAAGTGCTTTTTTCCACTTTTGTCTGCAAGATTGAAGACGTGGAAAGACAAAAGCAACTGAAGATCGTTTGTTTTCCTGAAGAGAAAAATGATGGAAAAGTCTTAAAAAGACTTCCCGCGTATTCTTTTGAGAATTGGTTTCACCATCACTTTTTGTAGCTGTATTCAAACCCCACATCCCTTTTCTATTCACCCATTTTCCACCTTTTTTAAACTTTCTTCAATCTTCCGATTTCTTTTTTTTTTTTAATTGTATTTTGAATTTATTTTTTTATTGAATAAATTTATCACCATGAATTAAATATAAGATTAACATGTTTTTTTTAAATTGAATAATTTTATAGTTCCATTCCAATGATTTTTACATAGAAATATAATTGTTTGATAGTTTTTGTCAAAAGAAATTAAAACTAAACTCAATAAAACATTTATTTTGTTTGAAAATCAAATATTTTTATCTATTCAAACTGAACACTTTTAAACCAAATATTCAAACTGCAGACATCTGCAGACATCAAAAAGACTTCAGATTTTAATCTTTTAAAAAACAATCAGCCCTAAACCATATAAATATTAATTCTTCTAAAAAAATTACAAAAACTAAAATAAAATTATTTATCATAGAAATTATTTATCTATTTTTTTAAATATACATGAATATATCTTTTATAACAATAAATAAAATATTATAATATGATTCTATTAATAATGTATTATGTCACTTTTCTAATATTTAATACTGTTTATGTAATATGTATTTGTTTTTAATATATATTAATAAACTTATAAAAAAATTAATATATTTTTTAATTAGATATATATAGACAAGTATATATATAATATATAACTTGGATGTACATTTAAATTTTATCCAAATAAGATTTATGTTAAAATATTTCTTAATCGGATATACAAATCAGTATTGATAACATAATATTTAGATTTAATTTTATATAAATATAATATAGATTAAAAGCATAACAAAATTATGAAAAAAAATAAAATATGTTTTAAACCTAATAATGTTTATTTATCTTTTCGTGTGTTCTTTACTAGTAATTTTATTTGATATAATTCAAGATTTTTATTTTATAAATATTATTTGAAATTTATACAAATTATCAAAAGAGTTTGACCTGACAATTTTTTATTCTCCTTTAGTTATATATCAAATAACATTTTGAATGATGTTAAATATTAGATATATTTATTTTTAATTAATTTTTATAAATATATACAAAATAGAAAAATGTAATGTATTTTATTTTATATTTAAATGATAATGTTTATTTATCTTTTTCGATGCTCTTTATTATTAGTATTGTATTTTTCATTCAAATATAATTTTATTTATTTTATTGTTTATTTTAATTTTTTATTATACATTTATATATTTTTAATTGGTATATTTTAAGATTTTTTTTCATAAATATTATTTGAACTTTATAGATTCACTAAAAGTTACAAATGTCAAATAGATAATGAAGATAGATATAGTTGGATTATTTATTAACGGTTATTGATATTATAAATAATGAATTAAATTTATTTTCTTAGTTTATTTTATTTTAAAAATAACAATGTGTATTTATTTTTTTAGATTAAACATGATGATGTCATATGATAAATTTTTGTCCTTCTTTTATCATATATAAGTTATATTATTACTTAAATTTTAAAAATAAAAATATCTTCAAATTTGTGACACATGGAACATTTACAAAGTAAAAACATCAATAAAGTATTGGGGATGCTAATTACCAAACCATGGTTATTAAAATCACAATTAGTAGGTTCTTACGATTGCATTCATAAAATTGATCCGGATTGTATAGGAAAGTATCATAGTACGATCGTTATAGAAATGGTGGTATCATTAACGTTTTTAAAAAAAAATCAGTATTTTATAATAATTTCTTAATATGTCAATCCAATCTTATAATTTTAAATTTTCAATATTACAAAAACAAAAAATATTATTTATTTATCCCTTAATAAAATCGTTATACGTTATTTTACATTTAAAAATCATTAAAAACTAAAGAAACTAACTCAAAACCTAGATCCCTGTCTTGCAACAATGGGGACTAAAATGAAACTAACATTAAAACAGTGGCGTCTCTTTTAAAGATTCGTTCCTTGGTCACAGATCGATCCCTGTTCATCTCTCCGATTCCACTCTCCTGATCTTCCGATTCCTTATACCAGGTGACTTCTTATTATTAATTATTATTTTTCAATCAATAGTCATGTTTTAGGGTTTATATTACGTTATGTCAGACTTCAGTGTTCCTTATACAAATTGCAGAAATCTATGTGAATCTCATTTAGATTAGAAGCTTAATCAATCAGATTAGGGTTTAAATGGACAACGAAATAACAACTCATCATGGAATTTCTTCTATTATTTCATATACTACCGCAAGCCTGGATTCATTTTTGGAAGAACATTCTGAAAATTTACTTACGAGATTGAATGTTTAGTTTGCAGTAGGCATATGGAATCACATGTATTCTGTATAGTTATATCTATATAATTGTCTATGTGTTTGTTTGACTTCTGCCAACTGATGTTCCCAATTGAACAGAGCCTTTGAATCTTTCTGATCGATAGCACAGATCAGATTGTTTTGTCACTTGGATAATGACTTGATGTTCTTTTACACAAGTGACTAAAAACTTATTAAAGTACTTATTGATTAGTATCGAGTCTCTATTAACAAAACAATATAAACATAACAAAATAATGAATGAGATGAATCTGAATGCAAGAACAAATAACTTTTTCCTAATGGCAGAGCAAATACCCTCTCCATTCCTAAACCATACATGGACCTCCTATTCCGCCCGAAGCTACAGCCTCATTTTCTCTAACATAATGGAAAACCATCAAAAAGAGAGATTGACCATAGAGTCATCCCTAAAAGGTAGTGGGAATCTATCCCAACAAATCTAGATTTCTAGAAAATTGGCAACCCACTGGCCGCTACCCTTCTTCATCTTCAACATTCCACTCACAGTTTCTTCCCCATTGGTGGTTTACGCTTTTCAGAATCCTTAAATTGTGTTCTTGTTATGTCTCCTTGATAACTTGATTTCTCAAACAAAGACTTCCGTTTATCATGTTTAGATCTTGCAAAATTTCCGTCATTTGTTCCTCTTTGATTTCTGATCAATTCAAAGGATTCGTTAGATTTGTTCATAAACAAACTACACTACTAGCTAGGAATCACGACCATTGTATCATCGTCGGTTGCTAGGGGTACAACAGTCAGCCGCCAGGGTGGGTGGGGTGGGGAGAAGGCGGTCTGCATCAGACGGTGTGGGCCTGTGGGGTGCAGTAGAGGGGGCAGTAATGGTGAGAGGCATGGAACAGGGGGATCGAGCGTGAAAGAGAGAACTCAGAACAGGGGACGTGTTTTGTGTGTAGGTTTCTCCATTACTAATTTCCAATAAGCTTTCCTCCCTCACTTACGAAATCAGTATTTGATAAGTCAAAATTTCCACTTTTACTTATTATAAAAGAACACACCTATAGCCCTCTTTCACTTACTATATAAGTGATATGGACTTATAAGTCCTTTTTTACTTTAAAAAAAATGGAACACCCCCTTAGACTTAGGTATGAGTACTTGAAAATATATAATGACTTAAACTTCATTATGAATACTTGTAAATGAATAGAAAGATAAATAATGTAATATGCTAATGTGTATGCTAATATTGTAGGAAATAAGTAAACCACCATGGTAGATGAGAAACAAGAAAGGAGAACAAGATGAACTGTGGATTCATTAGTGTTGATAGCCGATGCCAATAATTCTCTTGACATTTGTAGTTAATATGAGAACTTATTAAGCTCCCACTTCTGGGTCCATCTAGGTAACTTTAATCACGTTGCCGGGGGTCATTCAAGTCAAATAGATTATATAGTTAAGATCACTAATCAAAGCTTGCTTGACTTGTAATGTGATTGACTTGGGGCATAGTAAATAAAGAATAGAACCTCTAGGGTAAACATAATAATCTAAAACACCACCATGTACAATCAAAATAGGATGCGAGGTTAAAAGTGCAAAGTAGCTTTGTCTTTGTTTAAACGTTTTTTGAAGAGCTATCGTAAATGTTTTGAGTTTCTGATATTTTTTAGAAAGAAGTATATTTGATTTGGGTTCTTAAGAATGTTTATATAGTAGACTAACATACGCTATAATCATAATTCAGGATATGGGTCTGTGGACACTATTGGAGGGGTGTCTGCTTATTGCAAATGCACTAGCAGTATTGAATGAGGACCGTTTTCTTGCACCTAGAGGGTGGAGCTTCCAAGAGTACTCAGGGGTGAAGAGAAATTCCTTCAAGGGTCAGATCATCGGTCTCATATATGCAACCCAATACTTGAGAGTTTTATTAATAATGCTCAACTCCCTCTGCATTGTTGTAAAGCTTGTTTCTGGGTGATTTTTCAAAGTAAGTACTTCTGTAATGCCTCAAAAAAATTTATTCTGTTTTGTAATTTTGTGTTGCCCTGTGTTAATTTGGGAACTCCTCTTTAGTCCTTCCATTCCAAGAGGTGCAATTTGTATTTTAGCTTCAAGTTTTGATAACTTGGGATTTTCTATGGAAATTGATGAATAAATCATATTTTTTTGAAAAGTATACTAGAAATGAACAGATGTCGATGTTAATTTTGACATGATCAACGTCTTTTTAAGCGTATGATGTTTTTCTGCTTCTGTTTCCCGCATGTATGTTGATTATTGGTTATTTTGAATATCAGATCAAGAACATAGTGGTGGTTTTCTTGGAAGCCGTTGATGCTGCTGGCAAATAATTTTATGTAATGTAATGGGCTTTTGTTGTTAAGTATATACTTCGGTTAACATATTTCAGTTAGTGGCTGAGTTGTGTGGAGTTACAATGTATATCTGTTTGGTTTCTGGTGATATATCTTTTATTATTTTTACACTACTCACCAAGGCTGTAAGTTCAATTGCTCGTTTCACAACTTGATACCAGAAACAACACAACAATAGTACAGGTTAAAGATTTCTGGACCATATGTTAATGTATTCGCTAAAAGTTATAAATAAATTTTTAAAAAAAGAATTACATATCAGCAAAAATGTGGAAAGTTTTGGAGTCTACAGCAATAAGTCTCAAGGAAGCAGTTGCTGCTGCAACAGCCATGAGGGCAAATAAACAAACATTGAGCCAATGCCATGATTGCTGTAGAGGAGCAAGGTCTTTCTTCTTGGCCACTAGATACATGTGATTCGCAAGAATAAACGTAAGTGGGAAAGTACTGATTGCCCCCGTTAGGCTCATGAAGTCTCCAAGAAATGGCAATGCTGCTGATACAAAGGTGGTAATGATAATGTAGCCCCCTCTAACCATGATTCTGAACCACAAGTTCCCAAGGGCCAATGCACTTCCTTTTATTCCATATCTTGTGTCCAAATACTCATACATCGGACTTGCAAATATCTAAAACCAACAAATCAGAAACTACATTAGCACAGGATGTAGAAGAACTGAGGTAAGGTCATGTTTGTTTACTTCTTAATGGAATCATTAAGAGGTCATTTACCTTTGAATGACTTCTTAATGATTCCATTAAGAACTAAACAAACAACCCCTAAGTGTTGCAACTGGAACGAGTAAAACATTACATGGAGAGCTATAACAGATTGGAAAAAGGCGGATATGTTGGCAAATGTCTTCACCCAAACGGGACCATGAACATTGTTGAGTAAATAGGAAGATGCACCGTTGCCGTAAGCCCAGTAGCCTATGAAGGCAACCACATATAGTGGCAAAACTCCTATTGAAAACTGGAAGTAGAGTGCTTTGATCATGTTACTAACGACTGGCGGTCTCACTGTTGCCTACATGATGAGAACGTTTATCAACACCAACAAAAAACAACATTCGTCTTCATGGGGCTCTAACTTTTTACCTGTATCTCCGGCAGCATTCCTGTGTTGAACGCAAACACAAGACTAGCAGAAGCACCTATGGTCGTAAAGATTTTGCTTGTGTGCGTCCCTGGAATACTATAGTCCCTCGGTGGAGCTTGAATTCCTATAAATATAAATCATACAACAAAATTAGAATTGAAAGGAGCTTTTTACATGTACGGACCTTTCCGTCATGTTATCAAGCACACAACTTACAGATGCTAAAAGTTCATACAAAAAACGCACGGTTTATAAGCAGCTACCATCTGGATTCTAAAAACCATTCTTAGCACAGAATTTTTCTAAGAAAGCTGATCAACAAATAATAACATCACCAAGCAGAGAACCTGAAATTATACCATCACGTAGAGACAGTGCAACTGCTGTAACAATATATACTAGACTGAAGAATGTTGAAAATCCCAGCCAAATTCTTAGAGCCGAGAGATGAGGAATGCAAATTGCAAAAGTGCCACAAGTGAACCCTGCGATTGCAATGAAGTACGGGAGCTTCATGACATTGTCATCCCTGAAAATTAAATAAATAGCCTGCAAAATCAAACCAAGAAAGTTACCAAATTAAGAACACTTGACAGAATACAATGATTTCAAAGAGAGAAGGCATCTTATGGTTTCACATGATTACATAAACTAATCTACAGTTCTACAGCTTAGTAAATCATAAATTCTTACAATTGGCAATGCAATAAGTATGATATATTATATACACTCTAATCTAAATTGTCAATAATAGATATACCTTTAGAGCCTGCCCAGCCAACATAATATAACCAACATTAATCATGAAAAGATTCACATATTGCAACACCCATGTAAGAGAATAAGCTTTAGGACCTGCAAATGTTCAAGCAGTAATATCATGATCACGAGTTATGTTGCCAAGAAAGTATAAATGTATGATGCAAAACCTCTGTTGAAGCTGTTTTTTCATTACCGTACACAAAGCCTGCAAGGTCTCTGTATCTGATATGCCTCTTCCCACCGTACTCATGGAGCTTGGCAATGAGGAGGTTTGCATACAGTGATATGGCTGTTGCTAAGATTAAACCCACTACTCCACCCACCCAACCTAGAGGAACCATGACTGCACCCGAATATCCCAACACATACGCACTGTTGATACCAGTTGTAAGAACGAAACCCACTTGAAACCACGAGTCTACATCATCAAAAACCAAGCGAATATAACCGAAACAGACTGTTCAATTAACTCGGTTTAAAGCAATCACAAGCAAACAACACCTATGAAATTTCAGAATAGGGATGTTCTAGGATTATTATTATAATATAAGAAACAATGACCAGAAAAATCTATTCCATATTATACAATTTGGTTGGATTTGTTATATAAATGAATGCAATCAGACTTGTTAGTAGAAGTCAATTGTCACGTCCCTCTGTTAAAAATAGAAAGACAACTTCAAAACATGAACCAACAGTAGTCCATCACCAAATTGTAATATGTATATCTGTTGAAGTTGAAAATGTGGTATGAGTTAAAATGGTGTGAAAATCAAAATATACTGATAGTAGTAAGAAATTGAAAGCAGAAAAAAGGAATAGAAGAGTGAGTAGTGTACCACTGCTGATCTTATGGGCTGTTTCAGGGATTTCAATGGCTAATTGATCATGGGAGTAGGGGTCAGGTGAAACGGCGTCACCTCTTTGGACGTCCATTAAAATCACAGAAGAAGCTCCTGTGTTTTTTCTTGGATTGAAAGACAAAATCTTGGTCGTCTAATTAGAGATCAGAGATTGGCATATCAAAGAAGGTAGAAATTGCACTCTTTTCTAGCAAGCATAAATAAATAAATAAATAAAGGCCTACAGAGAAAGAGAAAGAGAAAGAGAAAGGATGCATTATTCATAGATAGATATGTAATGATTGATGGATCTAATGAGTGAGTGAGTTATTTGATAATGGAGAAGGAAGGAAGGAAGAGTGATGGGAGATGGAGGTGGCTGATAGATCGATCGTAACTAACAACTGATTTTTTGTTGTTTCCTCGTACTAATATCCGTCTCTTTTCATAATTCATCTCATCTCATCACATTCAGATTATATTATTATAATTTTTTTCTTTTGTTAATTGAAATTGAAATCATGAAAATGTTGTCAGCTCATCCATATCCGCCCTTGAAGTCCAATGTCAGAACCGTCATTTCATTTTATAACTTATTAAAAGAATGTGTTTATCATATCGACTCCTATTTACCTGCTTACATGCTCGACTCCATATACACGTGTTTAAATTTAAAGCTGTCTGTTCTGTAGTAATATGAATGAGACTACATTTACAACTTTAGCCTAAACAAGGGTTTATTATGAAAATACATTTAATGAGTTTTTGTATTTTTTTACGTTTTCATCCATAAGTTAATTTTTTATTTGTGGTTCAGTGAAATTTGGATATTGATACCTAGTTTTTCAGTTTTTAAAAACTCAGTTTACTAATTATAATAGAGTTTTAATAGTCAAATTTCACAAAACTAAAAAAATTAACTTAAACATTTTTTTAGAAAAAAAATAACGACGAAAACGCAAAAACCGTTAACATGTTAATTTTTTTCATAATAAACCCGAAAAATAATAAGAAAAAGAAAACCCAATAGCATGGATGGGTTTCATTTCTGGAATAAAAAACTTCTAACAAAACCCAAACTCATTTCGTACCTTAAAAACTAATCAAACAAATACACCGTAAAAATAATACGTGTACAACTTAAAAACGTGATGCATAAAATGATCATGTACCTTGACTAATTACAAAATCGAAGCAAAATCAGAATGCTGCTCTGAAATCGCTTCCTGTTCTTCAAAGGCATATCTATTCATATGAAAACGTTGGTTTGGTTGAATCGTGGAAAGTAAAAAACCACATTGGCTGCACTCTGTTTTTTAAGGGTGCCGTATGCATGGATTTGCTAGGGTTAAAAAAACTCCTATAATTTTGTAATAATTGTTTATTATTTATTTATTTTTAAAAGACTCGGTGTCCTAAAAATGTGACCAATTATAACAACCTTTGGCCCAATTCATCGACTTTTATCCATATTAAAACGAACCAAGTCTATAATCTATATTCATCTGTGTCTATATATAACTACATATTAACTATAATAACTATTAATATAATAATAACTAAACTATCACTTGTAATCTTTTAGGATATCAAGTAGCATATTCTATCTTGTAATTTGTTTATTAACTTTCTAAAAACTAACCATGTTATATACCATGTATTATATGGGTTGAATTCTAAAAAATATTAAAGATTAATATTTGAAAAACATATGAGAGACTTATAACAAAAAAATTGAGTTTATTAGATTTTAGTTGATTATATCTACTTCATACCAGTTTCTGAATTGTTAATTATGTCGACAATAACTTCTTAACTTATATTTCTTATCAATTACGTTTTTATTAATTACCGGTTAGTTTACATGTTATTTTAAGATTATACGTTTTATTTTAAATTTTAAATATTCATTTATTGGTCTGACCCGAGCAAAAAAGTCATTTGAATTTCAAACTGTAAATGCGACAAAAATTTGTACAACTGGTCACTTCGGTGGTTGTGTCCACCACTCCACATTTCACGATACAACATAAATATAATTTTAAGTTTACATACATTTCATATAATGGATTATCTATAATCTATAATCTTCAATAAATAATAGTAAATACTATTAAATGAGTAAATAATACGTCACGTTACATGTCTTTCTTTGATTTGTCACATGTCATTCTCTTTTTTTGCTATTTTATTTACTAAATATATTTTAAGTTTTAAAGCAAAATCATTTGTATCTAAATCTAGTATGATTAATTTAATAACTAATTAATTAAAATTAAACAAACTTTATTATTCTTATATTATATATATTTATAAAAATTTATTTATAAAACTAAGTCATGTAATTAACCGAGTTGTTAATTAAAATAGTTGGTAAAAATGTATCTCACTTTTCCATGCAAACAAGTTACACAAAATCCCGACCATTTTTTACGATAAAACGTGTCTAACCTTAAACTTTTTTTTAATATAACCCAAACATATAAATATCCAACATTAATTAACGGTGTTAGTTAGAGATGACCACATTTCTTCTTGCATGTTGTAATTGCGATGGGGGTTTTAAAGAACGGTAAGGAGAGGAGTCTGACGATGATTGTGTGTGTTTGGATCAACGTTCAAAATCACCATTGGCAGACCTACCCAGCTATTCTTTCACTTTTGATTATTGAATATCCCACTTTAGGGTTTTTTTTAGACTATTTGAATTTGCGTTTGAAAATTTGTTGTCACGTTTTGAAAACTAATAATCAAAATAATAGTTGTAATAAAAAGTGTTGCCGTAAATGTAGTGTTTGACTGTTTGGTTTAGCTTCCGCCGTTTGCTATCATAATTATCAAATATTCAGTTTTTAAAATATTTCTATTTGCGTTTTAACATGTAAAATGACAAAATAATCACTTATTAAACATATACGCTACATTTTTTTAGTTTATGAAAACGTATGGTAGGATAAACGCTAAACGCAAATAATAATCTATCAACGTATGCAATTCAAACACTTTAAACCAATTATTTATGTTATTATAATGTAATAATCTCTATCATAACGCAAAACCAATAACCCTTTTTATCAAATGTAGTTTAAACTCTCATCGGTAACGTGGAAAATCAGTACCATTTGAAAACTTTACAAATGATCTATCAATCAACTCTAGAAAAATGTCACCAAGAAGAATATGATAACTTTATAGACCACAATCTAATATCAAAACTCTTGAACTCGATCAAACTTTGCAATTTAACAATTGAGAATTCTCGATTCACTGATGTTATAGATTAAACTGAAAACATTTGTTTTCCAGAAAACACAATTTATAAAACAAGAACGTCTTCACAAGTGTATATCCTGTTCTCCTCTTTTTCGTTTTGTATAAATGTATAATATGTACCTCTATTTAACATGCTTCTCTCCCCCTCACTCACACGATAGCCTCTCGTAGACTACCACAGCCACTTGTTCCACCATGCTCCCATGTAAACCCATGAGAAACATTAAGGGGCGTTTGGTTCGCGGATTTCTTGAAATTTACTGGGATTTGCATTTAAAATCCTGTGTTTGGTTCACAGAGTTCAGTAAGGATTTAAAATCCCAGGATTTCTTAAATCCCTTCCTTCTTTGTTATTTAAAATCTCAGACTCCCCCCTAGGATTTTAAATCCCAGTACCTTGCATTTTTCATACAAGCAATTTTTTCCTAAAAGATAATGCAAATTCTTTGTCAAAATCCTGACAAATGCAAATGTTGCATAATGCAAATCCTTAGACAAAATGCATTTCCCAGAGAAAAAAAATCTGCGAACCAAACGCCCCCTGAAGATTTTGACATCAGAAACATATTTCCCAAGTAATTCGCCATACTTTTCAATGATTTCAAACATGTGCATTCTGTTGTCATCGTATGTACCAAGTAAGCATGATTAACATCAGTTCAAACAACAAACACCATCACCACCAAAGGACTTTGAAGGTAAATTGAAACCACCATTCGTGAGTTAGCAGAATAATGTTCAAAACAACAGATATATGTTTTTGTGGATACCCATATGACCAGAACAAACAACAACACATAGCACATAAAAATAAAAATAAAAACTTGGAATCAGATGTTCAAGATTTACATCATTAGAAGCTAATAGGTCAACAAACCTGGATTAACATACCAGACCATCCATCCGTCTACTTCATACCAGTTTCTGAACTGTTCACTTGGATTGGAGTATACCAATCTTTTCGTATTCGTAATCAACACAAGGCGCTGCTCCAACCTTTTGCTTATCAGCAGCATATGACCACACAAAGAACAAAACCAAAGCTGCCAATGCTCCACAACCCATACCAAACAACAACTCTCGAAGAAAACCTCTTTTCTTTGAAGTTTGCACATCATCACCTACACCTGCAAAATCCTTTGGATTAGCCGGCATCGAATGCAGCCATTTTGGAATATCCTCGATTTCAGAACTCCATGAGTACACAGTTGTCATCTGCTCATGATTTACGTTAGATGATGCTAAACCCAACAAAACCTCTTCTCCTTCCCACATTTCCCCCAAATCTATGCGATATGAAATCAATGGCTCCAAAGGCCTCGGATCACCTAATTGGCTTAACCTAACATCCATCCGCTTTCGAATCGCATGATAATCGATCCAAGATGATAATTTCACTCCACTTTCCAGAACATGGTTAATTTTCGAAACGTTCCTAGCCCTAGAAGATGAAATTTTGCAAACATTGACATCAAACTCGATACCGAGGAATCTTTTAACATCCGAAAGTCCAAACGACATATCCCTAGAAAATTTAGAAGGAAAATCAGCGGGAATGATTACCAGGGCAACGCCATTGCCGATCTCGAACGTGAAGTTTGAGGAAAACGACGTGGCCGAATTAAATCTGAAAGGCGTACTCCGTAAGATAATACCGAAGCTTGGAGGAGTTGTGCGGCTGAGTTGAACGGAGTGCCCACCGCCGACGAAGTGAGCGTCGCCTAAAAGTGAATGTCCAGCTTCGGCTGGGAAGTTGAGATTAGGAAACCGGAGTGCGATTGAGAAAGAGGGTTTTGCAGATAAAATTATCAGATTGACGATTAAAAACGAAAACCAGTTCATCATCAAAGGCAATTTTGCGAAGAATCGCTTTCTTCTTCTTTCACAAATGGTGAAAGGGCGAGAGTAGACAGAAGAGCCGAGTTCTACTTCTTGATGTTAGTAAAGCAGCAGACGCAGACTAATAGACTGTTGTATTTGTGTTCCGGGTTTTGAAATTAAAAAAAAAATGTTTAACATAAAAAAAAAAAACATATCATTTTTTATTTTTTTAATCGTTTTACAGTGAAAATTATTTTCATTCTTTTCAAAAAGGAAACTTATAAAAAACAAAATTTGACAACAAAGTTATTGTAAACTTTTTTTACCGGAAAAGTTAATGTAAAATTTTATTTTAGCCAAAAAATGTTATGAAATTTAAATTTTTGGCCAAGAAAGACAATCAAATATTATTCTTTTATATACAGATTTAGACACTAAACTATTTTTTAACCGATCACGGTTTAACTACTAAATTGTCATATTTTGTATCGATTTAGCCATTAAAATTTATTTGTTTTCTCCAATGTAGAACTATAAACTAAATTTGAGTGGCTAAATCATGACAAAATATAGTTTAGTGGTTAATTGAGACAAATCTAAATATTTTAGAAGGATGTTGTTAAACACATATTCTTTCTTTTAAATTAAGTATTAATTAATTAGTATTATATGTAAGATTATGTTTCTTATTTGTTTTACAAAAGTCCATAAATCCTATCAATTAAAAAAAAAAAAAAAAAGTTAACCACCGTATTAATTGTATTATTTTCACTGTTTTATACTTAATTTGAAAATATTTTTTTATTAAATTTTATTTATTTGTTTTTTTATTTATTTGCATCAGTAAAAGAATCAAAAAACAAAAAAAAAAACACAAATCATCATCCATTTATTCACCATTCCTTCTCTTTTGTTAGTAGATTTTATTTTCTTTCATAAAAGCCTAACACAACCCAATTATTAATAAATTTACGTTATAGATCATCTGATCTAAGGCCGAGAGGAGTACCCACCCCGCTGCAATGCGGCCTTGGCCACCTAGGACCTTCCCCGGCGGCTACACCGCCCCCCCTCGGCGGCCCCGCGAAAACCCTTCCCCGCCTGGCTTCCCCTCCCCGCTCCATCCCGCTTCTCCTTCTTCTTCCCCCTTCTTTTCCTTTTCTTTTTGTAGAACTTCTGTTCTTTTTTTTTTGTATATATATATATATATATATATATATATATATATATATATATATATATATATATATATTTTTTCACGGTTTTTACGTTTTCGTCTCTCAATGTTATTTTTTTCAGAATATTCCTTAAGTTAATTTTTTCTTTTTGTGAAATTTGACTATTAGAGTCCGGTTATAATTAGTAAACCGGGTTTTTAAAAACTCAAACTAGGTTCCATTATCCAAATTTCACTAAACCAATAAGAAAATTTTAACTTGGATTTTTGTGGAAAATTTAACATGAAGAGATGAAAATGTAAAAAACGTGAAAACATATTGTTTTTTTTTTTTTGCATAATAAATCCTATTATTTATCGTTTTTTCCATCATTTTATAGAGAAGTAGAAAAACAGTTTTTTTTAATCATTTATCTGTTTTCTTTTCTTTTGTGAGTTAGTATTATTACAAAAATAAAGAGGAAAAAACACAAAGTATATGAATTATGTTACTCTACTAACCATTCGGTTGTTCTTATTTCTTTTTTATTTTCTTCTTGTCAAACTCTTATTTTTTATAGATAAAATTGTTTTTAATTCCTAGAAAACCAAAGATAAAAGATTTTCATTTTCCACACATGTCCTTAACAACTTATGTGATGCCCTGCTTTTGCGACGGAATGTGTAGTTATAAAATTTTTAATTACTCATGTAAAAATATAAAACAACATAATTGTAAATTGCACTTTTAAAATTGTTTAACAACTCGATCAAAATATAAATTACAGTATATCAATTTATAATAAATCAAAAGTTAAATTAATTATAAAGTTCAAAATATGGTGATGAATTTACCAACAAATCAATGCTAAATTTAATTTTAAAAAATTGATTGTTTATGAGTAAACAAGTCTCAAAAGTTAAAAAAAGAAAAAAACTTATCATTTTTGAGAAATAAATAAATATGTCAAAGAAACTATAAGAAATTTGTTTGTTTATTAATCATATTATATGAACAATTTTAGTTACATAGTGATTATGGTCTAATCATTATATGAATACATGTTAAATTACTGATTCAGATTTTTCATTTGTTAGGTTTCATGTTAAAAAAAATGAATTAAAGTTTAGAAAAATAGTACGAAATATAAGTGTGCAATGCTAAATTATGAAAACATCATTAAATTTTTAACAAATTTGTGAAATAAACATATAATATTATATTATTAATAATGTAATACCATATACATATAGATCACATATTATTAAATATCATCAATTTTGATTCATGTAATATTCTAAAATATATCAACTACTATTACATATGTAGAAATTTTTATTAATATAGTAATTATTAAAAAGTTAATAGATCATTAAGATAACATAAATAACATATTTTTGTATGTTAAAAACTTAAAATCCAAAAATGTAAATGACTATGTCTTTCACAAAAAAAAAAAAAAAAAAAGTAAATGATCATGGTTTATCTTAGAAAACTCTATTTACTAGTAATTAAATGGTGCATGTTAGTAAAGCTCATGTAAGGATATAGATTTCATTAGTGAAACGTATATGGATAACATTAAATGATGCAAGTTAGTAAGGGACACTCTAATCTATTCATCCCTCTCCCCTTTAAGATTTGACATTTCTTTTCATTATTACACGGGTTAGTTTAAAAAATACATAAATATTAATTTTTTAATAAATATTATAAAATTTATATATAATTAACATAAATATATTTAAAAGGTAGTTAAATTAAAGTTAAAAAACCTTTGTTGCTTGTGATATTTTTTATATCAATTTTAATTTTTTAAAAAAATCTAGAATTATAATTATGTTTAGGTGAACTATTTTAAATATTAAATTTTTTTTAAAACTAAAATTATGATTGACAAGTGACAATATTAGATATTTATAATTGTTAAATAAAATAATAAAAAATAATAGTTTATTATTTATACAATTATACCTATCATTTGACATGAAGAAGAAACTAATAAAAGGGTGTCAAAATAACCCACAAGGACGAATTTATAATTAGTCTATGTATATATAACAAGTTATGTGGTGTCCGTGCGTTGCGACGAATGTATAGCTATGTATTTTTTTTAATAAAGTAAAAAATAAGGTAAAATCGTATTAAATTAAATTATACTTTAAAAAAGTTTAAAAATGAACTGAAAAATAAACCTAAAATTTTAATGTATATTGATCTAATAAATACTACACTTGTTGTGCTGTAAATGCAACTTATATATCTAAATAAAAGATAAATTACGAATAAAAATTAATCGTATTTTATTTATTAAAATTTAGTTACATGGTGTTTTTGTTACTAATTCATATATAGATATATGAAAATTTATTAATTCAAATATATTTTCTATGTTTTCACGTTTAGGTTTAATATATGTTTTACTTGGATTTTTTTAGTTTGATTTAATTATAAAATAAATAGATAGAATGGATATATAATACTTTGTTACTAATCCCTATATGGATACTTAAAATTTATTAATTTTAATTGTTATTTCGTTAGTAGATTTTTATATTTTAGTTTAATATAAAAAAACAAATCAATAAATTACATATATTTATTTGGATTATTTTTTTGTTTGATTGTATTTTGAGCATATATTAATATTTTCATGTTAGAAAAAAGTATAAAATTTCTATATAAATTAGGCACACACTCACAATAATAGTTATAATAAATAAATTTTATAAAAACTGATATAAAATGTGATTTGTAGTGTTAAATTATAATATATTAAATATTAATTTTCTCTTGTGATATTTTTAAAATACCATAAACGTAAATAATTTTTTTATTAATTACTATAAACTAAATTTAATGTTATAACAATTAATTACATGAAATATTCTCATATGTAGAAAAATATTATTGATGATATATGGATCACATGTTATATTATATGTAGAAAAATTTTATTAATAAAATATTAATGATAAAATTATTATTTAATACTTGATAAAATACTTAACTAATAAAACAAACTATTTATACATGATAATAGAAAATAGTTAATGGTGCATGTTAGAAAACTCTCATTAAATTATAGTTAAATGGTGCATCTAAAAAAACCCACTTATGAATAATAATTTCATTAGTGAATAATATATATATGTTTAATAAAATATTAATGATGAATTTAATTATTTAATACTTAATAGAATACTTAATAAATAAAACAAACTATTTATGTATGATAATAGAAAATAGTTGATGGTGTATGTTAGAATAACCCTCATTAAATTATAATTAAATGGTGCATTTTAGAAAAACTCACTTATGAATAGTAATTTTATTAGTGAATAATGTATATATGTATAATATATATTGTCCATCTAAAGTAAAGGTATAACACTTTAATGTTGGTTTCTTATAACGGTGAACAAATTGATTTCCATTTTGTACCGCCAACATGTCAAATGACATTGGTACTAAGTACTAACAGGGAACATCATCGCACCTAGAGGTGAACACAGTTAGACTGAAATCGATTAAACCGGTCAAACCGAAGTCATTCGGCTGGTTTGGCCGAGTTGAAAGGGTAGCATTCAGCCGGCCGGTTTGAAAAGTTTTCAAATCGAGCTTATTGGCCGGCTGATGGTTTGCAAGTTGCAACATCGAACTGACCGAACCTGTCGAGTTATATTATAATATAAGTTTGTTTTAAATAAAATTTTCTGCAATTCTTTATAAATTGATTTTAATATTTTAAAAATACTAACATTTCTTACTATACGATCAAATAGACAAATACAGTTAGCATACAAATGCATTTTCTTTAGACATGTTTGTAATTGTAAAATCAAATGTCAATGAAATGCAACATCCATTTAATTTGTAGCAATTTACCTATTTAAGTTTAATTCTTTACTAATTACATCATATTGATCGTATTTGTGCATTAATATTACCAATTTTATTTGTTTGTTTTCTTTTAATTTGTTAGAATATTCATAAATTAACTCGAAGTTTCTAATTCAAATCTTGAAATCGTTTGAACCAAACCGACTATTTGTGGTTTGGCCAAACCATCAGATTTGGCCGGTTTGGTTTGAGAATTTTCCAAACCAAAGTTACTGGTTTGACGAGATCTTAGTTGCCAAACCGGCGAAACCGGACTGTGTTCACCCCTAGTGCCACCATCATTGGTACTGCTGAAAACGTCTCGTAACAAAATCCCAATACCGTTGTGATATCTCTTCGTCCCTCTCACATTTTTTTTGTCTTTTCAATACAAAAAAGGTTGGTACAGCACTAGGATAAAAAGATAACCATTACAATGATTTCGATAGGATGAAATGATAAAAATGATAAAAAGAGAAATGTGATGTAGTCAATAAAATGAAAGGAAGAAATTGTACCACTCCTCCATCCTAACAACTCCCTTATATATATTTTTCATTTGGTGTAATACTGTAATATAAATAATTAATTGCTAATAGGCACCGTTACAAATTTTAGGAATAATATTTGCATTCGACTAGAATAAATGCATATTTTTTAATTATCTGATTTTACTGACATGTCTATTTAAAAATAATAATAAAACATTATTTTAGAGGTCATTGTTTGTATGTTTTTTAATAGAATAATTAGAAAAACTCATTTAAATGTTAAAAGACATCTTAATAATATTATTATAGAATAAAAAATCACATACATGTATTGAACCGAAGATAAAGTAGATTCCATTAAAATTACATAGTTGAGGAAATTATTTCACTGAAACAAGAGAAAATAAAATATCAGTAGTAAGAAGTGTAGGAAGCCTCACTACACGCCTACATAACACGTAAGAATATAATATATGCATGATTCCCTTTATTTTTAGGAGCTAAAAAGAAGCCCAATACATTGGATTCCAAATAAATTCCCTAAACCCATGTGGTTTTGGACTCCTTTTTTAAAGGGCCTCCTTCATTGCCCTATTGTATATTTGTATGTGTAAATGTAATGCTTCATCCATGTTCTTTTAGTTTTAGGCCCATTATTCTCCTTGGTACTAACTTCTTTTTTTATTTTTATTTTTTCTTTCAAAAATGCCCCTTCCCACACCTGTTTTCTCTATCATTTTATCTACATATTCTTGTAAACTTAAAAAAAAAAAAAAAAACATCTCATTTAAGAATTAAATGGTTTACAGAAATGTAGTTACTTTCTAATGTTTGATTATAAAAAAAACCCATTAGAAACAAACATAGACACTCTTTTAAATTTGATATTTCAACTCAAATACTGTTGCCACACACACAATGTGTGTTATTGAAACGTTATTTCTATTCTATGCATCGGTTTTTAATTTTATTTATTTTGACTTGTAGTTGTAGCATGAGATGAGGCCCAATCACGTGACCACATTCATCTACCCAAGCTAACAAATTAAATTTATACTTGTTGTCTTGATGATAACAAACAAACATCCCTGTGTATCTCCACCCAATATTCATATTTGGTTATGTTTCCTTAATTTTTTTACTACTTTATAATGTAATTATTATTCGTTTTATTTATTTTTTACTGGATATGCGTAAGTGAATTCATAAATATTGGACTTGATTTGAAGTATTGATTATAATTAACATAAATGGAGGATATTCAAACTAAATAATAATCCCTGCGACTTATATTTTCTTAAAACAACTATTATTAAATCAAATATAAATCCTTTTGGAGGACAAATATATATATATTCAAATTCGGATACAGTGGTATAATATAATCATTTAGATTTAGATTATTCATAATATAATTAAGGTACCAAGAGAATTTCAAAGTAAACTATGAAGAATCTTATTTACGCAAATTTATGTGTGTGTGTCTATACATTTATATGATATTCTTAATCATAATTTGTCACATTAATCTAAAACACATATAAGATATTAGCCATATTATGGCCAGAAAGATTATATTTAGAATTATAAACTTTGTGAAAATATGTATTTACGTTCACACAAGGAAACTATCCCCATAATATTAAAACCATGAACTCTTTTTGGAATAATACAAAATGGAAACTAAATATTTGTGTAGAACCTGAAAATCATGAAGTATCATAAAAAGAAATAGGATGTTATAGATAATTACTAGAATATATGTATCATGTGCACTCCAATGGCATAGTCATTCCAATGATCAAGTCAATAACTAACTGAAATCATACTTACTCGTACTCAAGGATCGGCGCCCACTTCACTCTTCTTTATAATTCTTTTCTGTTATTTCAAATTCCAATTGAAATCTTGAGATGAAGCGAAATAACAGATATCACGTTCTCTTTTTTGCTTGGGATGGACAGGAAGCAACCGAAGGAGGAATCCAAAAGGATAGCATGATCCCAATTCAGTATGAACACATACAGTGTATATATATATTAGTCTCGGGATCAATGCGATCCCTTTGGATACTTTCTTTAGTTACCGTTGTGAACCTCATACACACTTAGAGAGAGAGAGAGAGAGAGAGAGAGAGAGAGAGAGAGAGAGAGAGAGAGAGAGAGAGAGAGAGAGAGAGAGAGAGAGAGAAGGAAGAAGAAGAAGACAGTCGTGAGAAGAATGGAAGGAGGGAAGCTCAATATAAGAGAGATTGCCAAAGTGGTGTCTAACAAAGACAACTCTGCTCTTCTATTTTAGTTTATTGTTATTTTTTCTTTTTATTTTTTTGATATTTGTATACATCATAAAACGTGCAATCTAAAAAGCGGCTGACGTGTCCTACACAGTAAACCCTTTTCCTCTCTATAAACAATTTCAAAAAGCAAAGCAACGAACAAAAAATAATTATTTTTATTAATATAAAAATGATTATGAAAATTATTTGAAAAAAAGGGATATTTATAGAGTTGTTAATTGAGTAGACCCCATATTAGTTTATACAGCCAGGCACATGGAGAGGTCTCACCAAAATAGTGGGTCATCCTATTCTTCATTAGAAATTCCCACCAATTTGGGGGTGCATATTATTAAAATCTCCTTTTCTTTTTTTTTTTTCATTATTATAATTATTACAAAAAAAATTATATTCAATGGATGTGGCCCATCCATGTTCATGTTTTTTGGATTGAAAATTTTATACATAAAACTTTTGTTTGATCGTCTAATAATGTTAGTCAGGCTTTTCTGTTTTTCAAAAAGTTAAATGTTGAAGAAATTAAATTAATTCTTGAATGAGATGAAGGTTTTATGCATGTAAAAGTGTTTCTATTTATTATGAAAGGTTTAAAATCAATGTACTATTATTCATCATGCATGTAAATTAAAATATATGAATAAAAATTTGACTGCAATTAAATGTTACTTTATTGTAAAAAATAAATATATAATTGTAACTAAAAATTTATCAGAAGGAGAATTAAATAGGATGGAGGCCATTATATTTAAGAGCATATTTAAGAGGCTGGTATTGAATATATGAAATTTTAGAGGTTCTAACTTCTTTATAATTTCAAATTTTATCAAACACTCTAGAAGTATCATACAATATAAATTTTAGACTTTAGAATAAATTTATACGTAACATCTAAAAACAAAGGAGACTTTAGATGAATAATTGATAAATTTTAGACTTTAGAATAAATTTATACGTAACCTCATATCAAAAACATGTACGTAGAATTGTAGACTATGTATGAATGAGTTTCACGTATTTTATTTATACAAACAATTACATTTAATGAAAACAAATTTAAAGTATATATATATATATATATACACATGTGGTAATATATAGAGAATATTTATAATCCAGCTAGTTATTAAATGAATAAAAAATATGCTTGTTTTGGAAGCAAAACGGAGCTTTTTTCACCATAAGTAAGTGGCATGCAATGCATGGGGTTGTTTTTATTAAATAAAATAAAAAAATGATTAAAAATCCAACAAAATCAATCCAAAAACATTTGAGATCTTGTTCATGGTCAAAGATACGTCGTGATTTAAGGTCCTTCTCTCGGGCACATGTCTTCATTAGCCCAGCACCTACAAATAATCTTCCTTATTTATTCATTTACTATTTATTATATTATTATTTACATTGCATTTTACTAAGTACACGCCCAAACACAATAAAAATCCTATTTACCATTTACTTTTAATAAACTCGATCATGTCTTTTTATCTTTAATTATATATATATAATTCATAAAATAAAACATTAATTTAATAACTATTATTATTATTATTATTATTATTATTATTATTATTATTATTATTATTATTATTATTATTATTATTATTATTATTATTATTATTATTATTATTATTATTATTATTATCAGTTGACAAATAAAGAACAACTTAATTATCTAAGTTTATGATCAAACATATATGAGATTGACAAATCTTTGGGAAAACATAGATTCATTAAAGAGATGTTTTTCTTTCAGTATCAGTAAAGGTTTTCATAATAATTTAAAAGTATATATGTTTTTAAATAATAAATTGGTATGCATAGAGAGGGAGAAATTAATCTTAATTAATTGAGTTTCTAAATTAAAGCAAAATGTATGTTTATATATATCATATTGTAATGTAAAGCTCTAAAATATATGTGAAATTTTTAGAGGTTGAAAGTTGGGTGAAGAAGGTCAAACCTAATGAGTGGGATTTTAGTGGTGGGTTAATGGGACCTTCCTTCCTTGAGGAAGGAAGGAAAGAACAAGTGAACAACCACCATATATATATATATATAAAAGTTAAAGGGTAATGTTGTTGCCTTCTTGTTAATTAATCATTCTTTAACAAGATTACAGGTTGTTTAAACTTTTACAGTTAGACATATGATCGATGCTTAAATGTTTATTGAATATAATATAATATTTAAACCCCATTTTTAAGATTAATAAATAATACTAGAACACGATTCAAATTAAATGATTAACTTCAATTCTCATCGCACGCCAACAAATTTTTCATGACACATTTATTAAGTCAAGAAAATCAAAACAGGTAATTAAATTGGGTGACGTGTAAGTGTATGAATTTAAGCATAGTTGCAAGATTATCACATGTCAATTATACAGTATTTTTGACACAATTAGTTGATCTGAACTGCTCAGCTTTTAATTTTTATAAACAATGTGTTTTGTAAAAGTCGCTTTTACAATAGTTTTTAGTATGAAATGACGTAAAAAGAAATTAATAATAATTAAAAGTTATAATTTATAATTAAAAGGTAATTTATTTGACTAAAAGTTTAAGCTTCTTTTTAAAGCTACTTCAGTTAGCTTCTCGTGAAACAGTTTTTAAGAGCTTTTACTTCTGAATAAAAAACTCAAGTTCCTATAAACTAAATGGGGCTTTTAAACCTGAATTTTTAAAAATAAAAAGTTGAAGCCTTTAAAAATTCTTAGGAGGCGTTTGGTTTGTCAAATATTTTCAGAAGGAATGAAATGTGTCAAATGAATGGAAAGCTTAAAGGAATGAAACACTATTAAATTTCATTCATTGTTGTGTGGTTGACATTAATGAAATGAAATTTTATTTCTTGTTATTTTTTTATTTAGTTTGCAAAGTGAGATGAGATGAGTTGGTATACGGTGAGTGAGGTAAGATTGAGTGGTGTAAGGTAAGGTTATGGAAGGTTAGAGTGGGTGAGGTAAGGTAAGGTAGTATGGGTGGATGGGTTGAGGTATGGTAGGTAAGGTAGTATGGGTGGATGGGTTGAGGTATGGTAGGTAAGGATAGGATAGGATAAGGGTGGGGTGGGTAGGGTGGGGTAGGAGGGAGTATGGGTGGGGGTAAGATGGGGTAGAGTAGGATGGGTGGGTAGGGTGGGGTATATTAGGTGAGGATAGGATTAGGGTGGGTGGGTGGATGGGAGATGTAGGGTCAGTATGATAGGTAACGTCAATTGAAAAAACGTATTATGAGGATGAAATAATAAGAAAATAGTATCCAATGGATGTGGAAAAATTTTATGTCAAAATGAATTCTTTTTCCTTCTCTTTTAGCAAACCAAACATACAAATGAATGAAATTTTCATTCCAATTTCAAAGATTCTTTTAGGATTCTGTGAAACAACCGGTCCCTTGAAATCTTATTGTGAGACGCGCCCTTGATGTCAATATGTACATGCCACAAAACTTAAGAATCATTATATGATAATAATTAATTTAACAAGCATATGCTAAATAGTGGCCAGTATTGTGTAACATGAACCCCAATAACAATTATATTAATCAATGTATGATAAAGTAGTTGAAAATTAGAGAAAAATGTTGCAAGTATTCAAAAACATACTTTTAGAAGAAAAATAGTGTGCATAGAGCCATAAGACCATCCAGCGCATTTGTGTAATTGTGTTCTAAAAAACCGTTTAGATGAGCCAAATAATGATTTATAACCTTCCGAATACATGTCACCGAATAGATAATGTTGGTTAATAATGTGTTTTTACGATCAATAACAACTACGACATATGTTTAAACTGAAAAAATTATACATAAGGATATGAATATGTATTATTTAAATTAATAAAGTTTATTTATATAAAAATGTATATAAGTAAAAATAAAAACGTACAACTATTAATTATTTAAAATAATATAAAAAAATTATTACCGTTTGTCAAAAATATTATTTTTTTAAATTTATAAATAATAATTGACATTATCTTTTATTATTTAAAGTTTAAAGAATAATAAAGTGTATTTATATTTTTAAAAATAATATATTGTATTTATCTTTTATTTTCTATAATAATAAGTTGTATTTATATTTTCCAATATATATGTGTGTGTATTATGCGTCACATATTACTTTCTTATGTAATGTAACAAAAAGTTTTAAAACCAAAGGCAATGTCTAAAATATTTATATTGTATTTTAATATATTTTATAAGCTAACAAATACATATGATTTAACGTTTATATTAAGCTAATCGATTGAAATAAAGAAAAAACAAACAAAGGAATGTGATATTAAAATGTAGCTTAAATATACAATAATTTGTTTTATTAGTTTGTCTTGTCAAAGAAAAAGTAAAATATATAGTTACTTTCAGTAGTTTGGACGCAAAGTGATGATGATATTAAATAGGAGTAAATTTGTCGTGGGGCCCAAGTGATAAGACCATTAAAGTTAGAGGACTGAAGTAACAATTAACATTATTGTTGATGGATGGTCATGGAGTCATAGTGGTCTGGTGGGGGACCTTATGGACATTTCTGCCATTATTATTTTCAATAACCTCTGATTAATTCCCTCTCACAACTTTAGAAACTACCCCTTCAATCCGACTTTATGAAATTTTTATTCCCTTCTATAAATTTATATTTCTTTTTTAAAAAATTCCTCTGTATTATGATACTTATTTAATGTAGTCAATTTTTTATAAAAATAATATCTGCAATCAACTCAAATCAATAATAAATAACAAGTAATTGATTATTCATCTAATATCAAAACCTACCTTTCAATTAACATTGACAAATGACACCTATTTAAAAGATTATATAACTCTTCATAGCATATCATATAAGAAATAACTTTTGTTAATCACACAGTCAATTTGACAATAGGGGTATTGTCGTCGGTTTTGTTATTTCCTACTTGTTTTGGTCTCTCTCATTCTTTATTAAATCTTGTGAAAGATTGAAAGAATATATGGTTTTTTTCTTGTATCTTGTCTTTTTTTCATAGTTCTTTTGATGTTAGAAAAAAAAATTGATTTTCTATCAAATTATCCAAACTATAACTGAAGCTCAAGTACCAAAAATAAGATCTCATCATACAATAAGTCATGTTCAAGCTTACAAGGATTCAAACACTAGTTTTCTAGTTTTATACAAGACCATGTTTGTTTTAACAATTTCATATATTAATTCGTCTTAAGTCTTAAAAATTCAGGTCTTAAGTGATTAGGATTGTTTATTATATTTCAGACATAAGTAAATTTCAGATCTCAAGTGATTTCAGACAGTTTGTTACATGTCGGTTTTTAAATCTAAAACCTATTGAAATTAAGTCTAAAATTAAGAAGTAAGCTCTCATCTAAAAATTAAGATTTAAATTTTTTTTCTTTCTAAATTAAATCAATATTTTATTTAATTAAATATTAAGTTCAATTTAATTAAATAAAAATAATCATTTAATTTAATTAATTAAAATTATTTATTCAATTTAATTAATTAAAATATTAATTATTTATGTATTAGTTATTTTTTTTAAATAAATATAATATATAAATAATTTAAAACTTAAAATTTAATTATTTGTCTAAAATTTAATAAATTTCAGACTTTAAAGCCACCTTTTAAATTTTAGACGTGATTTTATGTTTCAAACTTTAATATTACCTCTTAAATTTCTGACTTTAAACATTCAACCTTTTAATAAACAAAAAACACCTAAACATTAATATATTTGAATTGAACTCAAATTAATTTGATTTTATCAAACATGGTACTTGTAGATATCATAGACTCCCAAATCTTCCTCAAGCTTTAGTTAAAATGACCAGTCAAACTATGACATCAAATTTGAGTTTAGCCTAACACCTTTGAAACAAACTTGAGTCTTTGTGAAGTTCTGACTCGACTCAACTCATTCACAACTTATTTACAAATATGGTTACTAAAGTGTTCATCCTCTCACGATTTGAGTTGATACATTTTGGGTCTTGTTAACGTTGGCTTTGGCATAAAAACCGGACACCGTTTAAGAAACAACCATCAGAGATGTCTCAAAACATGATTGTCCTCCGATGGGTAAGTTAGATTGCATGGTATAGAATGGTTACACAGTTATGAAAGGGTGTGTTATGTGTATGAAGAGAGTAGGAAAAGCCTCCATCAAAGACAATAGACGTTCAGTCAGAGCAACAATGTTTGTTGGGAGGGTACTGCTAAAGAAAATGTAATGATGTTCCTTCTGTTATATGTGTTCTATTGTCTATTCTATTTATCTTTCCTGATAAAACCTTGATGTTCATGTAATTGTGGTGGTGATAGTGTTGATGTCTGGCAAACAAAGAGACATACATGATCATGGAAGATCGTATATCTTGACAACTACCGATAATGCAGATATATAACCATTATGACAATCAGATAAAAGGATGAATGCAGATGTGAATAGGCTAGACAAATGTGATACCTTCGAGCATAAGCATCTCCCATATGTGTCCGTTATCGTAGATCCATGGCGGATAATCAATATAACAAGATGAGATGGAACTGGACCTGGTAGGTCCAAATGAAGGGGTGCACACCTTAATGTTAATAAGTAAACATTAATTTAAAAACCATTTAAAGATTGAAGGGTAAATCATTTTTATTACCTAGCAACTTCTTCAACTCAAAAAAGCAACCATTAAAGACTACAAATCATTGGGGTTTACTACATCAAAATCCAAAGAAATGTGCGTGACAAGAAATATTACATTGTTTTTTACAGGGAACATTACCATACAAAACAATTTCAATATATTTTAAAAGGGCACTGTCATACTTACATCCCTCTCCGGTTAGTTTTTACTAATCATACACTCATTATCTCATACATTTATGTATTAATGACACGGAACTCAGTGACTAAACTTAATTTCCCTCTCACATTAAGCGGAGGAGGTATATATGATTAGCAATAAGAGCGTGTACATATAAATAACCCATTTTAAAAAAAGGCAAATCAATCTACGATTGGAATGCAATTTGTAAAATTGATTGTGAGACAGTCGAATTTGACTTCCCTTGAAAGTTGAAACATTTATGGATCTTACCACGAGTGACGAGTAAAAGGCCGCAGCCCTGCCCAGCACGGCAACACCTAATATACCTATTCCCCTATACAAAAGGTTGCCCTAGGTTAGAGCCATTTATAATTTCATTGCCTTCTAACAGAATTTGAAGCATTGGGAAAGGGACAAGCCAATATAAAGAACCTGCAAATCCATCTGTCCAGAGGCATCTTTCACCCTATGATTAACAATCTTTAAATAGAGCCTAAACTATGAGACATTATTGACTATATGCATCCCACCTCCAACAACTGTACTTCTGGAAATTCCCTGTGAAACTCCTCTTATTCAGCAAAAGGTAAAAGTCACCTAAATTTTAGAGTTGAAAAAGAACATACTTGTCCATATTTTTCAAATCAAAAATATAAATTATAAATAACTCTCAAGTATCAACTTCACGAGAAGAGATTATGAATGTTGGACCACCCAAACAAGAAATTATAGTCGATTTGCCTTGTTACCAAGTACTCATATAGTCATAGGGTTATATAATAAGAATCCTAACAACATCCTTGAATTTGAATGCAAGCAATTGCCGAAATTTATGAGTTTGACTGAGCCCACAAATAGAACTTATAATGTTTCTAATCAACCCAATGTGCAAGATTGATTTGAAGCAATAAACTGCAAACTGATTTGCAAGAAGAGGGGAATAGGATAGCATCTAGAGAAACCATATTTTCAGCCACTGGATCGGTGTTAGTTGACTTTTTCATGATGATGATTATGTGTGATGCTAGATTTTGTCCACACCAGTGAAACATAAATGGACCACATCAACTATGCAGGCTTTCTATGGTGCTTTGTAGGGCCTCTACTCAAAACTCTCACACAAATATTTCAAAATTTCAAAAAAGGAGTGATAAAAATCAATATAAAGATGTATATAGAAAATAAGTAATTAGGTGGGGCAACAAAATGTGGTTGGGTTACAGTGTCTAGTGTAAAAAGAAACAAGGGTTTGTTTTGTAATGGTTTTATGCCCATTACAAGAATGCATCACCCTACCAAGGTACAATTGTCTCTTCTTTATTGTACATGAATATTATATCCACCCAGGTTCTGTTACCCATCTATTAGAGCATTACCACTGTTTACGAAAACTACATTTCTTTTGTTTCTAACCGCATTATCAATCCCCACCCCCCACCACCAAAATAATAATAATAATAATAAAGAAAGAAAGAATAAGGAACACACGTATCCCATACTCGATTATGGGAAGTTTTAGCCTGGACCCGGTGGAATTAGAGTCTAATTAGTAATTCTTGCAAGAGACGATTAAAGACTTAAAGTAAGAAAAAGGAACGCATGCAAACTATTTTACCTACTAATCTTTTCAAGGTTCCCATAAATGGTATAAATTTACAAATCATGCCACAGATCGTGGGATGGGTTCATGGCTGCTGCCACTTTCGCTTTTCTGGAAGTTTAAATGGCCCGGATGACCATTTTCTAAAGCCTTGTAACAACATTTTCTAGGCCGAATTCGGTGCACCATAGAGAATTAGTCTGAAAGCTGGTATAGGATTATAGGAAGGACTAAGCCACTTGGGAATATGTATTCATTCATATATTTCTAGCAGTACCAAGCCATTCGTGAAGAGATACGGAACATCAACAGACAAGGAGGACCCACCAGTTGTTTTCTCAATAGCTAGCAAATGGACTTTTAATGCCACGTAATTCAATTGGGAGGGCCTCTAGCCCTCTAGAAAGGACGAATCAATTAGTGTCATCACAAGGACCCCGACCCCCTTTGAGCCCCACCCTACCCCTCCCTTCTACTATCAACTTGTTATTGGTATAAAAGTCCATTGCTTTCACTCTGGATTTTCAGTGATTGTTCCATACTTCCATTGAACTGTGTCACAAGCCATTAGGACTAGCGGACTGATGAATACACACACAGAGCACCAAGAGAAACTTTTTCACCTTCATTGTCTTCTAAGATCACCAAGGAATTATAATAATGTTGGGAGACTAGCTGTACCATGAGCTGTAATTGCTGTACGCTTCTGACTTCCACCAACTAGACTGGCTGTCTTTACTTGTCGATTTTATCGGACTGTCAATAGGTCTGGTTTTGATTTAGTACCAACACGATCCATTTATATGGTCGAATATATTAAAATTTTGACTCATTGATCCAATAGGTCGACCCACTTACACTAATCAATACCTAGGCAATCCATTATCACGATCCAACAAATTATATCAGTTGGGTCAAATCACGATCCATTTAGTTGGGTCATTGGGTTAGATCAAATCATTAGTTGGTCTGATATAAATCTTACTCATTGACAAGTCTACAGCACCCTACTGGTGACTAACTTATAGCCGATGAAATGGGTTAATGGGAATAAAGATGTGTGGTTGGGAGATGAAGAAATGAGGGGTAAGAGTGATACTTTGTACAATTGTACTTATTGTGCACTTAACATTGTCTGCTCGTGGTCCTAATTCTCTAGCTTGCAGAAATTTTCAAATAATTTCATTTACTAAATAGAAGAACCTTGGTCCATTAAGGTCGGCTACTTGGTTGGTTGGTTGAAAAAGCATGTTTCATCACTGTTTCTCCCTTGTTAGCCATACTGATATCCCTTTACTTTTCTACATGATATATGCTCCCCATTTTGCAAGATTTTGGTGAGTCTGGAAAGCAAAATAAAACTTTCTTTCTGCATTTGGAACCAGATCTTTTAAGAATCCTAAAGTGGAGTTCGCATTTTCAGAAGCCTTTAAAGTAAGATCCAACTCCATTCTAGTTAATCAATAACAGATATAATTGAAAAATGACTAATATTTTAGTTTTTTTTACCTTATTGTAACTTAAGCAAGAAACTATCACACTAATATAATGAATTTGGCATCTACAGCATATGTCAAATTATACCAGAGAAAAACTGTTTATTTTTTCCTTATATTCTTAAACTGGAATAATAGATTGGGAAATCTTGATGGACCAGAAAAATCATTCCAGATATTTTCCTTAGCAATGACATGCTTCAAGCACTTTATCAGGGTTGAGATTCTAGCTGCCCAGATTGTTTTCAATAATTCAGTATGTAACATAATGATGGCAATAAAGATTTAAAAATGGATGAATGGTACTATTAGAATTATGGCAACGAAAGGATATGCCAAACGCCCAACACCTTATCGATAATTACTGTCGTCTTTTGTGGATTTTATTTACTTGAATATTTCTCATTCATATTTGTTTATATCTTCACTATTTATGATTTTTTTTTTTTTGGGCCAAAGATTTTTGATTGGGACTCATCCAATTGACAACATAACAAGTAATAGGTTGCCAAGTCATGTTGTTACTCAAGCCAGACGAGGTATAAGAACGTGTTAAAAAATTATGTTTATGCTACTAAGTCTTTACTCTTCCTTTTATCTTCTGTTTCTAAAAGGCACGCACAAGATGTCACTAGGCTGATATTAATATTACATGGAACTCAGTATGTTTCCAGTTGAATAGCTAAAATCATGGTCAAATGTGTCAAGACTCCACACCCACTACTAATATATAAAAATAGAGTTTTAGCAATTTGAAACTGATCAAATACAAGGAAGAAATAAATTCAGAAATAAACATCGACACCCACATCCCTTAATGAGATCATGGACTTAATGTAAAAGCTAAAATTGTTCAAGAGACAGAAAAGACACAAGATTCTGTCTGTATGTTTCACTTTGGTCTACCACTAGAGAGTCCCATGCCTGTTTTCCGGTTTCTAGCTTTAATTTCATTCTCTTAGGAAATATCATATCCACCCACCATTAACTATTAAAATTCCATTATTAAATCATTTGACTGTTTATCCATACATCCTTTTTATATACATACCAAGTCAAATTAAATCACTAAGCCAATTAATTCAATAACCTTCTAATCAAGTGAAATCCAACTTAGGTAATTTGAGTTTGACCCGAAACTTTTCCAGAAGAATATCTCAATGAAGAAATTGGTACATAATTCCAAATTCGATACTTATGTCACTGTGCTTTTACTAACCCCTTTATCATCCATTCTTAGTGACACTATGTGTGTCAAATTAAAAATTAAGTAACATTTGTAGCGATACTTTTACAAACACTTTCCTTTGACAATGACCAATTTCAGAGGTGTTTTGAGATCAAATGATACCAGAAAAAAATGATGGCCTAAACAAAGACAAATGAAGAAGTTGCTTACATCACTAATAAGATTATGAGGCTTTGTTAGTAGCAAAAGGATCGGTATCGAGTAGAGACTCTTACATCGTTGGGAATTGGGATAAGTGCGTTGAGTCGAGGGTTTGAAAAGAAGCATCAATCAGACAACTGAAAATGGCATCCACAAACAGATGGATGAAAAGGACTTGGTAATGTCGTTTACGAAAGGTGAAGTAGAGAAAGACAAGACAGTTACAGTGGTCTCCGCAGCGAAGGAATCAAGACAAATGAAGGAAAGAAAGAAACTATTGCAACTATACACAAATGGCAATAGTTCCTTGGCTGAATTTCATGAATAAGCGAGGGTATCGTTTTCAGAATTAGGGGATTGAAATAATAATCAAAGTGTATTATTGTTGAAACGCTTCGATTGATGTGGATAGGGATAGGGATGTACCTGCTTGAATTGATGCAATTGGATGATAAGATAGGACGAAGATCCGTGGGAGATAATGGCCCCAGAGGTCCCCCCAACAGCCAGCCATGGAGCATGCACAAGATGTGACCTCCAAACCAGTTCTAGGGTTTAATCGCAAATCAAAACCTTGAAATCGCTTCACCACTCCCTCCGTTTCAACTTTCAATCCACCCACAGCCGGTTGTGATCCGCGCGCCATATTTTACTTTCTATCCGTTTTAATTTTATTATTTCTTTTTCTACCTTTGCTGTTTTGACTTTTGCCTTTTGACTCGGTTTTTAGATCGAGTATGTATGTTAGAGAGAACAAAAAAGAAAAGAAGTGATAATATAGTTAAATAAAAATAATCATATGATTGTTTTGATTATCTTTTCCCAATTTTAATTTCTACTCATTTTCGTTATTGCTAGAAAAATAAAAGAATTAAATTTTAACATATACATTGATTCCATTTGAAATTTATATATACAATTCAAGTTTTTATTTATTTTCTTTTCGATTTTCTCTACCAAACACAACTTATATTCAAAACTTTTTCTTACCCGATTTGTCATTAAATATTCGTTTATTATTTTATAAAATGTTAGTCATTAAATTATTTTTATTTATTATGTAATAATTATCTGTTTTTATTTGTTGTTGATGTACGCAATTATCAAGGTCGATCCTGTCATTTTTATAAGATTGAGCATTTGGAACAAACTGATCCAAACCGAAATTAGCGAAATAAGATAACCAAGACTGGCCCAATGGTTGTAAACTGGTTTTGGTCCGCTCGGGGTTTATTGGCCCGATTTTTCAGTCTTCAAACCGATTCAACCGATAAAAATTTATAACACAATATAAAACAAACGAAATGAAAACACACACATTTGATCATTAAAATGCATACAAACACTTTCCTAACTCATGATAACATAAGAAAGTAACTAGTACATCATAAAAAGGGACGTAAAAAGACTTATATAGCATATTACATGTCTAGTTTTCCAACTATGAAATTAGTTTACTTCAATTTGATCACAAAATGGTTATGACAAGTAAAATTTATGCTAGGGTGATGGTAGTTCATGTATAATATGTTATACATCATACACAGTTTTTATGAGTATCCATACATTTACACATGATGAAACGAATGCTACCAATAAGTAGAGTTTTCTATTAGTGTCAGATTATATTATTTCTTTATTTCCATATAAATATGAAAATTCAGAGTTTTCATAAATATAAGATTGTTTGTGAGAATCAAAATTAAAATGTAAAAACCTTTAACTGTGATCTAAAAAATAAGAATGGAGATCAAGTATGAAAATACTCACTTACCTCTGAATTCGACCTAGACACAAAAGAGTTCAGTTTTCCTCTGCTCCACACATATCTTTGCTTCCCCTCTCATATTTTCCTTGTTGACACAGAAGGTGATGCTACACACCGACACCCCCCCCCCTCCCTACCTAGGTCGTCATGGCTGGCCAGGAGGTATGCTTCATTCTCCTTAATTAACAAGTGACGAGACATTGTTGATTTCGATTGATTCAAGAGGAGCTCAATCCCAAAGGTACTCTTTCATCTCCTTCATTGACAAAATGTCGTTAATGAATGGAGCCATGGATTTTATTTGATTTTAGAGGAGCCCCAAGAGAGATCAATAAGTTAAAGACTTAGGGGGCGTCTGGTTCGCGGATTTCCTGGGATTTCCTGGGATTTGCATTTAAAATCCTGCGTTTGGTTCGCAGATTTCAATAAGGATTTCTTAAATCCTTCCATTCTTTGTTATTTAAAATCTCAGCCTCCCCCCTAGGATTTTAAATCTTAGTTACTTTGCATTTTTCAGATTAACAAATTTTTTCTATAAGATAATGCAAATTCTTTGACAAAATCCTGACAAATGCAAATGCTGCATAATGCAAATCCTTTGACAAAATGCAAATCCCAGGTAAAAAAATCCGCGAACCAAACGCCCCCTTAGGTGTAGGGTGTTTTGATTTTGTGTTTTAGAACTATGAGTTTCATCTTGCGATTGTTATAGAGAAGATCGATCAAGGTGGGTTAATTTAGCCCGTCAAAGGAAGAATGATTGTTTAGGTTCAGATTTTTCAATTACAAAGCAATTTTAATATTACTAATTTCAGAAGTTGTTTTAGATTTCAAATATTTAACATCTTAAATAACAAACAACATCTTAAATTAACTTGCATCTCTATATGAAAATTACATACCGGTTGCATGTATAGTATGTATATAGGTTGCTGTGATTGTTTAAGATTTTTTAAACCGAAAATCAATGAAATTCTATGATTTGAGGTTAACCGAACCAAATTTTTTTTAAATTGTCAACTCAACTAACCAAACTTAAAAAACTTTTGGTTATGGTTCACAATTTTAAAGACGGACGGTTAGCCCAAAAAACATATTTTCTATATTTAGCAATATGAATATTAACTTGTATACCAAGAATAATATAAAACTATATTTTATTAATTAATCTAATATTGTTTTTATAATCCAAAACAATTAAAACTATATTTTTAATTTTAATTAAAAAAATAAAAGACATTTTTTATATTTATTAAGTTTTTTTAACATAACATCCAACCTTTTAACGATATCCTATTTGAAAGTATTAAAAAATTTAGTTGTCAAAGTATTTAGTTGTCAAAGTATTTAAATTAAAATTTTAATTTATATTGATTAGAGTATATTAATTGATTAACCGATTAATCCAACTAAATAAATCGGCCATTTGGTTATTACGGTTTGCAAAATTCTCAAACAGATATATTTAGTTAACCATCTGAAATTTGTTTTCGGCCCATTTAACCATCCTTGAATCGCCCTACCACTGGCTTATGAGTTGACTCAAGCTCGAGTTCAACGAGGCTTGAGCTCGACTAGATATCTCGACGACCTTTTAGAATGTTGGCTTGAGCTTAGCCAAAAATTTCTAAAATTAGGCTTTAACTCGACCTTGAAAAAGTCAAATATATTTATTAACATTTTTTTAAGTTATTGTTTTGGTATCAGGTTCAAATTCAAACTCCATTAAAACCCAGCTCAATAAGGTCAAATTACTTAATAAAAGCTCGACTTGATATGTACATATATCTATGGCTTATAAAGTACAATAAAAACTCAAGTCGTACCATTAAAAGCTTGACCTCAACATGTTGAATTTTCTAAGCAAGATCTTTTAACTCAAACTCGAGTTAATCGATAAAGATTAGACCTGTTTGGAGTCCTACCGGTGGTCATCAGTAGAGATGTCCGCATACTATGATAAGAAACGAAAAACTATTTAGTTCAATAGTTTTTGGCTTCCTTATCCAGGGTGATTATGTTGCAGTTGCACCAAGTGGTGCCTTGGTGGTACTGGTACGACGATACTGATTAAATTTTAATTCATGGGCCATTTGTAATGTTCAGGCCCAATCACTATTGCAAGTTTGCAAGCTGCAAAGCCTCCAAGTATATATGTTCATAACAAATACTGCTATTAAATGTCCATCCATTCTGCTACGATACTGCTATTTAAATTTGCAACCGATTTTCATGAATTTATTGATCAAGTTGCTCGACTTTTTTAGAGTATCATTTCTATATTTTTATATTTTATTCAAAAGTATATATGTGTAACTTTTAACTAGTTAAAACTATACACGTGGCATCCAATTGATTACGTGACCTTTCCCTGTTTTTTTAGTTTAAATTTAAATTATATTTACTAATTTAATAATAATATTATTGATCACTGAAATATTCATTAGAGAAAAACTCCACCTTCAGTCATTGGGAAACCTCCCCTCCGGTCACCTAGAAACATTTCCCTCCAATCACCAATACATCGAGCCTTTCAGATGTAAACCAATGATCTGCAAGTACATATTAAAAGTTTCGACAACTTTGTTTACAATCTAGAAAAACTTGTATCTACAACAAATCAAACAAAGTAATTACAAATCTAAAAATTAAAATATTTTATTTACTAATTGATTCCAACCAGAAGTAGCTAACAATCATTTTGCAATATGTTATGTGTTGGCTGGAATTTTGTATAGAACTATAGATACAAGACTATAAATAACAACCAGATTAAAAAACCGTAATAAATTCATACAAGGACTCTATAGTTATTCATGCTAATAAAACAAGTAAATTTAAGTGAGATAATTATAAATTTAAAGAAACCATAGAAAACAAACCTTACGAACAATTTCAAAACTAAAGGCTCTTAAGTAACTTAAAATTGTCATTCCATAGGGTGTTTAAAAAATTCTGAAACCAAAAAACCGATCCGATGTTGAGGTTAACCGAACCAGTTTTTCTATTATTTTCGGTTTTGTTAACCAAACCGAAAAAAACTTCGGTTTAGGTTCACGATTTCGGTGACGGACAGTTAACCGAAAAGCCAAAATAACTTTAATCTTATATATTTTAACTTTTATGTTTATAAATATTTTCATTTATCCCAACAATAATTTAAAAGTATACATTAATTTTTAAATTCAAAACAACACAATTTACACTTAAACAATTTATTTTAGAAAATTATAAAATTGTTTTTTTTAATTTAATTTTAAAGATAATGTTCAATCTTTTAAAGATGCTATATTAAAATTTGTAGTTTTATTGTTTTAGGAACTAACTGTTGAAGTTTTATTAATTTAAAAATCAACTAATTAAATAAAAAATGGTTAATTGGTTAACCGAATAACTGAACCGAAAAAACCGTTAACCAACAATTTTTTAGGTTTAGGTTTATGTTCACAAAATCCTCGAATCGGTATCTCCGGTTAACCATCCGAAATGTGATTTTGGTTTGGTTAACCATCCATGAACACCCCTAGGCCGAATATTCAATATATTATCATTCTTCTATGTTGATTTGTTTGACTGGAAACATTTTTATTTTGATATAACTATATATGACCTTAAGCCAGTTGAATTAATATAAACATATTAAGTACATTTCACGTATCAAAAACACAAACAAAATCATGGTTTAAATATCTTAGCCATTTTGTTTGACTTTCATCTATAAACCCATTTCAGTGGCTTCTCTTTGTGAACTTATAATCCATTCAATTACTTCAATTAAACAGAGATTACTTTAGAAACTTCCATTCATGAAATTTGAAGAAAACCAAAAAAAATACTCAAAGAAATAAAGAATAATTACATGTGACTACATTTCATATAGAACTATAGAAGAAAGCTTATTTGTATAATTGTATTTTGTTACAAAATTGATTTTAAAATGTGGGCAATCAGTTGTTGTCTAATTTGTTGCTTATACAATTTTCAAATTTGTGATTAAAGAAATAAAAATCGTTTTCGAATGAATCTTGGAATAATTGACGGTTTGTATTTTTTTTTTTTTTGAACAGCAAAGAGTAGGACTAAACGGGAGCTTCGGCATTGTCATCACCCCCGAGAAGAACACCCGAAATATTATTAAGAAACCAAAAATACAAGTAGCTAGCCAGAAACTAGCACAAATACAAGAGAAGAAACCAAGAAATCAAAAGAAAGAGGAAGGACAAACTACCCATAACGACCAATTTAACAATCTATAATTCGCCCTAAACTTTAACCACGCGAAGACGTTTGCAATGATCTCATCCTTTATCATCGAAGCAGAGAATTTTCCTTTAATAAAACACTACTGCGTTTCTTGCTTTCCATACAAACCAAATCAATCCGCTGACCACTGTTTCCAAAAACTTTCGTCTCTTGATCGATTTTCCAGTCAAACAAATCAACTCAATTAGTTGCTCCAGTAATAATATTTCGGGTGTTCTTCTCGGGGGTGATGGCAATGCCGAAGCTCCCGTTTAGTCCTACTCTTTGCTGTTCAAAAAAAAAATACAAACCGTCAATTATTCGAAGATTCATTCGAAAACGATTTTTATTTCTTTAATCACAAATTTGAAAATTGCATAAGCAACAAATTAGACAACAACCTCGGAATAACCGCTCTGATCAACAACTAAATTAGGCGTATGATTGCCCACATTTTAAAATCAATTTTGTAACAAAATACAATTATACAAATAAGCTTTCTTCTATAGTTCTATATGAAATGTAGTCACATGTAATTATTCTTTATTTCTTTGAGTATTTTTTTTGGTTTTCTTCAAATTTCATGAATGGAAGTTTCTAAAGTAATCTCTGTTTAATTGAAGTAATTGAATGGATTATAAGTTCACAAAGAGAGAAGCCACTGAAATGGGTTTATAGATGAAAGTCAAACAAAATGGCTAAGATATTTAAACCATGATTTTGTTTGTGTTTTTGATACGTGAAATGTACTTAATATGTTTTTACTAATTCAACTGGCTTAAGGTCATATATAGTTATATCAAAATAAAAATGTTTCGCGATATGATTTTCTTAACAAAAAGACCATAGGCTTAATTGATAAAATAGTAAAAATCTATTGTTTAAACAAATATTAACCTTAAAAGTAATATAAAATCCAAGTATTTAACGATAATAACAACATATACATTTTAAGGCCAAAAAAAATACAAAACTTATTTTAAATATAAAAGGGTATGAGTGACCAATACAGAATGTATGATATTGATATTGCTCACATGACATCAAACTTGATTTTTTTACGTGACATGAATATGATATTAGATCTATTTGAATGTATAAATATGTTTGTTAACATATAAAATATTTGTATTCTTTTTTATATTAAAGCAAGGTTTTTAAAATAGCAAGTTTAATTGATTTACTTATTTATTAAACTATTTTAATTTATATTCATAATTATTATTTTATGTGTTTTTACTATAACATGTGCTTCATACACAATCACTGACCACCACCTACAACTACCATTGGCTGGAATAAAATCTAAAAATTCGCAAATATGAAACAAAATCTATAAGATATAAACATAAATCTAAAACAAACTCCAACCACTACCAATATTGAAACATACATCCCCACCCTTCAAAACAAAATCAAAGATTCTAAATTGAACCAAATTGTGGATGAAACAGAAATCAAGAAACCGTAAAGGATAATCAAATCAAAACAATCGAAAAGAACACCAGTATACATGTGAAACAAAATTAATAAGAACACTAACAAATCTAAACCTTTAATTTGAAAACCTCGATTAACAACCGAACTTTATAAATTTAAACTATGAAAACGTCCTAAAAAAAAAGCCACCGTGAATCAAGAACAAAATTTTAAAATCTAACAAGTGATGAAAACACTTCAATTTCACAATAGATACATTAATGTGACATTTGGTTTGCTAGAATCCAATTTCACAATAGATACATTAATGTGACATTTGGTTTGCTAGAATCCCAATGAATTGGAGAGACATGAAATCTAATTACAACTAATTTATGTGTTTAGTTCAACTATCACAAATAATTGAATTCCTTCAAATTTCAAAATTTTAATAAATGAAGAAAAATGTGGTTCATTCACCATATGGATGGAATCTGGATCCTTTCAAAAGGAGAAAGTGGTTGCCTACAAAATTACTCATAAACTAAGGTGCTGTTTGATTGCATAAGAGATTAATTGTCTGATGTCTGATTCCACTTCTGATTGATGAGAGGTGATCCTGATAAGATACTGAGATCTGATAAGAGAATTCAATAAGTCTGTTTGTTTTATCAATTATTTGATTCTGTTATTTTTATCAATTTTTTCATATTAATTCCCAAAACCAAACATATATCATTGATTAAAGTCAAATATCAAGTAAGAATAATATCATTGTATCAAAGTGATCCATGTAAACATTTAATATTATTCAAATGACATTAACAAGATTTAAGTAAGAAACCAATTCAAGTTTATAAGTTATAATCAAGTAACATAAATGCATTCAATAAACATATAACCAACATGCTTTCAAGAATCAAATAACAATTAAAGTTTATAAGTTATAATCAAGTTTATAAGGTTATGTTTATTAACTTCCAAATAACCTAAGTTTATAAGTTATATAGACATGTTATTGAAAAATAATAAATTTTATCAAAAAGTGTTGGAATATTTTTCGTTATAATAAATATGGTAAGAGGTAGGGTAGGGGTGGGTAGGTTGAGGGTGGGGTGGGGTAAATAGGGTAGGGTAATTGTGTAGGGGTAGGGTGGTAGGTTGAGGGTAAGGTGGGTGGGGGTGGGTGGGTAGATTTGAGGGGTAAAGGTAGGGTAGGGGTGAGGTGGGTAGGTTTGATGGGTTAGTGTAGGGGTGAGGTAGAGTGGGATAGGGTAAGTATGGGAGTGGGGTGGGTAGGGTTAATTAAGGGTGGAGATGGGGAGGGGGTGGTATAAGTAAGTTAAGGGTAGTTAGGGTAGGGTGAGATTAGGTGGTTGAGGGTAGGGTATGTTAAGGATGGGGTAGGGTAGGGGTAGGGTGGTTTAGGATAGGGTAGGGGTAGGGTGGGTGAGGTAGAGTATGGGGTAAAGGGTAAGGGTGGGGGAGGAGAGACGTATATTTTATTGGTGTGATAAGTGGTGATAAGAAGCATATCAAAGTCTTATCCTGATAAGACATGATAAGAGGATTTTGACTCTTATATCTTCTGCATATCAAACGTACTTATCAGTATTTTCCTCTTACCGAATAAGAGTTTACCTCTTATCAGAGCTTGATAAATGCTATCAAACACCCCCTAAAACTCCATCATAAATTCATACCCACCCACCAACCATACCCTACCTCACCTATCCCACCCTACCAAACACTACCCACCCCGCCCAAATTGGTCAACGATCCAAATATTTAGATTTTCAAGTTAAAATTATTTTGATTGAGTCAGTTACCAGTTTTCAGATTTTAAGTTATTAAATAGTTAATTGTTGATGTATTGAATTTATAAAAATTGTGAATGAATGTTATAAAATTAGTGAATAAATGTTATAAGATTGATTCATATATTTTCAAAATTTTAAGTATGTTTAATAAACAGTGAATCAATATGAAAATAATAATAATTCAATGTTAGTTATCATAATTGCTCACAATAAGTTTATTCTTACCGGATCGAAATCATATATGTATGTATATGTATCTATAAAATAGGGATTTGTAAGCACCATTTGTTTGTTAAATATCGTGAACATATATCAAAATTGACACATGAGCATCACTTAGGGGCTGTTTGATTACATTTTCCAAGTGCTGTCTGGATTTAGAGAGCTGTCTGGATTAAGTAATGCTGAATAGAGAAATTTTATTGGAAAAGATATAAGGGGGTAATATTGGAAAATAAATGGTCTGAATGGGGAACACATATGGTCTATTGGCTTATTAATTGGGCTGACCGAATTTGAGTTCTGATTTTAATAAGTCATTATCAAACAAAGCTTATTTCAAATGGACTGACCGGATTTTTTAGATTAAGCCTAATAAGTTGTTATCAAACAGTCCCTTAAAGTGTTTGAATGTTACAAATGACTTATTTTCATTATTCGAAGTGAACAAATCAAATGAAACGCAATATGATTTTACATATGAAAGTCTATGAGTGTAATTAAACCAATAAATCTTATGTATATTAAAGACAACGAATATAATGTACACATTAAAAACTTATTTTTATTGGTATATAAAAAATTTATTTCGATTGTTGTTCACGGTGCTTAGTACATGAATGATGCTCACCGGATCCAATATATATAATAATAAAAGCTTTTCTTATATTAATAATCAAATACAAATAAAGCTTTTAATAAAACAACATTAAAATATTAAATAACTTATAATCAACTGTATAATATCTAAAAAGTTTTTGACTAAATAGGTGTGTTTTAAAAAAATAATTATCAATCAATTGTATTTTCATGTCAAAGTTCGATATTGTTTTTGTTATTTTGTTTTTTTTTTTTTGTAAAGATAAAGATATCCTTTTTATAAATATGTTTAAAAATACACCCAATTGATAAATTTTTTTGTAAAATACACTTCTTTAGTCAAAAGCTCCATTATTTATACCTTCATTGACCAGCTTCATCTTCAAGTTTAGAAAAATATGTAATTCATGATAACTTTATAGTATTTATACGTAACATCAATTAGAGGGAGTTTGAATTTACGTTTGAAAAAACTCTGCAACGTTTTGGAAACTAATAATCAGATGCTAGTTGTAACAAAAAATGCTGCTGGAAATTTAGTTTTTGGTTTAGCTTCTGCTGTTTGTTATCGCATCAGTTTTTTAAAGTGGTTGGACTTGTGTTTTAACTTGTAAAATGACCAAATAATAACTTATTTAAGCAAATAAGCTAAATTTTTTATATTATGAAAAAATGTGGTAGAATTAGTGTTAAACACATATAATCATTTATTACAATCCAAACATTTAAAACCAATTATTTACGTTATTGTAACATAATAATATAATAATTTACATCATAACGCAAAAAATACTCTCCTAATAACAATATTGAAAAGCTTATATCAATTTCGAATACAAACTAAAAAAAAAGGAGTAGAAACCGTTACAAATTAAAAAAGAAAAACAGCTTAAAATAGACAATGACAAAGAAATCATATGATTTGAAAAGAGGAAAGTATGTACGTTGTTAATTGTTAAATAAGAAAACCTTTTTATAACAAATAAATGCATTATGAATGATGTGATGGCAATCCATCCTAAACCTGAACGTAAACTACAGCTCAGGCCCCTCCAGTTGTTAAATACTGCATTTCTATACCACTCTTTGTCTCTAATATATTCTATTCTTTTCCAAAATCACTCCCTACAGCTCCAAACTTAGACAACTTATATATTGATAACATGTTCTTATCAATTGCATTTCAACTTTTAGCTAATAATAACATGTTTTTATTAATAAACTTATTGATTCAAATTCATTCATACTTAATTATATAGTAATAATTTTTATTTGCATAATATTGTTTAATTTCATTGTAATTGGTAAAATCCAAATAGTTTTATGAACTCTAAAGTCTAAAGTATGTAGAGAGTTTTTTTTTTATATGCACTTATGCAAAACCCACTGCTTAATAGTTAATACACATAAGGAATGTTTACATGTTTAAATAAATACTCACATATAAACATCTCATTGTCAAATCTATCTATTGATTCTATTAAAAGAGTAAATAGATGTCATTTGTCAACTAAATAGAATGCCAATTGGCGTAACCTGTAAGCGACACATGTAATTATCTACAATTTTTATGTTTAAATTTAATTAAATTAATTTAGAATAAAAACTTCCGCCTATTATCTTGGAATTCTGTTTTAAATTTGAATCCACAACTTATGTCTTTCATCAGCTTCTTATCCAAGCTTTTAAAAAAGATTAAAAAATAATTAAATTGATTTAGAAAAAAATGACTATTTATCATATTTCTATAACTAGGTTATTACCCATGTATTACATGGGTTAACTTTAGAAATTGATATTTATATATATGTATAATATAATAATTATATGAATAATAAAATTTGCTTAATTTTAGCTAGTTAGTTATTAAATTAATCCATATTAGATTTACATAGATTTGATTTGCTTTAAAATATAAAAATAAAATCAGTAAATGACGTGGCAAAAGTAGAGAGCGACATGTGGCAAATTAAATGAGAGCTTACCATGTGACATTTAGTTACTCTTTTAATAGTATAGATATATTTTTTTCTTTCTTTGTTATTATTAAATTCTTATTTATCTATTTTACCTTTAGTTACCTGATTTATATATTTTTAATAATCTTTTTAACAATAATCATTACTATATTATTTGTTGTTTCTAAAATAACTTTTAAATTTATACAAATTAAAAAAATAATTATTTAAATCCGTGTAGTACACGAGTAATAAACTAGTTTTAAGAAATAACAAAAACACAATTTTTTAAAAGTCAAAGAACTAGGATTACATCTTAACAAATGGTTGGTTTAACGGGTGGATTACAAACGTACTTTTCAAATGTATCGATATGATACATAATTTTTTTTTTCTTACCTATATGTTACATGTAATTTATTTTTCATTTTGATATTGTACATTTTTATAGTCTGGTTTAAAATACCAGACTTTTGGTTGAAATATATCATATTAGAATAGAAAATATATGGATAAGAAAAAAACCATGTACGATATCAAAACAATCGGAAAAAATAGATTTTATAAGGAAATGTGTAATGTTATTTCGGTCAATTTTAAGTTAGAAACACTTTGGTATAGGAATGGGGTACGTGAGTGTAGTTGGCCTATAGTTTAGGGGTGAAAATGATATAACATCAATTATATACGCCCCATAAAAACAAAATTTGCAGTTAGTTGGGTTGGTACGGTTAGAGAGAGGAAGTCCAAACCGAAAAACTTGAGAGATAGAGAGGAGGGGAAGTGAAGAGATGAACGAAGAGGAAGGGCACCGCGTCGAACACACGATATCCGTAGCCGCCTCCAACTTTCCTGAAGACGGAGGAGATGTAGGCGATGCGGCGATGGTCGAAGGCGGCGGAGGAGGCGTCGTTCGTGCTGACAAGAGGAGCAAGGTTAGGGGACCATGGTCGCCGGAGGAAGACGTGGTTTTGAGTGAACTCGTGAGCAAGTTTGGGGCGAGGAATTGGAGCCTGATCGCACGAGGTATCCCCGGGCGTTCTGGAAAGTCGTGCCGTCTTCGGTGGTGTAATCAGCTAGACCCTGCCGTTGAGCGCAAGCCCTTTACTGGTAAGAAAAAAGCACTTGACGACATCATAATCGAACCTGTCTTGATATTTTATGCATTTGTCTTAGGGTTCACGGTTATCTGTGTTAGTGAATTGACCGCGTTTTGTAAATCAATGGATGACGAATGTCGTTCCTTAGCACGGTCTTTTGTTATTCGTTTCACCGCCAAAGCGATTATTCAGTCTCCTGGTCGCTGTATGTTGTGATATCCATAAATTAGGTTATAGCTTTTATTTGTGGTTTTACTCAAGTTGTTGGATTGAGGTAAGCTGACTTCTAAGTTTCTGTAGTCCATATGATGATATGAAATCCCGTTATCTAGTGTTTGAGGATTACACAATATGACAGATATGAATTCCCAATCTAGCTTAGGGTTTATTGGCCTTTGCCCCCCATTAGTTGTGTGTGGCTTAGCGTTATGCTGTTGTACACTTGACAAATCTTCTCTGGTTGTTTGTCATTTCTAGATTTTGGTCTTCTTTACTTGCCTTCTTGTGATTTGAAGATTCTTTGTTGCAGTGGGTTTAAGCTTACATATCTTCAGGGCTGAACAAGAGATACAAAACAAATATTAGGAATTGATTTACCTACAGTGTTAGAAAATCTCCACCGTTATGGCGAGCCAAGCCTGTCATGATGCATTTTCAGCACATGTGTTCGAATTTTTTTTTCTTAACAGGGTTATGGTTCATAGATTCATGATCGTTTTAGGAGACCACACCAATGATCATCATATAGCCCAAGTTGGCCATGTTTGTGTTTTTCTCTGAGGGAGATAAGTGGCTATTTGGAGTATCCTAGTAAACAATTTATGTAGATGGAAATATAGGCCATGTTGTCAGGCAGCAGCAGTATATAATATGCCTGCCAGATTAAACAGGACATATTGTAAACAAGGGCAAAGTGTAGGAAACCACTAAACTTATATCATTTGTTCAATAGAACATTAACGAGTTGAAATGCATACCCTCTTTCTATAATTGCATTCACACTATCTTGAAAAGATAGGCCCTAATTTATTCTTGCCATAAATGGTAGATGATCTTCATAGTATTAGATTGTGTTGTCTTAAAGCGCCAGCAGGTCTTCAACCTTTTACCTTACGGGATTACTTTGCCTTTTACAACTCCTGTGCTTGGTACCTTTGAGATCCCCTGCCCTCTCTTTAGTTGCTACGTTATATGTTGTGCACTAACTGAAATGAAAGAACTCCCGAAACTCTTTTGGAATGAATGCTCGTTAAGTTCAGTTATAATGGGAAGAAAAAAGAAATAAATTTCTTAGTCTGCTAACTTGAGAAGTCAAGCAAGTCTTTAAATGAGTTCATACGTCAGCAACGGCACAAATAAGGTTATCAGCAGATATTTACATTCCTTATGAACCATGAGTTCTAAAGGGTGCCATCGTTACTATTTACCTGATTGCATATGGAGAGTGAGAGATTTTTAGAAATACGGTTACCAAAAATTATGTGTCGTTTGACATCTAAAACTTATGCCTAATGTAATTTATAGCTATGAACTGTTGCGTTCATTACATATTTTTGCTTTTGAATATGAAGGAATCATATGAAAATCACTTGCACAAGTATTGCACTCAGAAGCTTCAGTCTTGTAAGAACGTATGTTTTTGGTAGCACTGTGCCTTTCTGTGAAATATGAGTTTTTTTAACATGCATACATTGAAAGTTTAAGTTTTCTTTCCGTCATTACATTCCTTCTGCTGTTGCGGTTTGCATGTGATTAACCCTTTTCAGTTTCTACATACCTGATAAATAAAATGTATATCCTTCAGATCATACCCAATCTAACACTTACCCTGTTGTAAGTTGTAACTACTAACCACTTAGCTTTTATGTTCTTGGATTTGGGGTATACAAATATTTGTCTGCCGTCTTCTTAGGTCATTGAACAAAATCCTTGTTAGGTGGTTTTTAGTAAGGAAAACTTTGAGTGATGTGACCCTTAACTATTTTCTTCAATCATTTTTGCTTGTTGGGTATTGTTTGAATGTTTTATATTGGGTTTTGATCCTGGAAGAGCCTATTTTTATTTATTTCTGCAGAGGCAGAGGATAGGATCATAATTGATGCCCATGCAATCCATGGAAACAAATGGGCTTCTATTGCCAAACTCTTGCGTGGTCGAACAGATAATGCAATCAAGAATCATTGGAATTCAACTCTGAGGCGCAGGTGCATCCAGCCTAATGCTTATATGCTGCCATCTGGCACTAAGATGGACATCAACCACAACCACATTGATGGGGATGGATCTATATCAAATGGGAACACCAATCCATCAGAGCCTGAAGTGGAGGTCCAAACTCACTTGCCTGAAGATCTACCCTTGACATATCAGAATCACCACGTACCCAAGGTCCTTTCTCATCCAACCCCACATTTTGGAGCATTTACTGTTTATGCACCTCCAGATGGAATTCGAAATGGGCAGACGACGCTGGTTCTACCCACACAAGGACCTTTAATACAGGCCGCTAAACCAGAAAGTATTGGGTGTAAATTTCTTAAAAGCTGTTATGCTGAGAGCGTGATTCCGTCAAGGTGTGGCTATGGTTGCCATTGTGGTCCTGATGATGGGAATCCTGGAACCTCCTTATTGGGTCCTGAGTTTGTTGAATATGAAGAAGTTGCTCCTTTGTCAAACCAGGAATTAGCGAGCATTGCTGCAGATCTGAACAGCATCAGTTGGATCAAAAGTGGGCTAGAAAATCATGGCTGCCTCCCAAAATTTGCATTACCCACAGAAGTCCAAGGACTGAGTTGAGAAAGAAGTGCAGTTTTTCTTGAATATAAAAGTTAAATATTATATAGGCGTACACAAGTTGAGGGGATTTTCAATTGTATTAGTAGAGGAGTGATTTAGTTGATGAAGAAGGCCCTTTTGGCTTCTATAGAGATTGGTTTACATATAATATGAAAGAAATATCAGAAATGCATCCATCCATCCATCCATGTCTAATTAATTGATGGTGAGTTGCTGTTCAAAAAAAGAAAAATTGATGGTGAGTTAATCAATCAATCAAGCTAGCTAGATGTATGTATGCATTTGTGTAGAGATTTAAGATGGTAGCAGTAACAGTAACAGTACAAGCAGCAAAAACAAAAACAGAAGGTGGTTGAGATGGTCAGAAGGAAAAGAACATACGTCCTTTGACATTGAACTATGTTGGATCGGATCTAATTCATAATCATTATTTGCCTTTACGTTACATCTCCAAACTTAATATCATTTTTGCTTTAATAACACATCATTAACCCTTACAAACTTAAAATGGTGGCTTTGTTATGTGTTAATTTGGACAATTTGGAAATGGAGGAATCGTTAATATACATAGATTCAAGAGCCAAGATCTTTTTCCCTCTTTTAAAAAGTTTATCCCTTAAAAATCTATTTTTAAATGTTTTTTTTAATCATACTTAGATAGATACTATTACCTTTAGTCAAAACAAATATACAATTATGGGAAGCACAAAAATATTTTGAAGTGAAATAACAAAGAACAATCATCGTCATCATCAAACCGCAACACCTTCCATCATCACTGGTCATTTTGCAATTGGATTTCACAGGAATACCTAATTTCTTCCTTGACTTGACAAAATGGAGTTTAACTATTAATCACATATGCATGGGATTAACCATAATTATGTTACGGAATTAATTAAAATAATTGTAATAACGAATGTTAAAGTCAATGTAATAAAGTTATTGGAATCATCTCAAATAAAAGGTTGCAAATGCTAAATATTTTAATAAAGCAATGAATTGTGCAAAAGAAAGTAGGAACACAATATATGTTTCAAAGAAAAAAAGACAGTAAAACATCATACAGTGATGCATCTTACAATTTATGTAAATTGATAACTGAACGGACGAAGTTCTGGATCATCTAGATGAATGTTCCATTTGTCAACTTAGTTAGTTACGATAAACATTATGGACATGTGACTTTATACTTTTATTTTGTCTACGAATGTGAAATTAACTTATTTACTTTTTACGTACTTTTTTGTATCCACCACACTTCGTTTGTTTAGTTTTTTTTTTTAACATAAAAAACCTTAAGTTGAATTATTTTTACGATTAAAATCTCCAACTATTTTTGTTGTCACAAAAAACTCAAACCAATTAAAATCTTACAAAACCCGTATGTTCCCAATAGCAACCAGTTACCTTCATCTCCGACGAGAATCTCCATCTTTTAAGCTCATCATCCTTCTTGATCTGTTCATCAGGGCTTGAAGTTTCATCACGTTGTAGGTCTTCTGATTAAACATTCAACAGTGACACCTCCACCATTTAGGGTTTCTTGTTTCGAGTTATATGTACTTAAATCTTCGACGGTGACACATCTACCTCTGCTTAAGCTTCGATATATCCACGAGTCAGAAACATTTTACAAAAAAAGATATTAATATGTAAACTAAGATATCTACTGAAGGGTATGTTACTGAAAAGATTGTTGAATGTTATGTATATATCCATTGAAGAAATAGTTTAATAGTGTGAGCCATTTTTATGTAGTTGGAAGTGGAAGGCACATAACATAGAAATAGAATAGAGAAATTGGAAGGAATAACAAAAGTTACATTCAGTATAAAATTAAATGGGTTCACATGCCACAAATACACACAATAATAACAGTTGATGGACTGGACTGGACTCTGTTACTCTGTACGTTCGTTGGTTCCATCTCCTTCTTATAATTTTCCCTGCTTTTCTGACTACTCCCATGTGTTATGTCATTTCTCAATTCTATTATTTTCCTTTTTCTTTTTTTTTTAATTTTTATCTCTTTTTTCCATAAATAATACCACATATGTGAATGTTTTCATGACTTTTGCGTTTTCGATTATCCATTTTATTTTTTTTTTCAAAAAAGTCTTAAAGTTAATTTTTATTTTTGGTTTAGTAGATAGTCAAATTTCACTAAACAAAAACGAAAAAAATTAACTTGAGAGCTTTTTTGAAAAAAAAAAACATGAAAAGACAAAAATACAAAAAACGTGAAATATTGGTTTTTTCATAATAAACCCTTTATTAAATTAGTTTATCGACTCAATTTTAGGTTTATAAATAAATGGATGTCCATCAAATTCTTCAAACTATATCCAACCCATAACGCGTATTTTACGTGATTGATCAACAACCAACTTTATCGATACATGTTACAATTCTTTTTATGGAAAGTATCGTCTTTTAGATATACTATATATCATAACAATCCTACGTAGCTTCAATTCGACACCTGTAAATTGATGGCTATCGTTTAAGATATCAGTGACGTTTTTATTCAAGTAAAATGACCTAGATATATATATATATATATATATATATAGAGAGAGAGAGAGAGAAATCAGATCGTATGTAAAATCAAATATGTATGAGAATTGTTGTACCAAAATAACATATATGTTGATCAACGTGTTATTTCGTGATTCAACAAAAAGTGTTAAATGAAAAACAAAATAATCATTTTAACTTTAATCCAGCGTGTTTAGTTGAATTATGAAAAAACACGTTCCTTCAATATATATGTTATTTTGATTAAACATTTCGCTTCTCATAATTTTTATAAATATTTAATTTCTTACGTGATCCATGTATCCCAAAATGAGAAATTGAAATGGTCATATAATAAATCCTTAGAATATATGGTACAAATTTGGGTAAGATTAGATGCTTCAATGGGAATCAAAAGTGGACAAAAAGGAAAGCTGTTGATGAGCCGACATATTTTAAGCATACCAACTGTTAAGAGGATGGTATGTAACATTGTTAGGTCACTATCATCAAAGTTCACAAAAATATCGTAACCAAACCAATTTGCAATCAAGGAATGATGTAGCAATACCGGCTAACATGCACCCGATTTAGAAAACCAACAACTCTACTTGTAATTTAATTATTTACGCAATCGACGCATCAGACATGTTGTAGCCTAAACTCAATCTCTAATAACGTTATATATACCTTTTATTACTAACCGTTTTTTAAAATATTCATTACAAATTCCTTTGTTGAAAACGTACAGTTAACGATCATTAACAAAATTTCTAAACATAACATATGAGAGCTTTTAAGTTCAATAAATGGATGCTAGCTAGCTAATATGCAGGGGTTAATTTAAGAGATTCTAATATGTGATAGTTATATCTCAATGTTTTTTTGTATTAATCATATGAAAAAGGGTAATTTATTTAAAATCATACAACTAAATAATTTAATTAAAGAGTCAAACAGAAATAGAAGATGAAGCCCAGCCCTCCTCCCATTCCCAATCAGACCCATGCATATGTGGACAGTCGACATTGCTGGTGAGATTGTGACATCCATAAGTGTCCAAACTTCCAACTTCCAACCCACATCCTTTCAATAAAACACTCCATATATGTTATTATATATTCATTTCAAAACTACATTTATATATATTTTTTTATAAAAATATTAACATTATTTTATTTACATTTATTTAAAAAAAATACAAACATTTTACCAAGATTCAAATTAAAAGAATTTATTTTCATTGATAATTAGTACTTATAAAATACAAATAACATTACCTTTGCAATTAACACATTCCTGTAATACTGTCTTACTATAGAGTATCTAGAATACTTCATTATTTATAATAAAAATCAGTCAATAAAATTTGTTAGACAATAAAGCTCTATTTATAAAATCTTGCCTTTCAAAAAAAAAAAAAAAAACAAAATAGAAAATAAAACAACATGCATTCTCAACAAAAGGCTCTCTAAATATACATGTAGATTCAAAATAAGCAAACCCAAGAAAATTGATCGATAAAACAAAAACAAAAACACTTACAATTAAAACCTAATTAATATTTGAAAATTCAGAGAATGACATTCAATCCTAAATTTGCATAAATATTTTGTCATCGTCTTAATTAAATAAATATATAAAAAATGGTTACATTTTCTAAAACTTTTTGTATGATTATACTAACATGTTAATATTAATTAATGTATGTTTTTGTATCTACATTATTTAAAAGAATTAACGGGCATATCATTGACCATGACTTTGTTTTTAATTTATTTTCAAATATATATCTAAATTAATGCATTAATTATTTATATTGAACCTATTATTGATTGTGATTAGATTAGTTATTATGGGTCATCTTAGTTTTATGAATTATGAACAAACATATTATATGTGATTGAATCGAAGTTGGATGATCAAATCATGTGGGAGCAAGGAGAAGAACAACTCTAAGAAGCTTCATTAATATCGTGACCACATTTTCCACCTTCTTTTGTTAAAAACTTAAAATATACAGTAACATAATATTTAGAAATTCTTTTTAAAATAAAATAAATATCCGTTTATAGTCGATTGTGATACTAAATTGGATTGATGTGATTGTTTTAAATTGTAATAATAATTGAAAATATATAATAACTAATCAAAAAGCTTCGCTTAAACTAGGGCTACAAACGACTTGAGTAAAGCTCAAGCTCGGCCCGATAGTCTCAAAACCTGACATTGATGATGGTGATAATGATGAGTATAATCAAATCATCCGTTTGAAAAAGATTATAATTTTTGGATGTTTAAATAATACAAAATATTTTTATTTTTTTAGAGCAAAATCTATTGCTAATATTAATAATATTATGTCATGTTTATAATTTTGATTTTATTCTTCTTATTTATATTTTGTTTATATTAACAAATAATTTAATAATTTGATTAGTAATTACGTAATTATATATCAAATTAAATATGACGACTTTTTTAATGAAAAACGGATGTACTTGATATTTACCTTAATTTCAAAGAAAATATTTGATTACATAGAAGTTGCTATAACATAAATCGAAAACTTGTTGCAGATAATTGAAAAATATTAAGCGTTTATAAGAAAAATGTCACAAAAGAAAATTAAATTTAATGAAATTTAAATAATTAATTAAATTTAATAATGAATTATTATTATTGTTGTTGATATATACATTTCTTTTATATATTAAACAATGCCTTTATTAATTAAATTTAATGAATTATTATTATTATTGTTGTTAGCTGTAATTGTTGTAACATGTGACAATAATATCAAGTACAAGTGTTAAGTTGGTTGTATTATTCTGCTAAAAAAAAGTTGGTTGTATTATCATGTAATTAATATACGGTTAAGGACAATGTATAAAGAAGGGTTAATTAAATAGGTTGGAGAAAGGATGGGAAATTGAGGGAATCAATATTTAATTATTTGTTCTAGTGGATGATAAGATAAATCAAGAAAATAATAATAATAACTTAGGATGAGGCAAACTCAGTCACAAGTAATGAAGTAATTAAAATCTTTGTTTGTTTGTTTGTTTCGATTTTTCCCCCCTCTGTGCCTGTGGTGTGGCTGTGTGCTACTTACTTACTATTACTATTAATATTTAATAGTAAGTTACATATATACATGTAGATTCATCCATCAAAGCTAGCTTTCTCTCTTCCCAACCCAGCCATGGCTTGACCTGACCTATCAACAACTGACTGGAAAAGGGGAAGGAACTCTTCTACTTAACAGAAAGAGGGATCAAGATCAAGATTCAAGGGTGATTCATGGTCTGGGTAGTAGATCATCATTACATGAAAAAGAAAACCAAATCCTCCTTTCTTGATCTCCAAAAATGGCAACTTTCCAAGAAACCCATCTCGATTTGGAGGCCGTCGAAGCTAGTACTACAGGCAGTGGTAGTGGCAGTGAGGAGATTGTAGGGGTGGAGTCGTCGTCGTCGGAGAAAGGAAGGGAATCGTGTGTGTCAGACTCGGAGTTCTCGGTGGTGGATCTGGAAAGCGGTGGTGGTGGGGTCCATGGCAGCTGCAGCAAGGTACATTTGTCAAAAATTCAAAGGGATTGTAGAATTTGTCATTTGAGTCTTGATTTAACCAATCAAGATTCTGAGAATGGGATTCCCATTGAGTTAGGATGTTCTTGTAAACATGATTTAGCTGCTGCTCATAAACATTGTGCTGAAGCCTGGTTCAAGATTAAGGGAAACAAGTAAGTCCCCATTTCCTCTTAAAACTGCTTTCTTTTATTTCATTTGTTGTTGCATATAATTATAATTGCAATGTCTGTCTACTGCTTTTGGGCATCTGTTCCCATGTTTATATATCTTGTTTTACTCTGGATCATTCTTGCCATTTTGGGGTTCTTACTTCTTCTAATAACTTTATTTTCCTTTTTTTAATTATTAAGATCTAAATGTTGGTAACCATATATCGTATACAGCCAAAAATTGTAGCCCAGGTGCAATGTAAGAAGCAACAGTGACGAATCTTTGCGAAATAAATGTTAAGAATGACTTCAACTGGGGTGGGTGTCAACAGTTTAAGAGGGGGTAATTTAAGAAAATTAAGTTCTTTTTTATTTATTTTAAAAAAACGCAGTTTATAAGAAATGGAGAGAATCTAGCTAATAGCTAAAATAGAAGTCGGCAGCCAGTAATTCCCTATTTGTGTTTTATATACTGAAAAACCTTTGAATTGATTTGTTCGTCTTTTAATCGTGTTGGAATTTGCTTTCTTTCCAGTCCTTTTCGCTTTCGCTTTTGTTTCTGCAAGTGAGCTTTTGACTCAAATCAACATAAGCAACTTTAAAAAGCAAGACCCTAGCTTTCGTTTTTTATTACACTTGTTCATATGATCTATGCCATAATAATTATTCTTGTTTTTTTCCTTAAAAATAGCATCTTTCCTAGTGTTGGGATCCCGGTTTCATGGCCAAACTCTCCATTATCAATTACTATGATTGATGGTTGCGTTTCATTGGCAATTTCAGGAGTTTTTAAACTCGAAATGTGATGCTCTTTTTAAATCGCATCAGGTGCTATATGAAACTTGATTTAATTAAAATCAATTACATGTATCATTAGTATACGGTACCCAATTTCTTAGTATTATTAATACGCAAGTGCTTCAAGCTTCTAAGCTTTTCGGTGTTGTCGTTTCTTCACTTTTTTATTGTTTAACCATCACTTCTTATTCCTTTACTTGCTTTATGTTCTTGTCACTGCTTTTTTTTCCATTGAATAGATTTAGTTTGGTTCCAAGCACACAACAAGTTAAAATATGAGCATGCAAACTTAATTGTCTAAATTCTCGGAGTTCACAAGAAATATATCTTGGATGATTTCTAAGTTACTCATATGAACTCTCTTCAAACAAGAAATTCTACTGTCATTATGTACTCAATTGATCTTTCTTGAAATCTGCTTCATGATTGTCTTTTTATATATCCGCAAACACGAGTAATGTTTTTTTAGACTACTGTATGTATTTGGATTTTTGTTGCAAACCATTGTTCTTAAGAAACTTCTTGTAACTCTGACCATGTGAATGAAATACAGCATCATACTTTGCAATTTTGTCCAGAATGGCTCATCAGGCAGAGTGTATTTTCCTTTTCGTATTTTGCATTCAGTGACAAAGAAGTTCAATAACGCTAGATAGCCCTAAAACAGATATGGTATACTAGGAATTAGATTCGAATTCTGAACAAAATAGGAATTTCTATATATCTAATTACTAGAAAGACGGTTGGGCTCTCGTTATTTCAGTTTAATAATAGACTAACTTGACATGGTACACTTTAAATCCCAGAACATGTGAGATCTGTGGATCGATTGCACAAAATGTTGCTGGTGCTAACGAGGCTGAACTATTGGAACAATGGAATGAAGCTAATGATGCCACATCAACGGCTACGGCACCTGGTGGGACCACCACCTCAACATCAGAGGCTCGGAACTTCTGGCAAGGACATCGGTTCCTCAACTTCTTGCTAGCTTGTATGGTTTTTGCCTTCGTAATCTCCTGGCTGTTTCATTTCAACGTCCCTTCATGAAAAGAATATATCATCGATCATAAGGTAGAAGATGATGATGCTATATATATATATATATATCATATCCAAGGGAAAACCTTCGATGAGGTACCCATTTGCTACCACTGTGTCTCGTTTTCGTACGAAGAATATAAATGCAATCTTGTTGTTGATAGTGTAGCGTTAAGGTGCTTCATTAATTAGAGCTCGTATTGATTGTTGTTAACATTAAGATTTGTACGGCATTTTCTTTCTAATATCGTCTGTTTGGTTCCTTCAACGTTTAGAGAATGTACAATTTACAGGCATCTTAATTTGCCATGTGATGTTAATCGATGTTTCAAGTGAGTGGTAATGTCTCTTGAAATTTCTTTTTTTGATTTTTAGTTGTATAATCGTGGCGTAACGTGTACCCTCCCCTCCCTTTTTAGGTCATTTACCAGATAAACCTATTACACGAAGACCATATATGTTCATTTTTTTACTTGTTACTAATAATGGCAAATTGGCCATTTAAAACCATCGTTTTGTTTAGGTTTTTCTTTGTTCGGTATGTTTTTTTTTGTTGGTTTGTGCTAGGGGTGTAAACGATTATCAGGCTCGAGCTCGAGCTCGGCTCGTTTCGAGTTTTGTATGTAAAGCTCGAGCTCGGCTCGTGAATAACTTTCCAAGCTCGAGCTCGGCTCGGGCTCGACTCGTTTATTATATATTTTTATTTTTTAATTAGTTTTTAAATAATCTTTTCAAATAATATGTATAATTTGTTATTTTAATATATTTATATTTATTTAATTTATATATTATATATTTATTAATTTAAGAATACATTTATATATAAGCTCGTTTAAGCTCGTTTAGGCTCGCGAGCTCGACATGTGAAGCTCGGGCTCGGCTCGTTTATTAAACGAGCTCGAATTTAGGCTCGAGCTCGTTTAATTCGAGATTTTTTCGAGCTTTTAACGAGTCGAGCTCGAGTAGCTCACGAGTAGCTCGACTCATTTACACCCCTAGTTTGTGCTTTATTTTTGGGGTTTGTTAAGCACCACTTGGGTCGGGTAACCTGATCAACCTTTTGGACGGATACTTCCTTGTGGGCTTTTTATAGAGTGCACATCATCTCTATCAGCAATTGTTGCCTTGTTGGGCGGTCTCCTTGGGCCTTTTGTTTGGGCTTGTAAGTTTGCTTCTTTAGGGCTTAAGAGATCTTGTTTTTCTATTTAATTTATTATAAAAAAAAAACCAACATGTTTTCATGGTTTTGCCGTTTCGTCCCCCAATGTTATTTTTTCCCATAAAAATCCTCAAGCTAAGATTTTCTTTTCTAGTTTTGTGAAATTTGATTATTAGAGTCTGGTTATGATTACTAAACCGGGTTTTCAAAAACTAAAAAACTGGGTTCCAATAGTCAAATTTCACTAAACCAAAAAAATAAACTTAAAAAGTTTTCTGGAAAAAAAATAACATTGAGGGACGAAAACACAAAAACGTGAAAACATGTTGGTTTTTTTCATAATAAACCCTAAAAATTAATACCATTCTTTTACATGATTCTGCTGCTGCTTTTTTTTTAAATAAAAAAAATATTATATATATATATTTTTTTTGTAAAAAAATATTATCTTCAAGACCTAACAGTGATATGGGATGGTATTATATGATAGCCCATGAGCATGATCTGAGAATTCTATCAAACCTTGTTATTAAAACCATTAATATAAAACTGAAAAATTGGCGTAATTCGTTAAGTGATAGGATTTGATTGGATGACAGACTTTTTCTTTTTCTTTCCTCAATTTCAAACTCCTTTAAAATTTGATTCTTGTCTTTTTTAAAGTTTTTAACCCCAAAGTCCACACGCCAAAAACCACACATACACACGAACACACACCATCAGGCATCAACTTTACCTACTCTATCATCTATCTATCAACCTTAATTACCATAAACTGTCGTTTTATGATCCACCACCATCAATAAATTATTACCCTAATCAATATATTGTTTTATCACCATCCAACCATAAATACAAATGCTGCTATATAAGTTTTTTTTTTTTTTTTTTTTTTTTTTTTTTTTTTTTTTTTACATTTTAATTCTATCTTTCATCGAATTAAAGGAAGATAGTGAAAAAAATGTGAAACAATAAACAATATTGTTGATTCGATGAAGTGTTTTCTTACCTTAGGGCTTGTTTGATTTTTAGAAAAAAAAAAAAAAATGCTATTTTCACTTTTGTCTGCAAGATTAAAGATGTGGAAAGACAAAAGCAACCGAATATCATTTGTTTTCGTGAAGAGAAAAGTGAAGGAAACGTCTTAAAAAGACTTCCCGCGTCTTCTTTTGAGAATTGATTTTACCATCACTTTATGTATTAGTATTCAAACACCACATCCTTTTAAAACTTTCTTCAATCTTCCTGAAACACTGATTTCTTTTCATTTTTTATTGTATTTTGAATTTATTTATTTATTGAATAAATTTATCATCATGAATTAAATATAATATTAACATGTTTTTTTTAAAATTGAATTATTTTATAGTTCCATTCCAATGATTTTTACATAGAAATTTAATTGTTTAAAAGTCTTTGTCAAAAGAAATTAAAATTAAATTCAATAAGACATTTATTTTGTTTAAAAAACAACTCTCTTATCTTTTCAAACTGAAGACTTTTAAACCACATGTTCAAACTGCACATCTGCAGATATCAAAAAGACTTCAGAGTTTAATCTTTAAAAAACAAACGGCCCCTTAATGCTAAACACACTCTTACTTAATGCTAATTACACACCATTCCTTCTGATCACTCTGATAACAAACTCTTATGTGAAATGAATGATTAAGTTATTCATTGAGTCCCACATCATTAAGAAAACAATGAAAGATATACATGTGTGTGATTAGTAAAAACTAATTATGAGGGTGTGCAAACCTAAGAAAAATTCCATGATCGTTCTACTTTAGTATGCATTCAGGGGGGAAAAAATTGTAAACTTGTTGTTCATCAAATTTAGTCGCATGCATGAATGGTCAATTTATATCAAGAGAAGGAAATAAATAAACATATGATAGAAGAATAAATAAATATAAATAAATAATTATGTATCGATGGTTGTAGACTGTTTTTTCTACGAACGTATAGAGTCGGATTAGAATTTTGAAATGAATAATATTATTATAATAGGTAAAAGTTTGTTTTAAATATATATTAATTGTAAAAACATACTAATTTTATTGAGTTTTACATGGAAATTAATTAATGCATGCAGCAATGAATGATTGAATGTTACCCGTTTAACCAACTAACTAGTTAGACTGATTAATGGCGCCGAACAAATCTATGATTGTGCGACAGTACGTAATTATAAAAACCGTATCATCATCATCATCCCTAATTAACATGCAAATCATATGATCATGCATGCATCCTGATATTAATTTCTCAAAGCTTTTGTTGCGCGCGTGACATTCTTAAAATTTTAGAATAATGACGTTTTTTTTTTTTTTTTTTTAAAACTTGCACTTTGCTGTGATATAAAAAATGATATATTTAAATTTTTATGAAATAAAATATGTTGAAGATTATAACATAAAAAGAATACAATTATAAATATAAAAATGTTTTTGATATTAAAATTTTTGTTATTTTAATTGTATTTTGAACAATAATAGATATTATAATAAAAGTAAGATAAAAATAAAAAAAACCATCGTATTTAAAAAAACTCATTCGAGATCCGTAAAATACACCATATATTCGAATTAAGTACGTGAAACACCAAAATTAAAACCCTCATTCAAAGGAGATGAGATTAAGAGATATATGAGAGAGCGAGGAGTGAGACATGGAGAGTTAAGTGGATTCGTTTGTTCAACGTCAGTTTATTCAAGGTCATTTCGTTCCCATGGCTGGTATCTTCAAGTGGTCGGTTTCTAAAGTGGAGTTTGAAAAATAAGAGAGATAAAGAGAGGCAGGGCCGTCTCATGAATTTTAGGGGCCCTGTGCTTGTGATTACAACATAGTCCCTTGAGTATTTTGAATAGTAATTTTGTCATTTTGAGACTCAATTTTAATTGGTAAAGTCGAGTTCGTGAATAACAAAAAAACTTATTAGTGAGAAATTAAAATAAATAATACGAATCAAATTGAATTTGACATGAATTTCATCTTAACGCACCGATGCACAACGTATACATGTCAAATACAAAAAAAAAATTATTGGTCTAAATTTAGATGTTTATTATAACCGTTAGGCCCTACGAAATTGGGGGCCCTGTGCGGTCGAGCCTTTCGCACACCTTAAAAGCCACCCCTGAAGAGAGGAGATACTTGATGCATGTGTCAAAGATAGAAAGAATAGAAATGATTTTTACCCTTTAACAAAACTTATTACGTATTGAAATGTTATTCTATTTATTAATAAGGATTTAATATGAAAAAACCAACATGTTTTCATGTTTTTTTTTTTTGCGTTTTCGTCCCTCCACGTTATTCTTTTCCATAAAAGTTCTCAAGTTAATTATTTCTTTTTGGTTTAGTGACATCTGAACATTAGAACCCGGTTTTTCAGTTTTTAAAAACCCGGTTCACAAACTTGAGGAACAAAAGCCATGATAATAAAAAGGACCAAATGATCATTTTAGAATATTTAACAATTTGATTATTAAAGTTAATAATATATGAAACCTTTTTAAAAAATAAAGATTGTTTATATAATATTGAAACCACAAATACCGTATCTATAATCTATATCTATATATCTATATATTATAATAAATGAGAACAATTTTTGCTACGTGTCATCCTCTTAATAACCTACTTTTTTATTTTCCCGCTCTTTTTCCAAAAATAAAAATTACATTAATTTTAGCAACATGGATATCACTTATTTCTTTTGAACTTTTGAAACTTATTATTTTTGTTTCCTAAACTAATTGAAACTATAATTGATACTTAAATAAAATTTTCAAATTAACAAGCTAAAATAAAAAAATTTAAAAATCTATAAGATAATAAACTCAAGTTTAAATATTCCAAAGAAACACTTAGTAAAATAAAAAATTTAAATTTAAAATAAAAATTTTAAAAAATAAAATAATAAATTTCAAATTTAAATGTCTGAAAGAATAAATTAACGATTTATATTTTCTAAAAATAAAAAATATAAATAATTATTTTGTTGATTTTTATGGGATTGATAATGACACAACAACAAATAAAACAGAATGAAGAATCAAAAATTTTGAATTAATAATAAGAAGATAATAATTGAATTAACTCACATATGTAACAACCATTAAAATACTGTATTTAAATCATAATTCAAATATTTTGAATCACATATTCACCGTCTTTTTTTGAAGTATACATTGACTTAAAACCATCAGTTTTATTATTGACTAAATGATTTTGTCTGTGTCATCTTTTTATTGTATTTAATTTAAAAAATATTAAAGGGTATTAAGGGATTACTCCTCTTTATAAACTTTATATATATAACTAATTTTTTATATGAATCCATGTAATACATGAGTATTAACCTAGTTCTATATAAAACAGATAGACCATTTATGTAGTTTAGTCAAGAATCAAATTAAATATATGGGACTATGGGAGGGACGAAAGTGGCGCAGATAATCTAATGTAAATGTTTGTTTTCGCCATTCACGGCGTTGCAAACGAAAATAACAAACATACACTTAACATTTAATTATATTTATTAAATAATTAAATGCTGGAGTCTGTTTTCCACTTTTCCCTTTGCAACACTTTTCCAACGTTCGCATTTCATATCTGTCATCCTCCTACCCCTCTGTACCACACTTTCCTTTCAATTTTTGATGTATTGGGTCCCGTTCGTATAATCTATAAAAATAATATCATTAAAAATAGTAATAACTTTAGTCATTAGTAACATTATTTATTTTTTATCACTAATAACATTAACTTTTGTATTTTTACCGTTTATAATAAAAGTTTTTATTTTTCTATCAATATTAATTTATGCTAACTTACAAACCTATTTAGCAGGTCACCAATAATTTTTTAATAATAATAAAATAGTAACATGTTTTTATATTTTTATCAATAGGAGAACAATTTATTTTATTTTTTAAGATTTCATAAATATCAAAATAAACTCAATCTAATTTTTAAATTTGTTGTGAGTTTTATAATAAAACTTTATTTTTTTAATTTTCTATTATTATTTTATTTTTTTTTAAGTTCATCTAATTATATTATAACCATCGATTATTTTTTTAATTTTTTTATTTACGATTTTTTCTGTAACCTTTTAATTTTTTAATATTTATGGTTGTATAATATACAACTATTTTATTATGATTATATAATATTAACGAAAAAATTACGACTAATTCTGATTTTTCTTCAAACAAAAATAATTGCAAACCATATTATTAATAAGTTTTTCTAAACAAAAAAAAAATGAATCATTCTATTTTTTTTTAATTTTTTTTAACTAAATGGGTCGTAGCTTTTTTGTTTGAAAAAAAAAAATCAAAATAAGTTTCAATATTTTTTATTTGAAAAAACTATAAACTGGAATAATTATCGGAAAACCTAGCAAAGTAGGATTGTGCATCATGATATGCAATGCCCATTAATTTAACAATTCTTAACCAAATGATCTCAAATTAATAATTCAAGTCTATAATATTATTTATCTCATTAAGATGAATTCTAGACTCCATTCGGAGTCAATCCAAATATTATCTCAACCAACTACACTTATCACATAATAACAATATATTTTGTCAACTTGATCCTATATAACCAATTAAATTTAACCAACTCATGTAGCTCATAGGCAACAGCCAATAGATAAATTTCACGTATTTGCTGCTGGTTTTGAGATGTTACATAACACATCGATTTGGCTACTTTTTGTTAACATAAATAAATCTTGTTACCTTTTTTTTTTTTAAAGAAAAACTTGACTACCTTTTTTATAACAAATAATATTTGGTTACCTTTTTGAAGTTTTTATGAAACTTTATAAATTTTTTAAAATTTTCTTGAGCTTTATGTCGTTTTTGGAATGAGAAAATTCTATAATGCCTAAAACGTATATTTAATGAAACTATGTTTTTTTTTTTTTTCTGGAATTTATGTTTCTTAAAATGATAATAAAGGTGTAATGATACAAAATAATAATCTTTGTCTTTCTAAAAAAGTAACCATCCTTGTATTGTATGTATACTTTATTTGAACATGTTATGATTAAGATTTAGTTTAAAATATTGAAAAAGAAAATAATATAGAAAATTTTAAAAACTGACTTTTATTTGAATATAACAGCCGATTTCAATTTTCAAACCTTTTTAATTGATAATCAAATTTTATACTATAAAGAAGATAATCAAATTCTTTTATATTATTATTTATCGGAAGTTGGATTTTAATTTTAATTGTAATTGTGTGAAATTCAAAGCAGTTGAAAATTAGCAGGAAGCGTTGTCGTTTTGCCTTATTTATTTTGCAGGTTCTTCTGTGTTTACTTAATCAAGTCCTGATTCATGACCTTTCTTCTATTTCACATGGGAATGTCCAACTGGATCAAACATCTTTATCCTCTTTATTTACATATTTTCAAACTTTATCCAACTTGGGTCTTTTCTACTAATAATCAGCAGTTTCGATTATTACAATTTATATACCTAAGGAAAGATTCATATATTCAAATGAAAACCTAGTTTTTGTGGAGAATTCGAATAATTAATTTAAAGTTTTATTTGTATCATGAAAATTTTATATAATTAATTAATTTAAATTTTATTGTTAGTTTTTAAAAATACATTTTTTTGTTGACGTATAAAATATAAAATTAAGTTTATGCACAACTAAAATCTCGTATTTTATGCATCAACAAAAAACTGTTTTTTTTTTTTTAATTGATAAATGTTTAAATTGATTAAAAATAAAAAAAAATTGATGAAAAAAAAAATTTTAAAATGGTTTTCCAATTCCCTATTTTAGAAAGTAATGTCATAGAACCTTTTTTATATACACATACATAGGAAAACAATTGATTCAATGGAAAATCTCTATGTATTGAAAAATCTTAAAACTCATTATGCACCATAATAAACCTAGGTGTGTCAAAAGTTTCATTAAGGGTATTATTTGCACATTATATTAATCTTTTTAATAAAAAAATTAAAATAGTATGATTTTAATTTATCAATAAAAAAGAAATCTCTTTTCATATTTATCATATATACCATAATTTAAAATTCAAATCCTCTCTCTCTCCCTCCCTCCCTCCCACTATGCCGCCGACCCCCTAACCTTGCACCATCGGTGATCATCCGCTACCACTATGATTTTCATCAAATGATTCTGATGCATCGTCATCGAAGATAAATAATGAACACGGAAATCTCATGATGAAGAAGATGAATGATGAATACAAATAACTTGACTGAAACCTAGGATTTTTTTGAGTGACATTTGCGATACACACACACACACACACACACACACACACACATATATATATATATATATATATATATATATATATATATATATATATATATATATGTATCTAATTTATATATGTTGTTTTTTACCCAAATTTATTTAAATATTACTGAATTTTAATTATAAAAAAATAAAACCAAAGAGCCAACCCAATAGAAATTAGAATAAACAGTCAAGAAGCAAAATCATTAATTCAAAAGATTAAAAAAAATCAGCCCAAACCTTGATTTGAAGAAGGCCGATGCATTTTTTTCCAAATTTAGAATAATGGTAAATTTGTCATTTAAGTATAAAAAAGTGTGATAATGACCATTTCTTGAAACTGTGTGTTTTATACTGTCGACATTTAATTGATGTGAGTTTTTTCGGAATTGCATGTTGATGCGAATGGAGACTTTTTATCTGTATGATTTTTTGAGGACTTTGATGCATCAAAGTTTGTAAGATTGGCGATGATGTAACTGAATGATTTTATTTATGAAGCATACATTAATCTTGCACATCAACGATTATAAAACTTTAGGACTTACGATGTATACTTATTGGTTTTAAGTTTTAATGGTATTAACTATGCATTTTTGTAATTAGATAACACCTGTTATTTGTTGATTTTGTGTTAGCAATATGTTTTCATGACACCTTTTATCTTAGGAAAAATTTTGAAAATCTAATTTATAAACTTGTTTTAAAAAAGTGACACCGATGAAAAAAGTTTCTTGATATGTCATTAATTGGACCTGACTAGGGACTACTTTGTGTGTGAAAAATGAGGAACATGTTTTCGATCATGTACAATTTCGTTGATGTTTAGTTAGGTGCTTTTCTTTGATAATTTTTTGTTTTCAGTTGGGGCTGATGGAATGTTAGAAACGAAAAAGTTTATAATCATATCCCAAATTTTATTTTATATTTTAAATGTATGGTTTAATTTATAAATAATTATATATTTGATTGGGCTAGAAAAGTGATATTGCTAAATTGGTTTTTAAGTTTAATAAAAGTATGATGCTATTAAAAAAACATATGTTGGGATCCAATAATAATTTGTGAATGTTAACCTTATATATATATATATCCATGCATTGCATCTGCAGATCTCAATACTTGAAATATATATGCTTACTAATTAAAGATTCACCAAATCCAATCAATGCCATACCCATATCCATATATATGTTTCCTAGACATCCAAACGTGCCATTTTTATCCTTTTCCTATCCTCTTCTTTCTTTTCAATTCATTGTTTATAAGAAAATCACCATCCCCATGTTTTGTTCAACTCTATTCAAGATTATTATTATTATTTTTTAAAGAAAATTTTAAGATATAGAAAGGAAATCTACTTTTTTATTAACGAATTAACGTCATTTAACTCACTTTTCATTGTATGATAAATGCCAATAAAAATATTTGCACTTTTGCTGCATGAGTCACTAATAACCAAAAATGATCGAATTATTTACCAAATGATTGCATTTTTATATTTTATTTCCCAAATCATATACCAAATAATGATATTTTTTAAAAAAAAAACATCTATTTCTCTTTCCATCTATATTTGGGGTAAAGCCATACAATAGTAACTTACTTTTGAAAATGTATCAATATGGTACGTCTACCTTTTTAAATGTCGATATGGTACCTGTACTTCAATTTTTCATACTGATATGACCATATTTGTAATAGACCTCTGTTTTTTTATACCATTAGAACCCTGTTTCGTATGTAAAAACCGGGTTCTATTGTGTAGAATGACCATATCGATACAGAAAATTGAAGTACACGTACCATATAGACAATTAAAAAAGTAGATGTATCATATCGATACATTTTCAAAAGTAGGTTGCTATTAAAAGACCTTAACCCTCTTTATTTTTAGTTTCAATTTTTTTTTATTAAAAAAGAGTTAAGTACACAAACAGTCCCTATAATTTATACAAAATTTTGATGTTTATCCCTAAAAGAATATTGAATTACATGAGTAGTTTTATAAATATGACGATGTCTTACTTTTCCTTAAAATGATTTCACTTAGTTAAATTTATAAAAATGTTTATTCAATATTTCAATTCTTTTTAACTAGTGTAGATGTATAATATCCCGTATTTTGCCAATACTTATCATTTAGAAAATGTATATATCAAAATATTTTAACGATGAGACTGTTGATTTATCACATCGATGTAAATTTAATATAAAAATAAAGTATAATAATATCATACATATCAAAATATACAATTTATATTTAAAATAAACGATTGTAACTATAAATAGTAATAAACATAATTTCTTTATGAATACAACTTGAACAAAATTTTAAACCAATGCACCAATGTTATGTTTTTCACTTATGTTTTATTCTTGTTATTGTATTTTTATTGTAATCTTAATATAATACAACAATCATATATTCAAAAGTATTATATTTTACATTTTGAATTTGAAATATACAATTATATTTGAATGTATGATGTTATATATTTTATTATTATAATTAAATTATAAACTTAATGCTTTTTTTTTGTTAAGTTGATATGTTCTATATCAAAACTTTTAACTGAAATATAATTATCATTCTGATTATACAGTTTTTTGGTTATACAATATATATGAACTTGATATATTTTGATTTAACTGTAAACTAAATCGAAACATATTTCAGTATCTAAAATAATTGACTTATTCAACTACTTAAATTTGCTAAAATTTTATTTTCATTTTATATCAATGGTTTGTATGAAATATATGTTGGTTACTAGTGGGTTTTGTCTTGTCTCTTATTTTTTGTAAAAATGTACAGAAAGTAATTACAATGGTTCTGTCGTGTTTAATTACCTTTTTTTTTCCCTATACATTTTAAATATTTTAAACATGAATTAAACTATTGACTTAATTATATAATTAACTATCATCTAACCTTTATAACTTACATTTATATCTAAGTGTCATCCGTTGCGTTAATTGATATCAAACATATGACATGTAAAACGAGTATAAACAGATTCTATGATTAATTGAAGACTTTTTTTAGAAAATAAAACTGCATTCTATTACGTAATAAAAAAATAATGATGGAGGGAGAAAAATGAGGTTTTTTTTAGAAAATACTATTATTTGGTAAATAAATTACAAAGTATAATAATTTCGGAAATAAATTTTACAATGACTATGATTTTGTAAAAAACTCAAAATAATGTAAATGAGATAGTAATTGAAAATACGTTGATTTAAAATGGGAAAATTATGCAAAAAACCATCAAAGTACAAAAAATTTTCGATTAAGTCCCCATTTCAAATTTTATTTCTGATAAGTCCCCAAACTGCTTAAACCTTTTAAATTGGTCCGTTAACCTGTTATAACAGGTTAACATGCTTAAACCTATTTTGCAAAAAACATCAAAGTATAAAAAATTTTCGATTAAGTCCTCATTTCATTTTTTTTCCCTTATAAGTCCCCGAACTAATTAAACCTTTCAACTTTTCGATAAAATAAAACGAATTTTTTTAAACTTTTAAAAACGACGATGTTTATTACGATGACAGAGCATGCCATGTTTGTCTAGACAAAAATAAGTTGGTTTGAAAACAATATTTTTTCAAAACGACAATGATTGTTTGAAAATAATAAATTTTTTAAAAAGTCTGTCATTTCGGATAACATAAGTTGGTTTGATATAATAACATAAATGATGATTATTTCGATCCTATGTTTGTCTAGACCACAATGTGTAAATATATTTAACCGGTTCATCCCGACTAAACTTTAAACAATAAAAATGATTGTTTTGATTTATCATTTTGTTTTATTATTATTATTTTTTTGCATCCACGTATGTGTTACGTGAGTGTCAATTGAACAATCACTTAAATTGATAAAACAACAAATAACATGAGTTTCATCAAGATAAGAGGTTTATGTGGCAAAAAAATTAGTTGAGGGATTTATAAGACAAAATAATTTAGTTAATGAATTTATAAGACAAAATAATTTAGTTGGGGGATTTAATCGAAAAAAATCATAGATTTATAAAATCCACGTCAGCAATTGCAACCCGCTTAACAGGTTACCGGTAATTTTTCTTGAAAAAACACTAAATTCGTGATTTTTATTTAGTTAAGGGACTTATCAGACAAAAAAATTGATTGAGGGACTTAATCGAAAAAAAACTTGTAGTTTGATGTTTTTTGTGAAATTTTCCCATTTAAAATTTACGAGATTAGTTAATTACCTAATTAACATCGTTAATATAAACCGTAAAAATGTATCATCAATCTGAAGTTGGACATTTTTTATGATTAAAACCGTCGACAAGTTATCAGTAACCATTAGAATTTCAGTAAAAAATTAAATTTTTACAAAAAAAAACACAATTAAACAATAAATTAAGATTTGAATCATAAAACATAAATACATAAATGCGCTGGAAAGTGGTTTGTCACAAACATAAAGTTGGTTAACCGGTTCATCAGGTTGCAAGTTATTTTTTAAACAAAACCCCATTTGATAAATTTTAGTCAGTTAGAGTTTTTTGTACATTGAAAAATAATTGAGGGCTTTAATCACAAAAATGATCCAATTTAAAGGTTTTTTTTGCGTAAATTTACCATAAGCATATTGTTTGAACACAAAATGGTCTCTTCTCTCTTGATTTCATTTCGTTGAATACCAAATGATGCAATAAATGCGATCGATAAAATTTTAAGCGAAGTAACTTCGATACTCCGCAAAACTAATGGTACTCACTTGAACGTGTGTGTGTGCGTGTGTGTGTGTATATATATATATATAGGGTCGGGATCAATGGAGTATCATGTTAGACTGGAGAACATGAGTCCACCAATGTTTGGTTATAAGTTTAAAAGGGTAATATAGTAAATTAGGTTCAGCTTAATTAATAGATGACAACTAATGAATTAATAAATCCCTTAATTATAGGGATTTACTCCATAACAATATCTTTAAAAAATTTCAAAATGAGTTTTACTGAACATGTTCATTCGGATTCGACAATGGGTTTTAGTGAACATGTTCAATTAGATTCGACAATGGGTTTTAGTGAACATGTTCAACCGGAGGTGTCAAATAAAGATATTTATTATTTTCTTCAATCCGTTCATGAAGGTTCAATTTCATATACACGTTATTGAACATGTGCAATCGAGGTTTATTGTGTTTTTAGTCGTTGTTAACCATTTTGGTGATAAACCAATATTGACGGTATTGAACATTTTCAATTGTGGTTTACGGTGTGCATTTGCACATGTTCGGTATGAGTGTAATGAATGATATTAACTGAAATGAAGATTTTCATGGGATACACAGAATCTTCGATTCTAATTTAAAATTTTCAAAACCATTTTTACCCATAACATTAATTAATGTGGGAAAGAATTTTAAGCAAAATTTATATTAAATTTTAATGATAAATGATTAATTATAAATGGTTTCCCGGTACCCCATTGATGTTGAATCATATAATAAAATATAATATAAAACCTGTATCCATCAGAACATTCCGAATCTGATCATTTTCTTTATCCAATCCCATTCCATGTTACACGCAATTAGAGACATCCAAATATGCATGTGTTCGTGGGAGGTCTACATATATATATATATAAAAGTAGACCGGAAATCATGTAAAGATATTGTTATGGAGTAAATCCCTATAATTATTAACATAATTCCAAAATCAAGATTTTAAAATTTATGACTAAAGAGGTAAAAAATATAACATCCCATTTGGTTTCATATGAACCCATTTGTTTTTTAACATATTATTAACATAATTCCAAAATCAAGATTTTAAAATTTATGACTAAAGAGGTAAAAAAATTTATGTCATGATACGAGTTTCTACACTTTTCGATATTAATTTATAGTTTTTATGCATCACCCTATATATAACTATATATAAATAAATTAGAAATTGTAATTTTTATTCATAAACAAGTGCATCTACATATAAATATTATCTCTTGTCAAATAAAATTGTTTATCAATAGTTGAATATATATTCTTTTTATTTAATCATCTGCATGTGAAATTACATTTTGAAGATGTACGTATTAATTTAACAATTAATTAATACTAGATAATGAAGAGCTAAAGTGGCCAATTAAAGACAAAATTTAGAAGGGTGATTAGTTGTCATATTCGATTCTCTTCATGATGTTAGAAATCCGTAAATATATTCTCTTTCAAAATCATTTGTTGTTGATCGATACCTAAAGAAACTGTATATATTGCACGCAATTGTTTATTGACGGTATTAACTAAAAACTTTTAATTAAACAAGTTCAGATCATATTAATCCAGCATGATATTATCTCTAACGTTACGCTTTTAAAATCCTATATATTTCTTTTCTGATTAATCTTATATTTTATTAACTTATCTAGTTAATAAACCTACATTATATGTGAATATTAATAATATATAGAAGTATTTACATAACGTGTAATAACTAAAATTAAATCATACACATTAACTTTTTAGAAAAATACAAAAGTAATAGAATAACTATTGTTATTTTCATGACTATTGTATTTCTAGCCTTTTAAATACACACACACACATAAGGGTTCAATTGGAAAACCAACATGCATCGGAAAATATTGGAAAACCTCCATGCACCATCACAAATGCATTACAATTCCCGCGTGATGTATCAAATTTTCCACGTGATGCATCAAATTCCCGCGTGATGTATCGACTTTCTGCGTGATGCATCAACTGATCCAATGGCTATAAAGTGGTACCCGGGTTTTCCGATGCATATATGTTTTCCATTGAACTCATCCACATATATAATGTGATCGAGGGTATTAATTGGAGGCAATTTGTGGATTATGGTTACGTGTAAAAAGATTGATCGAATTGTATTATATTTTTATTTTCAACATGTGAAACAATTAAGTTATAAACACAAGCTAATACAACACGTCAGATGGTTCTGCCATTAATTAAGTTAACCGTATGTAAAACATATAACATCCCATTTGGTTTCATATGAAAGGAGCATGGAAATTAACACATTTGGCAAATCATATTAGTCCGTTAGGATGCATGCATATTATACGGTAGAATAAAAAAATTGAAATCTTTTGAAGTCTAAAAAACTGTTTATTTTGGACGAGTCTTAATTTTTAACTAAAAAAATGAATAGTGAACTGATTTTAATTAAATCTTATTGCCCCTTTCATTGTCTCAAAGTAGAAAGAATTAAAACATGAATAGATCGGTACGTATAAAGTTTTTATTTTTTATTTTCTAGGTCAATATTTTTGTAGGTATGTGTGTATAATTAGTTATTTGTTAAAATTATACTTGTCAACGTTAGAAAACTTATTTAGTTATTTCAAATTAGTATAAGTTGTTGACCTGTTTGATAAATGAACCGTGTATATACTAGCTTTATTTTTTAAAAAAAATTGTTTATTAAATAATCTTTTGTGATCATATTTATTACATTGACTTTGCATAAAAATCAATTTTTTTAAACAAAAGTTCTTTACAATCCAACCCAAAACCCTTACTAAAGAAACTATCAAACTAGTCACATGGTAACCTAGCTAATGTCATGTATGGTTCGTATAATGAAATTAAATATAAATAAAATTTAAATTTAGTTTGTTTAAAATTTTTCATATATAATGTAATTGGTTAAATTTATGTATTTTCTATCAAATTTATTTGTTTATAGTAATTTGACATTCATTCCAACTCATACATGAATTAAAATCTCACATGTACATGAATTAGAATTCAACTTAAATCTGTAACCAATACTAAAATCATCTTCTATCTTCACCAGCAACCATATTAATAACTAAAATTTCAATTTCAATTTCTTCGAATTCCATTAACCAAACGCCATATAATAGTTGAGGAAATGAAATTTAGAGTACATGGAAGTTAAGGGTTCAAACCATTTACATATCGTTTGAGCACAGGTTACGTAAATTTATCTTATTCACGTTGGCCATGAGACCTGTTGCCGGTCGTTGGAAACCCAAAGGACGGATTCTTTTTTTCTTTTCTTTTCAAATTACTAAACTAAAAATTAAATTTTATGTATGCATGGAGATCGGAGCTATGTAGAGTAGTACTTTATGCATTCATGGTGTCACTAGACATCAGGGACTTTTTTTTACTGTACATTATGGATTTTTCATTATTTTGGAATGAGATTTTTGTAGATTAACTAGAAAAAATAGAGGTGATTATATTATTATATAGATTGAGGTTCTATGGGGCACCACGATGCATTGGGAACCAGTGGGAACAAAAAATGCACAATATATTAATTAAAAATGCAATAAGGGCATAATTGGAACTTTAAAGAATTATTTAGTTAGATTAAGATATTTAAAAGATTCCTTATTAAAATAACCGGATATATGTAAGGTAATTGCTTAAAATGTGGAGTCTTTAGTTAGGAAAGATTGCATTTTTGTTGACTTTCTATTCAATCATGGATACATACGTTTTCTTCACAATTTGAAAAAATTCCTGCGTTTTTCTTCATGGATTAACAATCACCGATTTCTATTCAATCATGGAGTAACAATCATCATGTCCAGCGGATATTCTTCACCGGATTTAGTCCTTATCGCTTTCTCGATATACATTAACATGGCCACTTCCGATATAATGATGAATACGAGACATCCGAGAACAATGATTGTAAGTTTCATCATTTTTAGGTCCACCACGTTTAAATGCATACTGGAATCTTAATCGAATTTCATCTTTTTTTCTTTTGCACAGTTTATATGCACAGTTTAATTGGCCTCACTGACATCCTTCTCCATCGTTTTTTCTCTAAAAAACTCCATCGAAAACTAGATGAAGGAAAAGAAATCTCCATCGAAGCTAACGAAACACTATGATAAACAAGAACTATGAACGAAGATGCACATGAAGATGAACGCGAAAGAATGAACACGAAAGATGAACGAAGATGCATTGACATCTTCAAGATGAGTAAAGTTTCATCAAAATATATTATCGAAGATGAATGAACATGCACATCACGATATTCGAAGATGAACATGTTCCATCCGACCATGATGATGAAAACATTGATGACGAACACGATGCATGATGATGGACGAAGATGAGGATGAATATGTCCGAAATGCATAACGAATGAAGATGCATCGTGTTTTTTTATGGCCGAGATGCAATACGATAAAGATGCATCGTGTTTTTTTATGAATCAAATGAAGATGCATCGTGATTTTGATGAATCAAATGAAGATGCATCGTGTTTTGAAGATAAATCCGATGAAGATGCATCATCATTTTGATGATACATGATGGTGGGACGAAGAAAATGTTGAATATGACCGAAAATAAGGATGAATAACCGAGATGCATCACGAATTGAAGGATGAATATTAGATGCATCGACATAAAATCTTTTTTTTTTTAATTTGTTTAGATTTTGTAATTTTGGAAGTAAATCAATTAATATTAATTAGCATTTATTGTTTAGGTATTGATTGAATATTTAATTAGTATAAAATTAAATTTTATTTGACTTCCTATATTTGTTCTTCCCAAAATACCCCTATGCATACCAAATACATGCATCGTGTGATGCATCTATAATCATTTGATCTAAAGACTGTGGCAGGTTCTTTTTTTGGTTCCTGATGCATATGGTGCCCCATGGAACCTAACCCTTATTATATATATATATATATATATATATATATATATATATATATATATATATATATATATATATATATATATATATATAAAATTGTAAGTTATTGATGATGAATAAGCATAAATTAAGATTGAAAAGGCGATTCATGTGGTATCTTTCAGATGTAAGGTTAATCAGAAGCCCGGCCAGGTGAGTGTGAGCCGACAAACATATGAATGAGAACGTGCATTGCATCATTTTAAGCCCTGCAAACCGCCAAACTAATTGCCGGTTGCACCACCATTAAACACCAAAATAATCATATTTTAAATACAAAAGCAAAATCCGATTAATTATAGGAAATGTTTTCCGACCCACCAGATTCATGTAACCTTCATCTTCTGTTCCTTTACACAACCGGCCGGATCGATCATAATGTTGCTGCTAATTGATAGACACCTACATCATCCATATTTATTATTATTATTATTATTTAGTTAATTATTGGCAACTCACATTCTTTTTAATATTTTAAAATTTGCAGATCTTTTTATATACATATGAGACGGTTAAATGAAGAATCATCGTACATTGAAAAACCAACTAAAACATTGAATCTAATGCAATAAAATTTCACTGTTCAAATATGTATTTGATATACTTCCAAAATCAACTCTCGTTGATGATCGAAGATTCGAACATATGCACTTGTTTAATACATCTTTGCACAAGGTAGACACGATGTACATCAATGTATGTGTATTACATTACATAAAAATGGTAAATACTACTTAGAAAAGTTTGTAAATCTCTACTCGTCTTAATTATGTATAGTAGGCCTTGGGCTGGTTTGGGTTCGAGCTAGGTTTCTTCGATATGCTCTTTGCAGATCTTTGTAATGTAACATTTTCATGATCTATAATATATAATGTCTTTCAGAAAAAATAAAATAAAATAAAAGATACTCGAGCACATGTGCAAATTATCAAATCTATGTATCAATTTGTAGATACGAGTTAGATGTAATATATCCCAAAGTAATTGATCCTTTACACACAAATATTGTACATTTTGTCAAATCTAGTTATATATTTAGTTTATTACGATAACATATGCCTATATATGTATATATGGGGGTAGGTTCAATGGAAAACCACCATGCACATGAAAACTATGGAAACCTATGCATACCGTCCGATTTGATGCATTTAATGAAAAATGCGGTGGCATTATCGTAAATAAGATGATGCATTCACGTGAGATTTTGATGCATCACGCGGGAAATTTGATACATCACGCGAGATTTGATGCATCACGTGGGGAATTTGATGCATTTGTGGCGGTGCAGTGCGATTTTCACAAATTTTCAGGTGATTGGTGGTTTTCCATTGAACCCCTCTGTATATATGTGTACGTGTGTTTTTGTTTTGTGTATATACATAAAATCATATAATATAACAAATATGATAACAAGTACTGCATATTAATCTTGCAAATATATAATAGTTATAAAAATAATATTAAACTTTTATTCTATAAATAAACATAATACAAATAGCAAACAAAATTACGCTTAGCGATATAATTATATATTATCAATACTAATAGAATTAACTACATATTTATTTATGCAAGGTTTTTTCCCCCAATATTAAGAAAACCCCAACAATTTTCATTTTTGCGATTAAGTCTTAAAATTTTTCATTATTGTTCAAGTCTCTAAATTATTTTTATTTTATTTAAAATTGTATATTTGACCAATTACAAAACAAGTAACTTTAGACAGATTTTGGTGCGCGAAATGTAATTCGAATAAAGTGGAATTGAAATTTTAGTTATTAATATAATTGATGGTGAGATTAGAAAATAGTTTTTAGCATTAGTTAGGGCATAAGTTGAAATCTAATTCATGTATGACTTGGAATTTAATTCATGTATGAGTTAGTGAATGTTAAATTCCAATATATAAAAAAATTTGATGGAAAATACATAAAAATTTAACATTTGTATTAGTTGTCAAAAATTTTAAATAAACTAAACTCAAATTTCAATTCAATTGAATTTCAATCCATAAACCAAACGCCACCTTAGTTTTTCACTTGATTAATGTTAAAATAAACTCACAATCTTTTCATATTTTAGCGATTAAGTCCTAACATTTTGTTTTATCAGTTGCGTTTTGTGATTAATTTGGTAGCAGGTAAAAAATATGTACTTTTGAATAAGACAAATATAGTTTAGGAATTTTAACAATTAAAAAAAAGTTTAAAGAATTAATTAAGAAAATGAGAAAAGTTGATTAAGTTTTTTTTCTTTTTTTAATATTAACTCTTTTTTTTATTAACTTTTTTTTGCAGTTGAAGAAAATTGTACAACAAAATAATTTTTGATACAAAAGATCCAATAATGTTTTCATATACTATTAATTGAACGGAATGAAATCACATTGAACAAAAAGCACATAAAATTTGTAGTGGGAAAGTAATAACAGACGGTTATTATATAACATTTTACGTAATACATAAGTAATTTATGGAAAGTTGTTTAATTTTATTCATTTGGAGACGATACCCATTTAAAGTGGTTACTTTTTTTGTTCATCTATATGATAGAAATTTATTGATGAATGTTTGTACGTGTTGAGAGATGACTGACAATCATCATCTGATTTTTTTGTTGATCATAATACATTTAACCTGTTTCATATACGATGATGAATAACATATATTTATATATAGGGGTTAAAATGAAAACCAACATTTATCGAAAAAGCTTGGAAAACCTCCATGCACTAACACAAATGCATCACAATTCCTGCATGATGCATCAAATTCCTGCGTGATGCATCGACTTTCTGCGTGATGCATTACCTGATCAAATGACTATAAAATAGTTATCGGGTTTTGCGATGCATATATGTTTTCCATTGAACGCACCCCTATATATACCGCGTATACATGTAGTTAATGGAAAAAAGAAAACTATAAGAAATAGAAAAATGAAAAAGAGAGTGTGAGCGTGCGGACACGACATTGGACAAAAAGCACGTTAGAAAGACGGTCCATGGTCGGTTGGTGCCTCCCTCTTTAATCTTTATCAACACTCCTTCCACATTTCCTCCTTCAATTCCCCCACTTCATTTCATTCTTCAATTCATTCTTCTTCCTCTCCACTCCTCTCTAAAACCCAAAATGAGGACCTTGTGCCCTAACTTAGACAACGAAGATGCTCTTGAAACCGTTCTTGAAGTTCCTATTCCCGAGGAGGAACACACCAACATCAATCACAACACCACCTCTTGGAAATCCATGAAATCCTGGATGATCAAGCCTCATTCCATCAACCAAAAACGCCAATTTTCCGACTACGGTGGCCGCGATGCCGAAATTCAGCTCTTGCTTGGTGTCGTCGGAGCTCCCCTCGTCCCTCTTTCTATCTCTTCCGCCCACCACACCATCAACTCAACCATCCAAGATAACCCTATCGTACGTCACATTTCTTGATTTCAATATATGTATAAATCTAGTCTAACATTTTATTACGTTGTTATGTTTCCGATGTGTCTATTAATTAATTGGTGTTCATTTTTAATCATACAGGAGTCTTCAATGGCTAAATACATCGTCCAACAATATATAGCAGCCGCAGGAGGAGAAAGGGCTCTGAATTTAGTTGATAGCATGTACGCCGTCGGGAAGGTGAAGATGGTGGCGTCCGACTTCACCGCTGAAGACGGAGTAACTATGAATTGCGTTGGAGGGAAGGCGTTGAAGGCCAAGAGCGTTAAAAACGGTGGTGGTGACATGGGTGGTTTTGTGTTATGGCAAAAGAAGCCGGACCTTTGGTCTTTGGAATTGGTTGTTTCCGGCTACAAGATCAGCGCCGGCAGCGACGGTAAGGTGGCATGGAGGCAGACACCGTGGCACCATTCGCATGCATCGCGAGGCCCTCCTAGACCTCTCCGGCGTTCTTTACAGGTTAGGAAACTTTCAAAGTTTGGTTTTACTTTGACTTTAAACAAAAGAAAATTACGAGTCTTTTGTTGTTAGTTCAATTGTTGAAATTTCTCAAAAGTGGGTCCGGTCCTATTTCAATCTTGAGTGGAGCACAGCACGTCTTCAATTGTGTTTCCATTTAGTCGTTGGCTAAATTAAATTCAATTGTTCCTAAATAGTCAATTTGCCATTTTAACAGGGTCTTGATCCCAAGTCAACGGCTAATTTGTTCACAAATTCAATTTGTATCGGAGAGAAGACGGTTAACGGAGAAGACTGCTTTGTGTTGAAGCTCGAAGCAGAGCTTTCATCCCTACAAGTACGAAGCAGTAATAATGTGGATATCATGAAGCACACAATATGGGGGTATTTTAGTCAAAGAACAGGGCTTTTATACCAACTCAAAGACTCGCATCTGATAAGAATAAAAACCCCGGGAAGTGATAGTGTGTTTTGGGAGACAACCATGGAGTCACTCATCCAGGATTACCGGACAGTCGACCGAGTCAACATCGCACACGGTGGCCGGACGACGGTTTCGTTGTTTCGGTTCGGAGAACACTCAGAAAGCCATTCACAAACAAAAATGGAAGAGGTTTGGACGATTGAGGAGGTGGATTTTAACATAAAAGGTCTTTCCAGGGACTGTTTCTTGCCCCCAAGCGACTTGAAGAAAGAAGACGAACAGCCAATTGTTCGCACAAGTAGTGACGACAAGCTCATTGGAAGCGCTAGGTTAGCCTCCAAGAGTCGAGGAAGTTCTTCGAGGTTCGGTGTTCCTAAAATTGTGGCAATCGATTCCAATGGTTTCGGGGACTTGTAACATAATCTTCATTCTTTCTCTCATCATATATATATCATGCTATGTGTATATACAAATTGTTGTATAATATCTACAGATAGTGAATCGTTTGAGCTTGTATGTGCTCTGGGACGATCGTATAGAGGTTGTTAGACGATTTTTCATAAACCAAAGTTCTTTTTTTTTCCTTCTCATTAATTGCGATATTTATTTCATTTATGTCATAAACTCGTAATATGCCAGTAAGGCAGTAACGATGATGGTTTTAAAAATATTTACTAAAATAGAGTGATTTAATGTATCACCCACGTTTCTCACACAAATGTCACGTCTATAAACAATCATAAGTGGCCATAACGCACGCATCTCAAGGTACACATGTCACAGGATTGGCTGAAAACACTGTTAATTAAAACTTTAACACATAAGTCGTCATACATCATGTCACATGCTGATATAACACATACACATCTGAACTAACTGTTATACACTGATGACTGATAGCTAACACAGTGCTGATCAAGTACAAAATACAGATAACATTTCTAAAGTCTAACATCAAAAGTCAACCGGCACACATAGACTAAGAACTGCCCCGGCCCCTACTTCGGCGGCTGCTGCTGCTGCTGCGAACCCGCTGTACGACTGTCTGAGACACAGAATGCTCGAAAACATAAACTGGGAAGCTCGTGAGTACGCGAGGGTTAGACTCTGCAACATAACACATACAGCATGCACAACACAATAATATCTCAACACATAACACAGCTCGATGCACACACATATCTCTGCTCAAAAGGGGACGCCATTCCCCAGCTAACAGGCCGCACACAGCAGCGGTTAGTTACTCAATAGGCACAGGAGCGACCTAGCAATAACACTGCTGTATATATACAGTCTCATACTTCGTGACTGGTTAGGAACAGTCAGCCTGCGCGATCACATATCGCGGACACCTGCAACTCAAACACGTATAGCACATATAGGGTAGAGAATTCATACCTGCGCGCTACCACACAATCTCATACACACATATACCACAATCACATAGACGACTCGAAAGAATGCACGTGCTTTTGAAAAGAACTCGAGTACTCACCGACTACCCGATTTCAACTGGAATCCGAAACTCTAACGTGGCTCGGCACGTGATCGGCTAGAACCTGTAAATGCCACGGATCCCACATATTAACGCAAGCCTCAATAATCAATAATTCAATCCAAACACAATTATCGCAATTGAACCAAACCCGAAACACACCCTAAACGGATAACCGACTCCCGAAATCTCTTCACGAGGCTCCCACCGAGACCCAAAACCCTGAATAACTCAACTCGACACTACCCCGAAGAAATCCAAACCATCAACGACCCAAGACTCCCCCATAAACCTCAAACCGGATTTCTCCTGTAGGCTGCGGCTCGCGCCGCTAGGACCCAGTGGGTCACGCCGCGACCAAGCGGTGGTCTGCAGCCCTGATCTGCGATTTCCATGGCTGAACCAGGAGAATTTCATCTTCCCAAACCGATTCCAGCAGCAAAAATACACCAACTCACACATATCAAACTCATAAACTCCAAAACCAAAACGCTCACCATAACACAAACATAACTCAGCTACCACAACCCATAATTCTTACCTTGGAGCTTCAAAAATCACTAAGAAGGGAAAGAAGAACACACTCTAGCAACCAACTTGACTTCCTTTGCTGCTCCAGCTTCAAACACACACACACACGCACACTATTTCTAAGTTGGGAAAAATGAAAGGGAAGAAGGGAACTCAAAGCTTATCCATATATATATATATATATATATATATATATATATATATATATATATATATATATATATATATATATATATATATATATCCACTTTCCTTAATTAGAAAGTCCCGGACCCACTAAATCCGAACCCGATATCACTTTTTTGCAATTAATACCTTTAGGACCCAATTAATTCCACGATCTCGATGATTATAATAATCCACTAATTATTAACCCGGAGACACGTATCACTCGGTCTTGACACGTTTAATCCACGAAACGAGATTTAATTGGAACAACGCAATAATATTAAAGTAATGAGCCAATAAATTAAATCCACGTACCAGACTCAAATCCGGGATGTTACATTTAAGAATTTATTTATAAAGTATATTTCTTTCTATTTTTTAATTAGTTTTGTTTAGTTATAACACTTTTTCTTTAATTATTTTCTTTAAATTTCATGAAAGATAACTAATACTTATGAAATTTCGAAACATCAAATTTTTATTGTGTATCGAATATGAAAACATAAAGAAAAAAAAAATACTGGAATAAGCCATTAATATAAAATAAATATATGAAAAATAGTGCTAATAAATTTATACAACATGACCTAATAATAACAAGAAAAAATTGCACGAATATCAAAAGTTTACATAATACATACTCTATAGGGATTCATAATAGACAATTTTCATAACCTCAAATCCTATCTTGTTTTATTAGATTTTGATGGCTCAAGCACGATTAATATCACACCACAAAACAATATATTCATGAACAATAGTTATTTTTTTTAAATTTTTATTTCTAAATTTATATATATTTAATCGGTATAAATTTGGATGTAGATTTATACCTTATCTATTTATTAATATTTAAATATGTAAGAAAGAATAAATTGTAATTGTATTTTATTTATTAATCTTTATAGATGTAAAAAATAATGAATTATATTTATCTTCTATTTTGTTTTAGAATAATAACAAAGTGTAATTAGTTTTTTAGATAGAACGTAGTAATGACATTATGACAACTTACGTTCTTTTTTAATATATAGATTCTGTGGTAAATAAAAACATGACATAATTTTGAGTTTTGAATGTTTGTTCGTTTTTCATTTTATTTTTCAATCTACAGCCTTTTGGTAAATAAAAACAAAACTACCACAAATTGGTAAATAATTTTTAAAATCACTGGCTTTTGGGAGAAAACTCGTAACATTTATCCTCTGTCTTTTCTTTTTTTAAATTTATTTGCATATAACAAATTATTATTTGATGTATATTTTGAATTATCCTTTTGAATCCAACTACCGGGCTATATCTTTTAGCGAGTGGATTTGTTTAAATGTGAAGTTGAGTTGGCCTAATGGGCTGGCTTTTTAGCCCAATGTGGTTTTTATCAGCGAGTTCATTGTATAATTTTCGGTTTTTTCTCATAAGAAAAGAAAAGAATCGTAGAATACTCCAGAAACCTTCTCAAATAAATATTCTCTAGAACCTTCAAGACACCTTCCAAAAACAGTTATAAAAAACCACCATCACCACTCGATTAGGCCACAGAATCTCAGTTTCCGATCAGCAATAGTTGGATTTTAATAGCAATCACGCACGGATATGTCGCTAATTCCAAGTTTTTTCGGTGGGCGTCGTTCAAACGGTTTTGATCCCTTCTCCCTTGACGTTTGCGACCCTTTCGAAGGCTTCCCCTTCAACAACAACTTCCGCTCTCTTTCGGGTGGAGTGGGATCGTCGGAAACAGCGTCCTTCGCGCACGCTAACATTGATTGGAAGGAGACAGCAGACGCACACGTGTTCAAGGCGGATGTGCCAGGGCTTAAAAAGGAGGAGGTGAAGGTAGAGATCGAGGACGATCGAGTGCTCCAGATCAGTGGAGAGAGGAACAAAGAGAGTGAGGAAAAGGGGGACACGTGGCACCGTGTGGAGAGGAGCAGCGGTAAGTTTAGTCGAAGGTTCAGGCTTCCGGAGAACGCGAGGTTGGATGAGGTGAAGGCAGCGATGGAAAACGGCGTGCTGACCATCACCGTGCCCAAGATTGAAATGAAAAAACCAGAGGTGAAGTCAATTCAGATATCTGGTTAGGTATTTGGTCCTATGTATGTTTATGTTTGGTAATCATCAGATAATAAGTTGTTTGTTTGGGGTTTTAAAGTTGTCACCATGGTGAATGTAAATGTTTGGCTACATGTGGAATACAATGATTATCTCTTTCTGCGCTTCCATCTCTTGTGATGTTGTGTTTTGAAGCATGCAGCAAGCAGTCATTTGTTCCTTTAACATCAAACTGCTTACCATTAAAATTTCTTGGCGGTTTTCAACCTCAACTTCAACAGTTTTTTGTTTTTTGTTTTCTTCTATAAGTTGATCATCACATTACAATGTCAATTTGATTAATAAATAAATAGGGAGTATTTGAAGAAGCTTTTTTCAAATTATTGCCAGTGGTTGTAGAAAACTGGGTCGTTTATTTCACCCTGCACCAATTTCATGAGTGTCTTGATCATTGAAACTCGGTTAACCCACTCTCAATAGTCAAAATCAGCCTAATACTACTACCAAACAACCTGTGACGGACCTAAAATCAGATCCACGTACACAATATCTATGCCAGGCCAGAACCAATCTAGACGTCTCAGAACATGTCCATACCCCCTTGCTTCCAAGGAGAAAGAAAGGAAACAGATACGTCACCCATCTTCCACCTTACATATCACTAAGGGGACGTTTTGCATTTTGTTAAAGGATTTGCATTATACATTATTTGCATTTGTTAGGATTTTGTCAAAGAATTTGCATTATCTTATAGAAAAAAATTGTTAATCTGGTGGAGGGAGATTGAGATTGAGATTTTAAATATCAAAGAAAAGAAGGGCTTTACTTAAGAAATCCTAAGATTTTCTAAGTGGAATCTTTTTTCATTACACTTATGTGAATCCATAACAAGGATTGAGGTTGAGTTTTTACCTTTTGAGAGAATTTTTTATTTATACTTTATAAAAGAAAATAAATACCTTCAAAACAGAAATGGGTTTGATGTTTTTTCAATAGGAACATATGTCACCCACACGATTCCTGCTCGCTGTCCCTGTGGCCCTGCCTCTGTATTGGATAGTATGTACTAATCCAAGCCAAGGTACATTTCTTTTTCATCTTTCCATAACATTTTATTATGTATTTATAACGCATGCATTTTTTAGGTGATGAATATAACGTACATTAATGAACAAATCAAGAATGATCGATCCATATCTTAATATTTAATTAAAGGATACATTCACATTGTAACAATAATTTATGACAAACAAAGTAATACTATAATTCAAATTCTATGTCTCACCTCTTTCATCAGATGTTTATATATAAGTCTGCTACTGATTGCAACTAATTGTCAATTGTAGTTTTTCTGATGGGTGCAGGGCAGGGCCGGTTCTATCAAACATAACCAAAATACAACTAATTAGTAGTATCGCTTTGTATTGTATTTAAGAATATCATAACTTACTATTAATGCCAATTGCCAAAAGAAGATACATACTGTAGCCATGTATGTGAAATACAACACTTGAACCATCAAACAAAACCAAAATGCAAGCTCCTAGCTAATACTTACAGTACATACAACCAACATCACCACTATCAAATAACAACATACTTCAAATAATAAATATATTAAAACTCAGCTACGAATTCATTTATTAACTAAAATTCCTTCCGTTTTACTTCATTTCAATAGTTTTATTAAGTTGTTTCTAATGTGGTAGTTAGTGAGCGACTAATCAAAAGTAGGTGAATACAAGTTGAAAAATAAAAATAAAAAAAGTGAACATGATGATGATGCAATTGCAAGCAGATGAAGAAGAAAAATATATTATAAGGAAGAAAGCAAGCGTACGAGGCATGAACAAAAATTCCTCCTTACATCAAGTCCAAGAACCAAAGAGGATGATTCTCATGTCATTTGCATTTTCATCAAACAAGCGAATCCATAGGTACCCGTCCGTAATTATATATACATATAATCTAACCAACCAACCACCCGTAATCAAATTCATCTATCCTTCAATGGATTCTCCACACGTTCTCATCTTCCCCTTTCCGGTTCAGGGCCATGTCAGCTGTATGCTCAAACTTGCAGAGCTCCTCTGTCTCTCTGGTCTCTCTGTTACCTTCCTCAACTCCGACATCATTCACCACCGCCTCCTCCGCTACACTGACGTCCTCTCTCGTTTCTCTCGATACCCTGCTTTCAGATTTCAAACCATTTCTGACGGCCTTCCGCCTGATCACCCTCGTTCCGGTAATACAGTTGTTGATATTTTCGATTCCATCAATATGGTAACCAAACCAATGTTTAGGGAAATGCTTCTCCCTGGTGGTTGCTTGACTTGTGGGAACCGCCCACCGGTTTCATGTGTTATTGCCGACGGGGTCATGTGTTTCACCATTGACGTCGCTAAAGAAATGGGGATTCCCATTTTCCTCTTCCGTACGGTCAGTGCTAGTTGTTTTTGGGCTTTTTACTGCATTCCCAAACTCATTGAATCTGGCGACCTTCCCATCAAACTCAAAGGTACACTTTAACACACCTTTCTTTCATCAATTCTATATATTCAATTATTATTTATTACTTCTGGTCTATAATTTTGGGTCAGTGGGTGGCACTTCTTTTCTTAATTTTTAAAGAAAAAAAAAAATACCGTCTAATGAAAATTGTTGATAATTTACAGAAGACGATGAAATGGACAGACTTGTAGTTGGTGTTACAGGGATGGAAAAATACCTTCGGTTTCGTGATCTGCCTAGTTTTTGTCGTGCTACTGACCTATCGGACAAAGCATTCCAAGTGGTGACAAGTGAGACACAAGAAACATATAGAGCAAACGGACTCATTCTCAACACCTTCGAAGGCTTAGAAGAATCGTCATTGGCTCAAATTCGCAAGCACATTCCTAACTTGTACTCAATCGGGCCTCTTCATGCCCACCTAAAATCCCGATTGGAAGCCAAAATGACATCACCACCACCTCGATCATCAAATAGTTTATGGGAGGAAGATCGAACTTGCATGACATGGTTAGACGAGCAACCACGAAAGTCGGTCATATATGTTAGTTTTGGAAGCATGACTTTGTTGAGTAGAGATGAGGTGACTGAGTTTTGGTACGGGCTTGTGAATTCTAAGAAGAACTTTTTATGGGTGGTTAGGCCAAACTCTGTGGTCGGGGATGGTCAAAACATTCCGATGGAGTTATTAGAGGGTACGATGGAGAGAGGATATATGGTGAGATGGGCTCCACAAGAGGAGGTTCTTGCTCATCCTGCAATTGGTGGATTTTTAACGCACAGCGGATGGAATTCGACGTTAGAAAGCATTGTGGCCGCAGTGCCTATGATATGTTGGCCTTACTATGCCGACCAACAAGTTAATAGTAGGTTAGTTGGAGAAGTGTGGAAGTTAGGGTTTGACATGAAAGATGTTTGTGATAGGGTTGTGGTAGAGAAAATCATCAAGGATCTAATGGACATAAAGATCGATGAATTAACAAGACCAGTTGATCGGATGATGAAAATAGCACGAAGATCGGTTGTTGAGGATGGGACATCTTATAGTAATTTGAATCGTTTAATCGATGATATAAAAAACTCAAGAAAAGATGAATATGCATTTTGACTCAATAATATTCACAATTTTTTTAATCAAATTCTCATATTACTTTCATATGAAAATTCAAATTTTGTAAGTGGGATTTATTTACTTGAATTTGAAGTATCTTGACAGTATTGAGCCGAAAAGAAATTGAGAAAACAAATGATTCTCATTGATTCAAAAGAGAAGAATTGCTACATATTTATATTGAAAAAAAAGGGAGAAACTAACTAACTGAAAATAACTAACTAACTACTTAATTAACAACTTTTCTAATAAGAAAATAACTACATTGCATTTTCTGCTAACAACCTTTAATATCCTCCCCTCAAGTGGAACCTTGGTGAATATCATCAAGGTTCAACTTGGACAAAAGATGTTGAAATTGTGGTCCATATAATCCTTTCGTGAAGAAATCTGCAAGCTGGTACTCTGTGGGTATATGCTTTGGCTGAACAAAACCCAACTTATATTGCTCCCGAACAAGATGACAATCTATATCCAAATGCTTTGTTCTCTCATGAAAGATAGGATTCTTAGTGATATGTATGGCTGCATTATTATCACACCACAGAGAGACTGGAATCTTAACTTTGACTTGAAGATCACGTAGGATGTAGCTGATCCATAACAATTCACATACAGTAGCTGCAAGACTCCTGTATTCTGCTTCACATGATGATCGTGAGACAGTTTTCTGCTTCTTAGTCTTCCATGAGATTAATGAATCTCCTAAAAAAAATACAAAAGCCAGTCAAGGATCTTCTTGTATCAGTACAGTTAGCCCAATCTGAATCACTATAAGCATTAATAGTGACAGGTGATGACTCCTTTGAAAAAAATAATCCTTTCGATGGACATCCTTTCAAATATTTGAGTACATGAAGTGCTGCATCCCAGTGTATGTCAGTAGGAGAGTGCACAAACTGACTTAGCTGTTGAACTGCATAGCTGATATCAGGCCTTGTAAAGTTCAAGTACAAAAGCTTACCAATCAATCTTCTGTATGGCTCAGGATCATGTAAAACTTTTCCCATATCTGCAGCTAACTGAACATTCTTTTTGATTGGAGTTGAAGCTGGTTTTACTCCTATTAGACCAGCATCTGATAAGATATCCATCACATATTTTCTCTGATTAACATATAGTCCCTTTTCGGTTCTTAACAGCTCAATTCCCAGAAAATAGCTTGCAACTCCAAGATCCTTTATCGTAAAAGCATCATGCAGAAACTCTTTTACTCCTTTAATCAAGTTTTCATCAGGCCCAGTAAGTAACACATCATCAACATAGACTATAAGAGCTATAAAACTCTCATTTTCTCCTTTTGTGAATAAACAATGATCATGAGATGATTGTTGAAACCCATATGATAAGAGTTTTCCACATAACTCCATATTCCACTGTCTGCTTGCTTGTTTCAAACCATATAAGGACTTATTTAATTTGCAGACTTCCCCTTTCTTTGCTTTGAGATAACCTGCTGGTGGAGTAAGATACACATCTTCATCCAAATACCCATGCAAAAACGCATTATTGATGTCTAATTGATATAAAACCCAGCCTTTTGAAACAGACAAAGATAAGAGTATTCTCACAGTCACTACTTTGGCGACTGGAGAAAAACTGTCAATATAATCAATCCCATACACCTGCTTGTATCCTTTTGCAACTAACCTGGCTTTATACCTTTCTATTGTGCCATCTGGACGCAATTTGACCTTGTAGACCCATTTAGTCCCAATTGCCTTTTTATCTGCAGGTAATTGAACTAGAGACCACGTATTGTTGTTATCCAAAGCTGATAACTCCTTTTCCATTGCATCAACCCATTCTTTACTTTCACAAGCTTCTTTGTAAGATGAAGGTTCCATAATCTGTGAAACTGAACTGAGAAAACTCATATGTTCAGATGTGAGTCCAGAAGATTTGATATATGGAAATGTAGGTGGAAGATGAGGAGAAGTAAAAGCTCTGGCCTTTTTAGCAGGAAAACCACCCTCTGTACAATGCATAACGTAGTCATTGAACCAAGATGGAACTTTCTTAGTCCTTGTACTGATCCTTGAAGAAGCAGCTTGAGGTTGGTCTGTTGTATTTGAAGTGTTATTCTCGACTGATAAATCTTCAAAAACATCATTCTGATCAGGATTATAATCACTTGAAGGAATGAAATCTTGTTGATTAACTTCAAACACCTCATCTGTAACAGAATTCTCAGCAACAATATTAGGAATAACATTTTTCATATCCAGTTGCCCAATAGTATTTCTTGAAAAAGGAAATACTGATTCATAGAATACCACATCTCTTGACATAATAATCTTCTTTTCAGTTAAGTCATACAACTTGTAGGCCTTTTGTCCTGGATTGTACCCTATAAAACAACAAGTAGCTGCTCTTGATTCAAACTTTGTTTTATGAGGTATTGTGTTTGTTGCAAAACACAAACAACCAAAGACCTTGAGATTAGAATAGGAAGGTGTTTTATTATACAAACACTCAAATGGAGTCTTCCAGTTTAGAATCTTGGTAGGAAGCAAATTGATTATATATGTTGCCATTAACACAGCATGACCCCAAAAACATATTGGCAAATTTGCTTGTGAAAGCAATGCCCTTGCTACCTGAATAAGATGTTGATGTTTCCTTTCAACCTTCCCATTTTGTTGTGGAGTATAAGGGACACTCCTTTGATGTAGTACTCCTAATGATGAAAACAATTTGTGACAATTTTGATTCACAAATTCAGTACCATTATCAGTCCTAACAACTTTGACAGTTGTTTGAAACTGATTTTTGACATATGCAAGAAAATTGGAAATTGTCTGAAAAACCTGAGTCTTATCAGTCAATAAGAATGTCCATGTAGATCTTGAAAAATCATCTACAATTGTGAGAAAGAAAGATGCTCCTGAAATGGTCTTTGATCGATAAGGTCCCCACAAATCAATGTGTATAAGATCAAAAATTCTAGCAGAAACTGAAGTACTACTAGAAAATGACATTCTTTGTTGTTTTCCTTGATGACATGGTATACAAGGATTCAATTCAGTATTCTCTTTGGCTGGGATGAAAGTTAAATGTTGCATAACAGATGATGATGTATGTCCCAACCTCTTGTGCCACAAAGTAAATGATTCTTTATTACAATCATCAGCAACATTACAACTGTTGAACTGCTTGAAATACATCTCCTTAGGAACAAAATTCTGATCAAAGGAAGAAGAAAAACTGTGCTTGTCCAAAACATATAGCCTTCTCAATATCCTTCCTATAGCCACAATTTTAGCAGTTTGAAGGTCCTGTAAGACACAGCATGTAGGCAGAAAAGTAAATGCCAGATTTGCACTAAGTGCCAAGGCTTTTACTGACAGAAGGTTACACATAAAACCAGGAACATGTAGCACATCCTTGAGAACCAATCTTGTATTTAAAGTGACTGAACCAGTATGAGTTACTGATTTGATTGAGCCATCAGGTAAGAAAATAGGACTGTATGAATTAAGTGATCTTGGTTCACTTAATGTAGATAAGTTTGCACACATGTGTGCAGTTGCTCCAGTATCTAGAATCCATATATCCTTACCAAAATTATCAGCTTTCAAGGAATTAAGTAAGGATATGTTCATACCTGCAAAATCTCCGAAGTAAGAAAGATTTGCAAGATGACCATTCGCCTGCTGATTAACCTTCATGAAACTGTTGAATTGTTGAAATAACTTTTGCATAGAATCAGCATCAAATTCTTGTTGACCAACACATAGAGGATCATCATCAATCTGTTTAGAATTTAATTCTGCCATATGTGCAGAATTTGAATTTGACTTTTTCTTTTCTTTGAATTCCTTATACCAATCAGGATACCCTATCAATTTGAAGCAGGCATCTCTTGTATGACCATTAACTTTACAATGATCACAAAATCTATCATTCTTACCTTTTCCTTGAAAATTCTTCTTCATATTCTGTTTGTAATTAGATGTTTTGGCCATCATGGCTGACATCTCTGTTGGAACAGAAAAATTAATCTGCACCTCTCTTTGTTTTTCAACACTTAGTGCCATTGAGTAAGCCTTATGAACAGAGGGAAGAGGATCTAGTACAAGTATTTGATTTCTCAAATTATCATAAGCATCATTGAGTCCCATCAAAAATTGCATTAACTTCGTAGAAGAATTGAAATCTGCTATGGCTTTAGCAGATCCACAATTACAGGGAGGGAGATGAACAAGACAATTTAGCTGATCCCATAATTGTTTCAGCTTAGTGTAATACTTTGAGAGAGAAGATTCACCTTGTGTTATCGATGCAATTTGTCTCTGTAATTGATAGATCAGAGGTCCATTGCTCTCACCAAAATGCTCTTCCAATTCCAGCCATAGTTCTCTTGCAGTGGTTGAAAAAATGAATGCACCAACAATCTCCTTTGAGATAGCATTCAGAATCCATGAACGAACCATACAATCACTGCTGATCCATTCATCAAGCTCATTGCCATCTGTTTCAGGTAATGTCGAGGATCCATCGATGAATCCTACTTTTCTTTTTGCTCCTAAAGCCAATTGAATGGAGAATTTCCATTGCATATAATTTTCGTTGCCAGATAAAGGAATTGAAACCAGAAACATACTCGGATCATTTCCTTTTTGATTGAGATTATTCGAATTTGAATTTGATAATGGATGAACAGTGGGATTGATAGTTTCAGGTGTACTCATGATGAGTTAATAGAGAAGAAGAAGGAAGAAAAGAATTCAGAGGATCGCAACCTGCTCTGATACCATCTTGACAGTATTGAGCCGAAAAGAAATTGAGAAAACAAATGATTCTCATTGATTCAAAAGAGAAGAATTGCTACATATTTATACTGAAAAAAAAGGGAGAAACTAACTAACTGAAAATAACTAACTAACTACTTAATTAACAACTTTTCTAATAAGAAAATAACTACATTGCCTTTTCTGCTAACAACCTTTAATAAAGTAAAAATAGCATGGAACAATGATCATATCATGGATAAATTTTAAATGCTTTAATTTTAGAAGCCAATGCTATAAGTTGATGTTTACAAATGTTTATAATGAGCTTAAGCTACTGTAAGCGTACATCCTAATCATTTTGCTATGCTAACAAAAATCATCTGAAATGTCTCTTTTTAAACAAAAAGTAAAAAAGAAATTGTAAATTCCTCAATAATATTCAATATCTTATGTTACCTTTCTTAGCCTATAATTTTTTTTCACAATTCCTCTATTGTCAATTTTTGTGTTTTATGTTAACTTTCTTGGTAATTTTCCTTACATTTTATATAACCAACTAGTTTAATACCCATGTTTTACATGGATTGATATAAAAAATTTGTTATAAATTTAACATTTAAGAGGTGGAATCCCTTAAAAAATCTTAAATTTAAAAAAAAAAATTAAGATACAACAAAAACAAAAACAAAAACAAAAAAAAAAAAAGATAAAATACAGGCAAAATCATTGAGTCAATGGTTTCTTTAAATTATTTATTATTTGAGACATCTAAACATGAAGTTTATTATTTTATTATTTTAAAAAAAAAAGTTATTTTAGCTTGTTAATTTTGAAAACTTTTAATGAGTATTAATTGTAGTTTCAATAGTTTAGGAAACAAAAATAATAAAGTTTAAATTAAATCAATTATGCATGTGACTTAAATTAATGCTAATTTTTATTTTTGAAAAAATAGCGGGAAAATGAAAAAGTGATGTATTAGAATGATGGCATGTGGCAATTATTGTTCTCATTTATTATAATACTAGTTTATTATCCGCGTATTATGTGGATATTTTTAATGTATATAAAATATAATAAATAAAAAGATAAAGATATAAATATTATTTTTTAAACAAAAGTATATAAGATGATATTATTATTTATTATGAACTATTCATTTTGTATATTTCTAAATATATATTAAGAGTAATTATTTTCTTATATATTTTTTAAACTTTTATTATATTATCTTATAATTAATAAGTTAGTAGATTATTAGATATTGTTTGTTTGATTTGATTTGAATGTAAAAGTGGATTATATTAGATTTGGATAGATTTAATTAATAAGTTAGTAGAGTATTAGATATTGTTTGATTTGATTTGAATTGAATTTAAAAGTTGATTATATTAGATTTAGATATATTTGATTTAAATTTCTTTATTAATTTTAAAATCTATAAATGTCACGTGTCGATTCATGGTGACGACACGTGGCTTCACCAGAAATAAGTATAGTTACTCTCTTAATAGTATCGATAGATATAGATTATTTATTAAAAATATCCACGTTAGAATCATAACCTAGTTTGTATTAAAAAAAACACATTCGGATTCAGTTATATGTTTTTGGGCTGGGTCAGGGTGATAGATCAATGCATGTTATTGATTTTTCAATTTTTTTTCATGGGCTCAAACATCAACATGAACACACACTCTCTTGTCTCTAAAGATAACACATAATATCTGAATATTTGATTTTCTATAAACTTATTCAAAATGGGATCTTTAATTTCTAAATCTGGATAGTATAACCGGGTTGGATTTTATTTGATGGACAGGAATTTTTTCCTGTTTAGAAGTCCGGTTTTGTATTCAGTTTTTGTAAAAATCCGATTTAAAATTGTCATTTTCCAGTTAGTTTTGTTACTATACTAACCATTTTAAAGTAAAAAATCGGATTAAGAAAACGGTTATAGGTTAACCGAATCCTGTCAAACTTGGACCCAAAATCGGTTTTCTTAAAACACAAAAAAAAAAAAAAAAAAAAAAAAAAAAAAAAAAAAAAAAAAAACTTGATCGGATATTGTGCATTCTTCCATTCCAGTTGATCAATTCAAAGATGTCATTCTAATATACAGTCAAAGACCCTGAGATCTTAACCTTAAAAGTTTGCTTTGAATTAACTACTTCCACTTATCAAAGTTGCTTATATATGTTATTCTAATAGTTGAAAGAGATGGTTGATATATATAGTTCAAAATTAATATGTAAAAGTAGTTGGAGTTTTATGTTCTAACAAGCTTTAACATGTTTTTTTTTATGTTTTCAGTTACAATGACAAAATATAATCGACTAATTTCCTTAACGACTGATAAGAAGAGCCACCTTCCATTACAGAGAGGTTTACCTTGTCTTTAAGACAAGTTATTCTCTCACGCATCTCCCGTCCTTCTTTCTCCATCATTACCCTTTTAATCGCCTTCTCAATCCCACTCCTTTCCAATCCATCCTCCAACATAACGCCAATCTTCCAAACATCGCACACATATCTCGCGTTAATCGGTTGGTCCACAAAGCAAGGGGAACAAATCATAGGAACTCCTTCGCATATGCTCTCCAATGTTGAGTTCCATCCGTTATGAGTCCAAAAACATCCTGTTGCTTCATGTTCCAGTACCTCCTGCTGAGGAGACCATTTCACTATCTGTCCCCTATCCCCCACGCTTTCTAGGAACTTTTCAGGCAACGACTCGAGCCATTCTGTACCAGGAACCACCCCTGGTCGAACCACCCACAAGACGTATTTGCCAATCCATGGGCCACTTCTTGAAATTCAAACTCTGTTATATGTGCTGCACTCCCAAAGCTTACGTATATCACAGACTTAGGATCGAGACTGGGTGTCTAGCCATGTGAGAATTGACCGGTCTTGCTCTATCAAGCTGCTGGAAGACGCTGGGAAGTACTTGTGGAATGGGCCTAAAGTGAAGCTTGGGACTGGAAAGTCTTGGCAGACGGTTTCTAGTGAAGCTTCTTCGAGTTCTTTGAAGGTATTCCAAATGAGCCCTGATGATGCCTTCATTTCTTTAATCATGTTGCTGGTGAAGTCCGCCATATCCTTTGGATTCACACTCATCTTCATAAAGTCTTTGACTTTCATAACTGGATATTCCGGTACATGTGTCTCGTATTCTGTATCTGCGCGCAAACATAACAAATGAATTGATTTTGGTTGATTTTAGTTTATTCCATCTATTCCTCAACCCGAACGTACACAGTATTCCAATTTTTCAATACGAAAAGAAACCGGCCTATGATAGAAGCCAAAATAATTAATTTATTAAAAAAAAAAAAACAATATATTTTCATGTTTTTTACAGTTTCATTCTATTATTTTTTTTTATAAGAAAGTCATCAGGTTATTATTTTCGTTCTGAATTTTAGAAATTTTTTTTTTTCATAATCAACAATTTCTTTTTCCACAAAAAAACCAATATGTTTTCATTTTTTTCTTTGAAAAGTCCTCAAACCTAAGCACTTTTTTTATAAAGGAAAAAAAATTAAAAAATCACAAACAAATAAATAACTTCAGGATTTTATTGGTAAAAATTAGCACAGATGTTATGACTAAACCACAAAAACCCTTATGTGGCGTTTGGTTCATGGATAGGAATTCAAATGAATTGGAATTTATATTTTAGTTATTAATATGGTTGTTGGTGAAGGTAAAAGATGATTTTTAGAATTAGTTAAAGATGTAGATCGAAATCTAATTCGTTTATAGGTTGGAATTTAATTCATTTATATTTTTGATGATGTCAAATTTCTATAAACAACAAAATTTGATGGAAAATACATAATATCTAACTCATTCCATCAGTTATAAAAGATTGTAACAAGCTAAATTTAAATTGCAATTCATCGAATTTCATAACACGAACCAAACATCACCTTATAGATACAAGCATAACCATTAATTAGGCTATTTAATTTTGGTTCTACATATACAATCATTGCTTTATTTTTGGGTAATTTGCTGAGAATAATAACATAAATTTTGAAAATCGATGAAAAATTAAGATGATGTATATTTTTTTCCAAGAAAAAGAACATATATAATTCAAATTTATAACATATAAGTGATAAATGGTATGGTGAAAGTATTTATGATACCTTTAATTTATTATCAAATATATTAGATATTTAATTATATTATATTTCTCGGTACTTTACTCTATTTCTATTGCTTTTATATAATAGCATGTAAATACGGATTGATTAAAAAAATAGTACCGTAGAAGATATTTGATGTGGTTAACTGAAGAATTGGTTCCTTCGGATTTAATATGAACAAGAATTAACGTTTGTGCCATGGACATTAAGTTTATGAGTAGGGCCGGCCCTGAGTAAGGTCAATACGGGCAACCGCTCAAGGCCCATTAATTAATCATGGGAGACCCATTTTCCAAAAATCTATTATATATACTTAGGTCTATTAACGGTTAAACAAGATCATCGACTTGCCAAAAATTTTAGTTTATATTATATAATTATAAGTTTTTGTTTTTATTTAGCATTTTTACTTAAATTTTGTTTATTTTAAAAATACATATGTATTTATAGGGCCCCTTTTAAGTTTTTGGTCAGGCCTCGAAAATTACAGGATGTGAGAACTGCGATGAATGAATTGAACCTGTATAGAAAGCTACCTACCTTCTTTTGTGTGGTAATAGGAAATCTTTTTAGAGTAAAGGTCATAAGCAAGGATGCAAGCAAGACTGCCTGTCCGGAGCACCAGCCGAGGAAGCTTAAGGGAGTCAGCCACCGCCTGCGTGAAGTAGAATGTGGCATCTGTGATCAAACAAGCAACATGATCGGACGACTCGGCCAACAACGCACCAACACATTCCCTAAACGGATATTCACAGCTTCTGCTAAGGTGGTTTACGAAAAAGAAGGGATTAGGGTTGGTGGGCAACTGGTTTTCGACCTCAGAGAAGCGGTCGGAGATGGGTTTGAAGCAGAAGTGAGGATAGTTTGAATGATTGGGAGAGTTGTATTGGGTGTGTATGATGGTTATCTTAAAACCTTGGGTGTGAAGAATGTTGGCTAGCTGAAGCATTGGATTGATATGACCTTGGAAAGGTAGGGGAAACATTATGATTCTCCGGCAAGCTGCCGTCTGACGGATATTAAGGGCTAATATACTGTAAATATTTACCATATTAAATAGTCCATTATTGCTGTATAATCTCCTATTATAGCTCCTATTATTTCCATTATTTCCATAGTTAGTTGCTGATCTGTGGCTATATATTGACCACTCTCTGTACATGTATTATTCAAGTTCATCAATAAACATTCTGATATTATATTTCATTATATGGTATCAGAGCCTCTCCTGCTCTAAAGAGTCGATCCAAACCCTCATAACCTATTCTGTCATCTTCTTCTCCAACTCATCCCTACTGAACCTTCAAACCCTAAAAATGGTGTCCAAAACTACTATCCAAATCACAGCCGCCACTCACTTTCCAATCAAATTAACACCCAATAATTTTCCCGTGTGGCGTAAACAGGTTGAATCAACGTTGATCGGCCTTGAACTTGAATCCTTCATCTCGGGTACAAGCATTCAACCCGCACGCTTCATACCAGATAAAGATGGTGAAAAAGAAAACCCACAGTTTCTTCCATGGTATCGTCAAGATCAAATCATTATTAGTGCGATTCTTGGAAGCTGCTCGGAAACCATTCAACCTCTCATCTCCTCTGCTACTACTGCCAGAGATGCTTGGGAACGATTAACCTCAAGCTTTGCCAGTGCTTCACGATCCAGAATCATAGCTCTTAAATCCAAACTTGTCAAGAATCCCAAAGGAAGCCGCTCCATAGCTGAGTTCCTCCAAGACATGAGGACCATTGCTGACGACCTAGCTCTCGCTCAGTGCCCAGTTACTGAAGAAGACCTAATGATTCACATTCTTTCTCAACTTGGCGATGAGTACAGCACAATCACAGCCGCAATCAAGGTTCGTGATAACCCACTCTCATTTTCTGAACTATTTGACAAATTACAGGACTATGAACGAGCCCTCAAGGAACACTCCTCCACCGTAGAATCTTCCATTGCCACTGTCAACTATACCTCTCGCCACCAGAATCCTCCAAATCGCTCTGCTGGCTCATCAAGGTTCCCCGCTGGTAATCGCAACAATCGATCTCAATGGTCTGGCAACCCCAATCGTGGCACCCCTGCCTCTAGCAATCGCAACAGCAAACCCAGTAGCTTTTGTCAATATTGCAATATTCCGGGTCATCTCACACGGGACTGTCGAAAACTTGCTCGGTTTCTTCGGGACAATAATGTGACAATGGAATCCTCAAACTCCGATGCACCTGTCGCAAATGTAACAACCTCAAGTCATGTCTCTCCATCATGGCTCTTTGATACCGGTGCATCGAACCATGTCACCTCTGATCGGAACACTCTTCACAGTGTTTCTGAATACGGAGGCCCCGATGAAATTGTTCTTGGTGACGGTACATGTTTACCTATTTCACACGTTGGCAACACACACTTAAACACACCAAATAAGAAACTTCTGTTACCAAATGTTTTACATGTTCCACACTTACGTCGGAACCTTATTTCTGTTGCAAAATTATGTAAAACTAACAGTGTTTCGGTGGAATTTTTTCCATCTCATTTTTTTGTGAAGGATCTTCGCACGGGGGCGTGTCTAATGCGAGGCGAGAACACTGAGGATGTTTATCATGCTAGTCTACCTTCCAGGCTCCAACTCAACCTCACTCTACAACATTCACCACTTGATCTGCACCATAAACTCGGCCATCCTTCTATTAAAGTGTTTAAAACAATTGTTTCAATGTTAGGTTTTCATTCAAAAAATATTTCTAATGTTCATTGCTCTTCTTGTTCCATCAATAAAAGTCACAAGCTACCATTTGGTCCAAACTCATTTGTTGCCACTAAACCACTTCAACTTATATATTCTGATGTATGGGGGCCAGTTCAAAAATCAGTTGACAATTTCACATACTATGTCATCTTTGTTGATTATTTTTCCAAATATACATGGATTTATCCCATGCAATACAAGAGTGATGTTGCTAAACTATTCCCTCAATTCAAGCTACTGGTTGAAAAGTTTTTTAACCTACCAATTGTCTCGTTTTTCAGCGACAATGGGGGGGAATATCAAGGTCTTTTACCATTTTTGCAATCTCATGGCATTTCCCATTATACGACCCCACCACATACCCCCGAACAAAATGGCATCGCTGAAAGACGACATAGACACATTGTTGAAACCGGACTTGCATTGCTCCACTATGCCAAACTACCCCTTACCTTTTGGACACATGCCTTTCAAACAGCTGTGTACCTTATAAATCGACTTCCCACTTCTATTTTGTCTAAAAAAAGTCCATTTGAGTGTCTCTTTGGCCAACCACCTAACGACTCCAAACTCAAATCCTTTGGTTGTTTGTGTTATCCATGGCTTCGTCCCTACACAACGTCTAAACTTCAACCTCGCTCAAGTCCTTGCTTATTCCTTGGATACTCATCATCTAAGTCTGCATATAAGTGTTATGACCTCAACACCCATCGCCTATACCACTCTCGCCATGTTGAGTTCATTTCTAATCAATTTCCTTCTCATCGTCTCTCACTAAACTCGCCTCTCCCCTCCCCTGATCACTTCTTCCGCACAATCTTTACACCTTCCCTAAATCCTACTCCATACGATACCCCCGTCACACATCCTAACCCCACCCCCTTGAACACCCCACCCACTGACCTCACTGAATCCTCGGCTCCATCTACTCACATTTCACCTACCATATCTCCACCTTTCGTTATGCCCTCTCCACCATCCCATTCATCTCCGTCTACTCCCTCGTCCCCTCCCCCTAACTCCACCGTCTTTAGTCCCTCATCACCATCTATTCATCCTACACCAACTTTCACTTCATCTACCCCGCTCCCTTCATCTAATCATCCCTCCCCACCACCTCCCACTCAACGCCACCGAAAACCAAACCCCAAATACTTCAACCCCTCCTTTGTCAACTCCTCCACCCTACATCCCATTCCAACTCCGGTTGCACCACATACTCACACCCAAGCACTTAAAGATCCTAATTGGCGCCACGCCATGGATCAAGAGTTCAATGCTTTAATGCACAATGGCACTTGGGAACTTGTTCCTCCGTCCTCTCATTCTCCTATTGGTTGCAAATGGGTGTTTCGACTCAAACGCAACCCTGACGGTACCATTGAAAAATACAAAGCTCGCTTGGTCGCCAAAGGGTTTCTCCAACAATATGGAAAAGATTACTTTGATACTTTTAGTCCTGTGGCCAAACCGGTCACCATTCGCGCCGTCCTCTCTATCGCTCTATCCAAGCAATGGCCTCTCCGCCAATTGGATGTCAATAATGCATTCCTTCATGGCACTCTTCATGAGGAAGTATTCATGACTCAACCACCGGGTTTTGTTCACCCCCAATTTCCGTCTCATATTTGCAAGCTCAAGAAATCTCTCTATGGCCTAAAACAGGCTCCTCGGGTATGGTACATGGAACTTACCAATTTCCTTCTCTCATTCGGATTTCGCAAATCAAGAGCTGATCCTTCCCTTTTCATTTACAATTATAATGGAACTCTTGCCTACCTTCTGATATATGTTGATGACCTTGTTCTTACCGGCAACAACAATCCCTTTCTTGCCCATTTTGTTACCACCTTAGCCAAACGTTTCTCCATAAAAGACTTAGGTCCTCTTCATCATTTCCTTGGCATTGAGGTTATTTCCTTACCTACTGGTCTTTTTCTTTCTCAACACCATCACATTCACGATCTCCTAACTCAGTTTCATATGGATGGAGCAAAAGAAGTGGCTACTCCCTTAAACTCCTCGGTGACTCTCACCTCCTCAGACGGGTCCGCAAGCGTTGACCCCACACCTTATCGCAAACTAGTGGGCGGCTTACAATATCTGGCATTTACTAGACCAGATATTTCCTTTGCTGTGAATAAACTCTCACAGTTTATGCACTCTCCTACTGAGACTCATTGGCAAGCATTGAAACGGGTTCTCCGTTATTTGAAAGGTACCATCCATCATGGTTTGTTCCTGCGTAGGGGTTCCTCCATGGACCTCAAAGCATTTTCTGATTCGGATTGGGGGGGCATTGAGTGTGGTGGGCGCTCCACTACTGCATATTTGCTATACATTGGGTCTAATGTTATCTCTTGGCGGTCTGCCCGTCAAAAGTCTGTTTCCAGATCATCAACTGAAGCTGAATATAAGGCTCTAGCCAATGCTGCATCTGAGGTCTCGTGGGTTCAAAATCTCTTATTTGAATTGGGCATTACCACAACCACACCACCGACTTTATATTGCGACAATACTGGAGCCACTTATCTCTGTGCCAATCCTGTCTATCACTCACGTATGAAGCATGTTGCATTGGATTACCACTTTGTTCGTGAGAAAGTTGCTGATGGTTCGTTACGCGTCTGTCATATCAATTTCTTCGATCAGTTGGCCGATGCATTGACAAAACCTCTTACTCGTCTTCCCTTTCTTCGTTTACGGTCCAAGATTGGAGTTTCTGACGGATCCTCCATCTTGCGGGGGCGTATTAAGGGCTAATATACTGTAAATATTTACCATATTAAATAGTCCATTATTGCTGTATAATCTCCTATTATAGCTCCTATTATTTCCATTATTTCCATAGTTAGTTGCTGATCTGTGGCTATATATTGACCACTCTCTGTACATGTATTATTCAAGTTCATCAATAAACATTCTGATATTATATTTCATTACAACGGAGACCCATATCATTTTTCATGTTAATTAATCAGCGATCGCGACACTCAAGTTAAGCTGATCGAATTAGAAGCAAGAAAGAAACGAAGGATTTATTTATTTCTAGTTTCTTGTACGTTCAATCAAGCAGGTGTACAAAATGAATTTGATAACTAAACTTGGTAAATGTTCATGTACCTTCCAAGAAAGATACAAGTCATGTAGTCAATTTTAGATCGAATAATAGAATTCGTATTAATTTAGAGACATATCAGCAAACTATTCATTTTTGTTAATTTGTCAAAATAGTTGTGACTAAATTAATCATTTTATGTGGTATCTATATAATATAACTCACAGTTTTTAATCATAAATAATTTTTTAACATAATAATTATATAAATATATTGACGACGAAACAAAAAGAAAAAAAATATTATATCATCATCCTGACCGTCGAAATTAAATCAACTTTTAATATCAACCGTTTGAAATGTTAAGAGTGCTTATGGTGACTTTAAGGTTAGAGGTCCGACTACCATAGTAGACAAAAGTATAGTTTTAGAAGTAGAATTAGAAGAGTGTATTGTCGATATTTATTTTTTTCATGATTTTTGATATTCGGTTAGCTAACTTCAAAGTTTGCTTAGATAAGTTGATCTTAATATTATCAAATATAATATTATATTTTTATCTAAATACTACAAGTTAGTGTATCATTAAAATGTAATCAAAAAATTTATCACTTTTTTATTTAATTTTATAAAGTTTCAATTAACTAAATATTTAAATATTTCATTCTTTAGTTATATCACAAAAAGTAAATATTACAAAATAGTAATTTATTTTCGGTAGGGTCGTTCGAAATTTAAACATTTTTTTAATTAAATAATTAATTTTGAAAACGATAATTTGATAATTATGTTGACTATTTATCATTTATATCAGTTGAAAAAGTCAATATGTCATTTAAATGATTTTAAAACAACTTATGATAATTAAACATCTTAATGATTTATTCATTTTAGGATTATTAAATTAAATATTGAGTATTTATTTTAGTCAATATAATGATAAAGTTTTTTAATTGTTTTGTTTTATTATTATTATTTTAATAATGTTAAATAGTTATAAATAAGAAAAATCATAACAATAATAAATATTTCAATAGGTACTAAAACTAATCTTTAGCTTTACAGACACAAATATGTAACAACTATAGTAAATTTTTATAAACAAATAAATAAAAAAGTATTGAATTATAAAATAGACCAATCCAAAAGTTTAATAATTAATCGTTAGTTTTAGAATATTTAACTACTACAATTAGTTAAGTATTTTGTTAAAGCATTGTTAAATGTTGTTAGTTCTTTACAATATGACTAACGCAAGTTATATGTGCAATAATCAAATAATATTTTAGAAGGTTTCATCATCAAAATGGATTAAATTAATAAAATTAAGAAATTATATATATATTTTTTGTCAGAAAGTAAATGTGATTAATCATAGTCATCGTCTATTGGATCATGGGTCCGCAATAAAAGAAACAACAAAAAAAAAACTATAAAGATTGTAAACGAAGTTACCCGGAAAAAAAAGTGGTTATTTAAGTAAAGAGTTGGTCATTTGTAATAGTAAGAGTGTGTTTGTTTTCAATTAAGAGGCTCTGAATTAGGTATGAAGTCTGAATTTCAGATCTTAACATAATTTATATTGTTTGTTAAAATTCAGACTTAAGAGGTTACAACCTCTGAATTTCCCTCTGAATTTTAAGAGAATGAGACTAGTCTGAATTAAATTCAGAGCCTCTTAATTTCAGACTTTAAGGTCTCCTCTTAATTTCAGACATGGTTTTCAGACTTCAGACATTTAACATCTTAAAAAACAAATACCACCTAAGTATATTAAAAGGTTTAATTAGACAATTGTAGTGATATTTTTGACAAGTTTAGACAATGGGGCCGTCCAAGCATGCATGATTACTTTACTAAAAGTTTTAGTTTAGTTTAATAATAGGGTTAATGTTGAAAAAAAAAAAACTCTATAAACTTTTATATATTTATAAGGTTTAAGTCCCTAGCCAACTTTTGTCTTATTCAAAACTATATATTTGATATGTTTAACATGTAACTAACCGGTCAACAGTACAGTGGCCTAAACAAGAAAAAAAAAAGTCCAGTGACTTAATCATGAATATTTAAAAATAAAGTTGGTTTTTTTAGTAATAAACTATTCGGTTAACTAATTGTTTTACCTGTTAAGCAGCTAGCAGGTTACAAAATATATAGTTTTGAATAAGAATTACTTTATTTAGGAACTTAAATACTCAGACTAAAAGTTCAGTGACTTAATCGATAATTGCATGAAAGTCTGTGAGTTTTTATTTCAATATTAACACTTAATAATATCCATGTGGCTATATATATATATATATATATATATATATATATATATAGGGGTGGGTTCAATGGAAAACCACTATGCACCGGAAAACCATGGAAACCTACGCATACCGTCCGATTTGATGCATTTCATGAAAAACGCGGTGGCATGATCGTAAATAAAGTGATGCATCACGCGAGATCTTGATGTATCACGCGGGAAATTAGATGCATCACGCGTGATTTTGATGCATCATGCGGGAAATTTGATGCATTTGTGGTGGTGCAGTGCAATTTTCACAAGTTTTCAGGTGCATTATGCAAAAAGACGGTGCATCACGCGAGAATTCGATACATCACGCGGGAATTGTGATGCATTTGTGGTGGTGCATGGAGGTTTTCCAAGGTTTTCCGATGCATGTTGGTTTTCCATTGAACCCCCCTCTATATATATATATATATATATATGATGTTCAAATAAATTTATATTGCCATGATGCCTTTAATTTTTGTACAAAAACTTGGAGTACGTACACTGGCCGGCAGCATGCATATATAATTAATGCTACTTAATTGGGTGTTTTCTTACTTTCTATTAATTAAGGATTCTTTGTTAAATTTTAACATTTGAACTTGATTTTTGTACAAAAACTATACTATTCCTACTCCTACCTAATCTACTCCTAAACTTGATTGATGAGTGGTTACGGAAAGCAAAATAGATTTCTTTTTTTTTTTGGGTTGTAGATATTGACTAAAAATATACATAGAGCAAAACTAATGCATCTAAAGTCAAACAAACGTGGGTGGATTGATTTCAAATAAAAGTAAATTGAATCATACATACATATATATATATATATATATATATATATATATATATATATATATATATATATATATATATATATATATATATAGGTGGATTCAATGGAGAACCTCCATGCATCGAAGAATCTTGAAGAACCTCCATGCACCACCACAAATGTATCACAATTCCCCCGTAATGCATCATTATTTCTACGTGATGCATCAAATTCCCGCATGATGCATCGATTTCTACATTATTTCCACGTGATGCATCAAATTTCCGTGTGATGCATCGATTTCTACGTGATGCATTTCAGTTTTTCTAGCGATGCATTGTGGTTCTCCAAGGTTCTTCGATGCATAAGGTTCTCCATTGAACCCACCCCTATATATATATATATATATATATATATATATATATATATATATATATATATATATATATATATATATATATATATATATATATATATATATATATAGGGGTGGGTTCAATGGAGAACATTATGCATCGAAGAACCTTGGAGAACCACAATGCATCGCTAGAAAAACTGAAATGCATCACGTAGAAATCGATGCATCACGCAGGAATTTGATACATCAAGCGGAAATAAAGTAAAAAGCGATGCATCACTCGAGAATTTGATGCATCACGTGGAAATAATGATGCATTACGGGGGAATTGTGATGCATTTGTGGTGGTGCATGGAGATTCTTCAAGGTTCTTCGATGCATGGAGGTTCTCCATTGAACCCATCTATATACATATATATATATATATATATATATATATATATATATATATATATATATATATATATATATATATATATATATATATATATATATATATATATATATATATATATATATAGATTGAGGTTCCATGGGGCACCATATGCATTGGGAACCAAATGGGAACCAAAAATGCATTACTTGTTTACAAAGGGTGCATTAAGGGCATTTTGGAAATGCTTAATAATATATTGTTAAATTATAAGATTTAATTTAATATTTATCATTTATTTAGGAAACTAAATAAACTGATCAACCACATTCCCATAAATCCATCATCTTTTCTCTCTCTTTCCCTTTCTCTTTCATAGCATATGGTATTGGTTGTTTCAAACATGATGCACAACAGCAATGCATCACGACAATGATGAACACATTGAAGACGTTGATGAACACGTTTAAATTTAAGAGCTGCATCACGAAATTAACACGTTTAAATGTTAAAATGCATCACGATTTTGGTGATGCATAATGATGGAACAAAAACGAGGATGAATATGGCCGAAATGCATCACGATTTTGGTGATGCATAATGATGGAACAAAGACGAGGATGAATATGATTGAAATGCATCATGTTTATAAATTGAATTGGATGAAGATGCATCGTGTTTGAAGACGAATCCAATAAATTGGATGAAGATGCATCATGTTTGTTTAGATTCGGATTGAATATTTTCTAAATTCAAACATCTTCCGATTTTGCCCTTTCGCGCGTGAGAAGTTGTGCACCCGTGCACCCATTTTCAAGTTAATTACCCTTTTGCCACTACAATCTGAATCATTAAAATTCAAGATCCAACGGTGCATACAGGTTCTTAAAGTGCACAATGCATACAGGTGCCCCATAGAACCTGACCCTATATATATATATATATATATATATATATATATATATATATATATATATATATATATATATATATATATATATATATATATATAGTCATGACATTATATCAACGCAAACCATTGTTTTTCCTTGATGCATAACATAATAAACCTAGCTTTGTATAAATTCATTCACATAGTTATCCAATAGATTCTCAATATAATGTCAATTTATATATAGGTAGGTATATAATGTTAATATACACATAAACTATTTTATTAACTCATGTATTACATGGTATGTTTAATAAAAAAAAATATTTTATTAAAATTTATATAAGTTAAAATATATGTAATTATTTATTTTTTAAATTTATAAAATTAAAGTATTATATTATAGACCACGAAAAACATGTTATATATTATGCAATCTCCAAAAAATTAAATTGAAGTGACACTTGACGTTAGATGTTTTCTTTCACTATAATATATAAATTTTAGTAAGTAAATTTTTAAACATGATTATAAATAAATATGTTTACAATAACAAAAATAAATATAAATTTTTTTTATCATTCTTATATGTTAGTCTTTTATCATTTTTTTACTTGTTCATATTATTTATTAAAAATATGACTTACAAATAAAAATCTAAGTAGTTGAAGAAGCCTGAAGATTTTATTTTATCATTATAATATATTGATATAAAAAATTGGTTCAAACACCTCGAAGTATCCTGGGAACACACTGGTATTTTATTAATCCAATTTCTTGATGCACACACGGTTCTTTGATTGTGTGTACGTGAACAAAAAGCAACGCATGATCATTGTGTTTAAGTCGTCGCTCTAAATTCAAATTGTACGTGTTTGTGCTTATATATATCGATCGACCTCTATGTTTTTAAAACGATTTGAAATCAATTGATCGAATGAATACTACGTTTAACCTTGACCTTGTTTAAATCAATTAATCCAAATAAAATTAAATGGCCCAACTGGACTTTGATATATGTTATATGTATTCGATCAGAGAATTCCCCAGAATTTGCATCTTGTGTGTTTTAATTAACATTCCAACTTCATTTTTTATAATCAAACCAAGCAAAATCTGCACGGTTAATTATGTCTGTCATTAAACTAATAGCTAGAATAATCCAAACAACCTGCTCTTTAGTTTTTGTTTTCAAATTTGTGAGGAATGAAGGCTCTTTTGCTAAAGGAAACAAAAAAAGACTTATTAATTTGTGAAAGAATTGAATAAATCAGTATATATATGATCGATCAAGCTAGAGTTATGCATGATCATTAATTGGTATTTTTAACGCACCTTGCTTATTAAAGAGGCCATTTTGAAGAAGACGTGGAATATCAGCATAAACAATGGAAGAAGAGATACTGCTGGTACGCAGCACAATCCTTGGGAGGTTCATGTCATCGGTTACGGCCTGTGTGAAGTACCAAAGTGCGTCTGTGATGACACATGTGATATTAGACGTCGTATATTCTTCAACCAACGCACCCATGCAATCCCTGAATGGTCTCATCAGCTACCCCATACATAAACTTGCATCTGAGCCGGAGCCTTTAGCCGACGACAGGCCATCACATATGGATTTAAAGGTGAAGCATGGATGGGTGGCGTAACTTGGAGCGTTGAATTCCGTGTGAATGATTGTGATTTCAAATCCACTCTCATAAAGAATGTGTGCTAGCTGAAGCATCGGGCTTATGTGGCCTTGTAATGGTGCAGGAAAAAGAACCAATAATCTCCGACCATATCTACCTCCTTCCAATTTGGTATTTCTTACATCCATATGCTTTCTCCTGTATATTTCTGGAGCTACCTTGTCCTTGCTTTCCATTTTGAGTAAATTTCGTATTCGTCCTAGCTTACTACCCACAAAAACGCATTAATATATTGATTCAAATTACATATATAATTGTGTGAAGGAGAGAAACAGCTAGCACTTAATTAGCTCTCCTAAATCCTAATTAATTAAGATGTTTTATTATTAATCATATATGTATAACTCCGTCATTTGACCGCATTGTTACTATGTGCGTGCTTGCATTGTATGCAAACTACATAGAAAACATCACACTCCATGTTAAAGTTAAATTTGGCATTTGAGCAACTTTATCTTTTGCCTTGTTTCTTGCCAACTTCACCATTCGATCAAGTGGCCGGCCACAAAGAATCAATTGAGGTCAAAATTAATCACATAAGTTTTGTGTGGATATTCAATCCAATTGAAACGAAACAAAAGCGAGTACGATTGAATATATTCTTGAAATCTATGATAAAACAAGACATTAATTAATCAAGTTGCATATATATGCATGCACGCATGACGCACTTAATTTATTGGTTATAGTCGTACAATTTGTTTGATTATTACAAGTCTCGCATCCAATATTATATAGAAGACAATACAAAAAATTAAGAAATGAAAGTGGGGAATTTCTGCATCAATTCAAAAATGAATACCATCAATCATGCTGCAGGCCGGTAAGGAATATAATCATAATAGATGAATTGAATTACAAAGAAGAGATGTGAATAACAAGTGATTCTAAAGATTCATATGATGAGCCACCCTTCATTAGGCTAACATTTACTTCCTCTTTCAAACACTCTGCCCTCTCTCTAAACTCTTTCCTTTCTTCCTCCACCATTACTCTTCTTATTGCATTTGCTATCTCTTCCCTCTCCCACCCATTCTCCAGGTAAACTCCGACGTTCAGGACGTCACTCACGTATCTTGCATCTAATGGTTGATCACCCCAAAACGGAGAACAAATCATAGGGACCCCTTCACAAATGCTTTCCACCGTAGAATTCCATCCACTGTGGGTCCAAAACGCACCTGTTGCTTCATTACCTAGTACTTGTTGTTGAGGAGCCCATTTGACGATATGCCCCCTATTACCCACCGATTCCAGGAACCCATTTGGTAAACGTTCGATCCATTCGCAACCTTTGACGAATCCTGGTCGCATCACCCACAAAAATGGCTGATTGCTACTTGCCAAACCATGTGCAACTTCCAAGAAATCTCCTTCCTCCAGTTGAGCAGCGCTACCGAAACTTATGTAGAGGACAGAATTAGATTCTTGGACGTCCAGCCATGACATAATGCTTCTGTCTGGTTCTAGTAAGCTGCTCGACGAGGCGTTGAAGTATTTGTGGAATGGACCTATGAGGAAAGACGGAACAGAAAAGTGTTGACGGATCTTATGGAGCTCTGCTTCTTCAAGCTCCTGGAAGGAATTCCAAATGATTCCTGAACATGCCTCTGTCTGTTTCAACATGTTAGCTAGTAATCTCCACGTTGGATCAGTCTGCCCTTTGATTCTCATCTTTGAGATGTCTTTTACTTTGAGAACAGGAATCTCCGGCACTCGTTCTTCTAAATCTACATTAATTCCAAGACTCTAGCATAATGCTATATATGTATATAAAGGTCAAGAACTTTCTTTCTTACCTATAAATACCGACTCGCAATTATTTTCAGCTTTCTTGAGATTATTTTCGTGGTTGGGCATTCTCTTCATCAAAAACTGCAGATAGAGATTGAAAGTCAAAAAGATTCCAAATTTCATCATCAATTAAGCTAGTGAAGGATAATATATGTTTAATTAAGCATGGAGATAAAGACGGCCGGCCGGTCGTACCACTGTTTACTTGGTCAAAGTAGCCCTGATCATCAAGAACAGGTATGGAAGCATAAACATTAACACAAAACAAGCTACTTGTCCTCAAAACAATCCTGGGAAGATTAAGACCATCTGCCACTGATTGAGTGAAGTACCAAAGTGCATCGGTTATCAAACACACAATCGGCTCATGTTGTTGTTTTGAAGCCATTAACAGCAGATCCAACTCATGGCGCAGGCTGTCTCCACCACACTGATTCAACAGCATGATACCCGAAAGAAGATCACCGGTCCCTTGAGAAGATAACTTGGCAAGATTCTTGTCGTTTGAGTTATTATCAAGAACAGATCGAAAGGTAAAATGAGGGTAATTTGATGTGTAAACTGAATTGAAGTTGGTGTGAATGATGGTGATAGAAAACCCTTTGGAATAAAGTATATTTGCAAGTTGAAGCATTGGATTTATGTGTCCTTGAAATGGCATCGGAAAAAGGACTAACCTCTGCCGCCGCCGCCGGCAACTTCTCTCTTCTTGCCTCTCCATGAAGCATAAGAAGCATTAGCTTTCCTACCAAATAGTAATTATACACAGTTACACACCATTATTAACATCGGATTTTATAGCAATTCCGCACGTACCCAAATCGCTACCATCTTAACTTTATTGTTATTTTTTCGGATTTAGGAATAAAGTGTAATTCACTTTTCACCCAAGACAAAAGGATGGTGGTTGACCCGAAACCATACAACACGCCTGCAATTTCCTTCAATATCCTGTATAACAGATCTCTTGCATTGTCCCTTGATACAAATTACCTTTTAAGATTCGGGTTAAAAAGGATATCACTTAATATTTCATATATTCAAACGTACCATTCTTATAAAAAAAAGTTTCAATTTTTAACATATTCATGAACATGACTTGTGAATTTCATATTGCTTAGTTTATAAAAGGGTCAATTGCTTTCTTTTGGCATTTATAATAGTATTATTTATTTTTTTATCAATAACATTAACTTTTACATTTTTATTATTTATAGCAAAATGTTGAAAATTTGTTGCTATAAAAATACAAAAGTTAATGGTATTAATGATACAAATATAAAAGTTGATACTATTAAATACGAACGATACAAAAGTTGATATTATTAATAATAAAAATAAATAATATTGTTAGAAGTGATAAAAAAAAAGTTGTTATTTTTAGCAATTGACCATTTATAATAGAAAAGAGATTTATACACAACAAAAATTTGTTATAGACAATGTACTTTTAAGGATAAAGTGTAATGATGATAAAATTGTTAGTATGGGTAAGATATATAGTCACTTTACATAAATTTATTGTGTATGACACAACTTTGTTATGTACAAATCATATCCTTTCATAAAATAATTTGTGACATTCACACACACACGCATATATATATATATATATATATATATATATATATATATATATATATATATATATATATATTGAGGTTCAATTGAGAACTTTTATGCACCGAGGCACCTCTAGGAACTTTTGTGCACCAAAGAATCAAACAAGGGTGCACTAAGGGTATTTTTGGAATATTGAATGTGTAAAATCAAATATATTGAATTAATTATAATAGGTAAATTAGAAATAAATAAGAAATAAATATTCAAAAAGAGTAACCACCTCATCATATCTCTCTTTTTCTTTATTTTTTTTCTCTCTCTCTCTTTCTCTTTCTCTCTCCCCACTATATCCACCACACCACCACCACCTTTGTTGTAACCACCTCTCCACCGTGTCTCTCTCTCTCTCTCTCCATTGTATGCATCGAGGAACCCCGCCAACTACCGACGCTGCCGCCACCGCGATGATGATGAACATGATGAACAAGAGATGCAACCGATGATGAACAATACGATGAAACACGATGAACGAAGAAACATGATGATGAACACGTTGATGCATCCATTGGAACAATGATGTTGATGATTAACAACGATGCACCATGGTGAACATTGTGCATAGATGAACGATGATGATAAACGATGAATACGAAGATGATGATTAACAGTGATGCATCACGAATTGAATAGATTTTGTATAGATAAATCGATATGCATCACGAATTGAACGATTAATATGAAATGCATCAATATCTCCATCATTCTTTTTGAATTTGTGTGACCTTTGTTAAATTTGGAAGTGATCAATTGAATTTATTTTAACATTTATTATTTAGTTATTTCTTAAAATATTAAATTTAATGAGGTATGTACAATACCCAAAATGTCCTTCCATGTTTTTTTGTAATGCACAAGATGCATAAAATTGTCCAATTATTTACCATTTTGCCATTTAATCTAATCCATACAATTCTTTGATCTAATAGATGATATAGGTATTTTTGTACCTCGATGCACAAAAGTTCTCAATTGAACCTCACTCTCTCTCGCTCTCTCTCTCTCTCTCTCTCTCTCTCTCTCTCTCTATATATATATATATATATATATATATATATATATATATATATATATATATATATATATATATATATATATATATATATATATATATATATATATATATATATATATATATATATATATGCATTCAAATACAACTTTATTACTTAGAAGCTATGAATGTATATGAAATTTACAAGTCATGTTTGTAATGCTAATTTAAAATGAAGGTAAAATAAGTTTAAAAGATGTTTAAAGATTATAGATACCTTATGATGTATGAAATATTAATTGGTATACCTTTTTATATATCTATAAGTTTTTAATTAATGTATATTTATTATTTTTAATTACCAATATTATTATAATTTTCTTACATAAAACTTATGGCTTCACAATTTGTATTTTATTACCAGAACATAGAGATGAATGGAGACAACGTAAATTTGAAGAGTTTATGGGAAACTTTAAAAGGAAACCCCCCACCTTCATTCCAACACTCTCATCCACACCATTACAATGTTTTTTTTTTTTTTTTGGGAAAAGGAATCATTAATCAAAACAACTTCCCAAAAGAACATACATCCATAGCTAGGAGCAAAAACCATGATTAATACAAAATAACCTCAAAACCCCACCTCAAATAAACATCCCCCAAATTACTACTTTATCTACTCTACTCACATTTTATGGGGCGTTTGGTTCGCTGGAATCTGATGAAATCTGGCGAAAAAGGAATGAATTTTCCATTTTTTATGGTTGTTTGGTAGTCCAGAGGAATGGGATGATCATTCCAAATTTTAAAAAAAAATCACCCCTTTTGAAGGATTGATCATTCCATAGCAAAATGGAAGGAATTTAAATTTCATTCCTTTAAATCAATCCTTTTAACAACATGTCTTTTCATTCTCAACAAACTATAGTATTTGGATTCAGACAGATTCCATTTCTTCCAGAATTTCATTCCTTTGACAGATTCAATTCCATTCCTTCATATTCCAGCGAACCAAACGCCCCCTTAGAATCCAGTCTCGTCAACAGTGGGTCTTCGCTTGTTTAACTTTTTTTTTTTTTCAACTGGAAGAAAATAACATCTAAAATAAAAACATTTCTAATTGACACAGTACAAAATACGATAAACACACCGTGTATATATACATATGTGTTAGAAAAGTTGGTATAATTCCATAATCTTCAAATTACAAGAAAACGCTAATAGAAAGACGTTTCTAGATGTTACAGGGTTCAACCTATGTGTGATCTCTATGTATCGTTTTAAATGTAAACATACATAAAATTAAAATGGACCAAAAATAAGAAACATTTAATTCGAAACTCTAAAAATGGATATTAGGCATGAAAATGAGCAAAACCATTTTTGTTTGTTTTGTCATGATGCCCCGCATATTGTGAGCTTTTTGTGGGTTAATTGCCAGGCTCGTTACCCTTCACGTTTCTAATGTTACCGCCATTTTAAGTTGGACGTTGTTCTTTGTGTTTAGAATGCTTCCACTAGGCTATAAACTTTTTGGTCCAACTCCTTAGAGGGTGTTTGGTTTTGCGTTATGAATGAGATTAAAGCTTATTACGTTACAATAACGTAAATCATTGGTTTTAAGTGTTTGGATTGCATACGTTAATAAGTGATTATTTGTGTTTAGAGTTAATCCTACATTTCTACCACACTTTTTCATAAGTTAAAAAATGTAGTTTATTTGCTTAATAAATGATTATTTGGTCATTTTACAAGTTAAAATGCAAATCCAAACACTTTAAAAACTGATTGTTTGATAATTACGATAGGAAACAGCAGAAGCTAAACCAAACACTATATTCCCGGCAACACTTTTTGTTATAACTATTATCTGATTATTAGTTTCCAAAACACTACAGCACTTTTTCAAATGCAAATCCAAACATCTCTTAGTACACTCTACAATTGAGTGACTCAACAAGTGAGAATATGGATTCTTTAAATTTATGTTTTGAGTTTTATTCTCCCTGTCGGGAGGATTGTTGAGGGCAAGACGCTTCCGAGTTCGGATATTTCTACTCCTCGGATTAATATCGTCCCTCGAAAGGTCCGTATTTGGCAGGTCCTCCATGGCAAGCTCCCGGTTCGCAAAATTCTTAGTAATCTTGGCATAGACCTAGACTCTTCTTTGTGTTCTCAAAGTGGAATCTATCTGTCATTGCTTATGGGATCATCGGACTCAAAACTTTTAAATGTTGTGAAAGGTTGAGAGGTTTTATGGCTTTCTTGTATTCTCAGTTGGTTAAATATATCTTGTTATTAAAAAAAAAATGGCTTTGTTAGATACTTGTAGATTCGATCAACCTTTAGTTGTATATTTTCGTTAAAAAAAGATAAATAAAAAAATTAATTAAAAACCTTAAACATTTTGATTGTTAAGAAGACTTTTAATATGAAGAACGATTAATAACCTAGGGAGATAGAAGTGGAAATTAAGAAACTAGGAATATATTAATAGTGAAATCATGAGGCATATATAATTATATATGTGTTTCCTCAGACCCACCCCAACAGAAGTACTTAGAAGGAAGAAATAAAAGCAAACAGAGACTCCAATGATTCATATGAAGAGCCACCCTTCAGCAAAGAAGCATCAACCTTTTCTTTCAAAACTCTTGCCCTCTCTCTATATATAACATCTTCATCAACCATCACTTTTCTTATTCCATTTGCTATTTCTTCTCTTTCCCACCCATTCTCGTTCTCCACATACACCCCTACCCTCCACACCTGGCTCATGAATCTTGCATTTAACGCTTGATCCCCCCAAAAAGGTGAACATATCATGCCAACACCTTCACAAACTGCCTCCATTGTCGAGTTCCATCCGTTGTGCGTCCAAAATGCACCAGTTGCCTGATGAGCTAGCACTTCTTGTTGCGGGGCCCATTTCACGACCCGCCCACGTTCACCCTGCAACAACCCATCAGGCAATGCTTCGATCCATGATGAACCCTTTACGTACCCAGGTCGAACCGCCCATAAAAATGTCTGCTTGCTATCGACCAGCCCATGTGCTATTTCCAAGAAATCTTTCTCCTCCACTTGAACAACGCTACCAAAACTTACATACAATACAGAATTGGGTGGTTGCTGGTCTAACCATGGAAAAAAGGTTCCATCTTGTTCAAATAAGCTGCTGGAAGATGTGAAATGCTTTGGAAATGGGATCAGGAAACTGGGTACAGGAAAGTCGCGGAGAATATGATCTCAAACTCATCTTCTTCAAGTTCCTTAAAGGAGTTCCAGATGATTCCTGAACATGACTTGGTTTGTTTTACCATATTAGCTATCAATTCCTGAGCCATGGAATCCTTCTTCATCTTCAAACTCATCTTTAATAAGTCTTTCACCTTCAGTACAGGAAATTCTACCACTCCTTGTTCCAATATTCTTGAACCCATGCATACATGCAAAATAAATAAAGATTCCTTAATTTTTCATATTCCAGCGCAAAAGTTCAGGTCGTAGATCATAAATGATGGAGGAAATTAATTAAAGTAACTTACGGGTGTTGGGGAGTTTGAAGTAACCACGATTATCAAGAAGAGGTATTGAAGCAAAAACAAGAACACAGAATAAGCTGCTTGTCCTTAAAACAAGCCGCGGAAGCTTAAGGCTATCCGCAACGGATTGAGTGAAGTGCCAAAGTGCATCAGTGATCAAACACGATACCCGCTCATCTTTTCCCAATGCCAACAACAGCTCTAATTCAGCACGTACGTAATGCATCTGCACCGTATTGATTGTAGCGTGAAAGCAGAGAGACAGCAGTCTCCGACCCCTGTGATGATAATTTGCAAAAGCAACCATCTTGTGTATTGATGATGATTGGTTTGAAGGTGAAGTGAGGGTAATTGGATGTTTTTGGTGCGTTGAAATTGGTGTGAAGGACGGTGATATTGAAGCCTTTGGAGTAGAGTAGATTGGCAAGCTGAAGCATTGGGTTTATGTGGCCTTGAAATGGCAATGGAAATAGTATTATTCTCCGGCGACCGCTACTTCCTGTTTGGTTCTCCATGGGTTCAAAAACTCAGATGTTTATGGCTATAGCAAATTATGGCAACTGATTCTTGGCCTGGCGGTCTGCATTTTTTAAGTCGTTCGAGGACTTGTTTGGTTCGATGCTTCTAAAGTGGTGCAGGTAACACGTTGTTCTCTCTAACAAAAATTTGTATTTTTATGTGGGCACCAAAATAACCTGAAAATAATGGCTTTCACTATGTATATATTTGGCTTGAATATGATTCTATGTAAGAAAGTTTACTCTCTATGATCATTAACATACGTACTTTAATTATTGACTGGTTTGTTAACTAAACATGTTAATTATATTTATATTACGTGATTATTTTTTAAAAATAATTAGTTACATAAAATATATATACACATTAAACATAATACTTAGATATTTTATTTATAATAAATAAAAATTTTATAAATTGTTTTATATTGTTACTTCCTCCGTCCCAAAATAAATGTTTAATTACAGACAAAATTACATAGTTTTAGGGTAACATTATGATTACAACTTTTAATCAATAAAATGACAGTTAAAAATATGAACTTTTTTAGATCACATAATTAAATGCATGATAATAAACATAAACATAAAAATACTTATCTATTTAATGGATGTTAACATTTATTTTGGGACAAACTAAAAAAGAAATATGAACACTTAATTTGGGATGAATGAAATATTTTTTTATTTTTTTATTTCTAAGTAATTGAATAATATCTGCTTCCTTTTCTAATAACTTTGAATGTTTTTGTTATAATCAATATGTATTTATATTCAATGTACTTAAATAAATTGATAAATACATATTTTAGTTAGATATATTAGGGGTGAGCTCGGTACCGTACCGAACCGAACCGGTACCGATCCCGAAAATACCGAAACCGAATTATTAGTTTTGGAAGAACCGAATACCGAACCGTATAATTTTATATGGTGCCGGTTCGGTTCCGAATAACGAATTTTAGCTAATTTAAGAACCGAATACCGAACCGAAAGTACCGAATACCGAATTTTAGCTAATTTAAAAACCGAATACCGAACCGAATATATTAATTCGGTATCGGTCGGTACCGGTTCGGGTTCGGGAAATGGTACCCGTCGCTCACCCCTAAGATATATAGATAAGTATATGGGTGCTATTATTCTCACTCATAAATGTCTAATTCTACCTATCATTATTACTACATTAGTAGAAATCAGTTTTTTATAATTAATTAGCCAATAAAAAATGACAAATTTTACCATTTTATTTTTCAAAGTCAACCTAACCATTTTTCTACCCCATCATGGGGTGTAAATAGACTATCCTAAGTATATATTTAATAAGATTTAGATTTTGATTAAAGTTAGATTAGATTGATAATAATAATAAATTTACAATCACATTAAATAGATTTAAATTAGACATATTAATAAAATAAGATTTAGATTTAGATTTTTTCTTTTTGAAAGGTAAATTCTTATTAAAGAACCGAAACACCAAAAAATTCAACTCATCCCAAGAAAACAATTTTGTTTCGTGGTTTCCATATAGAGTGTAACCCACATCCAAATTAGGGACTGAAACGATAAGAACAAGGGTCTTATACCTTCATGTGAAGTAACGTCAAACGAAGATATATTCAAAAGTAACGGCAGCCCTCACTACAAAAATTTGTAGATGAAAAAGCAATTTTGGAACATCCAACTGTAATATATAGTGCTCCATAGATTCTGTAACATTCCCACATCATGGAAATAAAGATGAGTGGATGCCAATACCCATATCTGTTAGGCGATCTCTAACCGGCAAACAATCCATCTTCAGCCCTCACAATGAAGATGAACGCCTTTCTTGGAACGACCTTGATCCAACGTGTTCCGACAATTAATAATATTTGTTGGGTACGTTAAGATAGTTAAAGATTTATCATGTATATATAAAGATAAAACTTGATGTAATAAGCCTTTTTCTTAAATAGTTAAATTAATAAAATTAATGTGATTTTTTTTTTTACTGTTATAACCTTTTTTTTTTCAAATCAATTTTTGAGTTCTCTTTTTTTTGGAAATGCAAAATACAAAAGACCCAATTAAAAACTGGTTTCAATAAGAAACCAACAGACACCCCAAAAAAAAAAAAAAAAAAAAAACATACCAAAGAAACAGAAACAAACACCAGCCCTCGATTCAAAGGCTAAGAGCCTAAGACGACATACCACAAGGATTTTATGGATTCTCTTATGATTGTATAAAATGTAAATGGACTTATTTATTTTTATTTCCTTTGTAATGTTAATATTATTATTTTCGTTTGTAAAGTTAATATTAATGTTTTCCTTTATACGTGCAACACAACATTAATTAGTTCCATTGTTTTCTTTTTCCTTTTCTTGTTTTATGATATCAAAGAAATTAAGCACGAAACAATATCAGAAAGACCTTTACAATAATTTATTGAATTATCAGTGACACAAATAAATAATTACTTAAAAAGTTGTAAGGAATAAAAAAATCAAGAGAGATGTTTGAATTTACACATGACTAGAATATAATTCATTTATAAATAATAACTAGTTTATCACCCGTGTATTACGCAGATGTTTTAATATATAGTTGTTTATATTAAATACATACAAACTAAGAATTAACACATAAAAATATTAATTTTATTACAAAAAAATACAAGAATTATATTATTATTATTATTTGACATAAACTATAATTATTCTAGACTTCAAAATACATATAAATGATAATAAGTTTTTTTTTATCATTTTTAAACTTTCTATTATACTGTAGTTATCAATTATTGAAATATGAATATTTGATTTGAACTGATTTTAAATATTATTATAGTATATGTAATTTTAGAAAGATATGATTTAGATATTACTTATTTTTTCTAAAATATGATTTGTCACGTGTAAAATGTTGGGTGATGGCACATGACATCACGAGAAATAAGTAAAGTTATTTATTTATTATTTTTTTTAATTATAAATTATAATTAAGATTTAAACATGTAACATTTAATTTAAAGTTTAAAAATTAAAAAAAATTGTTTTTATAAATCAATTATATAGTTCTAGATAAAACATTTTAGGTAAATTAAAGGTTAAATTAGGAAACATTTAAAATCATTGAATTATATTAGTATTCTTTTAGTTTCTTTAAAATCAATTATATAAATTAATTGAAAGAGTTATACCAGACAAAATGAGCGGGAAAACAAAAATTAGGAGAGCTGAGGTAATGTCACGTGTCATGAATTATCTTGCTTTATTAACATACTAGTTTATTACCCGTGTATTACGCGAATAAAATATAGTTGATTAAAATGTAAAGATATAAATATTATTTTTTTTAACAAAACTATATATATATATATATATATATATATATATATATATATATATATATATATATATATATATATATATATATATATATATATATATATATATATATATATATATATATATATATATATATATATAGAATATTGTTCGTGTGAGTACCTAAAAAATGCAGAGTACCGTGAGTACCTGTGAACACACGGGTTTTAGATGTGAACATGCTCCGAAAAAAAGTTTTTTTTTTAGTTTTTTTTTCATATTAATTTAGATACAAATAATATAAGCCTATTCGTAAAAGAATTACACACATTCACACTTTCTAGCCTCTTAAAAGTCATGTGAACGTTAAAAAATTCATGTGAACATGCTTAGCTGTGAACATACATTCACAACAGTGCAGTTCATGTGAACTTGCACGTTTCACATAGTTATAGTGTGTGTTTAGGTGTGATTTTTTGCAAGTAGTCTTATATTATTAATTTAAATATGATTATGAAAAAAAATTTCAAAAAAAATGGTTTTAAGCGAGGTACCTCCGGTACTCCGCAAAACTAGTGGTACTCATTTGAACCCAAATCTATATATATATATATATATATATATATATATATATATATATATATATATATATATATATATATATATATGAATGTAATTATTTTCTTATATTTTTTTAAATATTTTATTATATAATATTATAATTAATAGGTTAGTAGAGTATTAGATTTTGTTTGATTTGATTTGAATTTAAAAGTAGATTATATCAAATTTGGATAGAATTAAATTAAATGTCTTTATTATTTTTAAAACCCGTAAATGCCACGTGTCGATTCATGGTGATGACACGTGGCTTCACAAGAGAACAGATCGATCATCATTTCTCTAGGGGAACCTCTTTGATCGACTTCCGCAACACAAACACGATTCCTCTAACTCCAAATCGCCCAAATAACGATGTAACATAAACCATGTATTTCTTTACGGTTTACCCTTCCCCCTATCCACCGATGTGTTTCCTTTCCCTTGATTCACCTCACTTACCAAGTTACCAAATGAACATAAGACCATTATGAATGGGAGCTGCTCGAGCTCGGCTCGTTAAAACCACGAGTTAAATGAGCCCGAGCACCTAAATTCGAGCTCTTTAGTACACAAGCTTGATCCCGATCTTCACATATCGAGCTTGCGAGCCTTAACGAGCTTAAACAAGCCTATATAAATATTTTTTTCAAATTAATAAATATATAATACATAAATTAAATAAAAATATATAAAGATATTTTAATTCAACATGGGTTAGTATCATCAAGGTTGTAGGGTGTGCAAAATAACCGAACCAGAATAACCCACCCGAACCGAACCTTAATCGGGTTATTTGGTTTTCGGGTTTTTTATTCGGGTTAAACGGTACCCGAATAAGTAATTCGATTCGGTTTACGGGTAGGATTCATGCTTATTCGGGTACCCGAATAACCCTTTTAATATATATATTTCATTTTTTTAATTGTTTATAATTTTAACTAATATTGTTTATATATAGAATGTAAATATGTAAATATTCATTTTTGATACTCAAACCATTTAACCCGTTTTACCCAAATTACCCAACTCATTTAACTCGTTTAAACTACTTTGTTGATGATTTCATTTTTTATACCAAAACCGAATAACTCATTTAACCCAAACCGAATAACCTGATACTCATTTAACCCGAAACCGATTAACCCGTTCCCTTATTTGGTTCGGGTTCGGTTAGCTAACACACACTCAAACCCGAATAACCCAACCGAATAACCTGATATCCAATTAACCTGCCCGAATAACACCTCTACAAGGTTGGGACTTGGGAGGCACTTAAGTGAGTTAAATATAAAAAAATTTAAAAATCCGATGTACCAAATATATCCGAACTCTAATAGTCAGATTTTACAAAACCAATAAAAATAATATTGAAAGATAAAACATAAAAATATGTTGGTTTTAAACCCAAAATCTATATAATAAAAGATATCGAGTATGTTGTAGCTTTGGTCCTTTGGAGGCAGAGGCAGAAGAGTAATTGATTCCTCCATATTAGGTAACCTAAAACAGCACGCATAATATCTTGGTAGCAACCCATGCCATTTCAATTTTCAAACACTCACTCTACTTTCCTATCCATCCATCCATACATAATCAATCAATCATTTTAACCAACATAAACCAATCTCTATTTCCAGTAGCCATAAAATCATTTTTCATATTCTCACTAACTTTTCTATTCTCTACCTTATATTTCTTTATAATATTCTCTGCCTTTCTTCTAATTTTCTATCACATATCCTATTTTTCTTATTTTATAATCAATCATTTTATTTTTCTTAAAACTAAAACTTAAGTTATTTACTTTTTATAGAAACCCTTATTTTTTTCTAAAAATTATAATTTGAAAACTGAAATTAAAAAATGACTAATTTTTATATATAAAGTGCAACCTTAGGTTGATAGTAAAAACAATTCATGTTTCGGGATGAAAAAGGGTAATGGTTTTTTTTTTATTTTCCATTTGAATTAAAAAAACAAGCAACGTTTTATTTCAAACAACACATATTAATTAGAAAGTATTAAAATAAAGAATAAAAAGGAAACGAAAAGACAATTAAGGGTACAACTCTCTACCATCCATATTCATTCAAAACGAAACTCGTCTTTTATATATTATTACTATTTATTAATTATTACATAAGTTTAGAATAAAAGAGACAACCAACCCCGCCATAGTCCATACCAAAATAGAAAAATACTTCCCCCTTTTTTCACTATAAAACAAAGGAAACCCAATCCTGCTTCAAATTTCAAAACACATCCATCTTCCTCCTATTCTTTACTAATTGCTACACACCCCCCTTACTTTTCTCTTTCAAACAAAACTTAACCCCAGACTTTAACAACAAAACCTTGCTCTTCTTTTTCTTTATTTTCCTTCCTCCTCCTCCTCCTCCTCTTATACTACAACTAATAACTACTCACTTGTCTATCTATGTTTACCTTCAACACTTATTAATACGTCCATTCTTGAGGGAGAATCACTTCTTCAGGGACACCCACTTGGCTGTTGTTTCCTCCTAACGTCCTCCTTCCTGCCATTACCATTTCTGCAACTTCAGCTTATATATATATATTAACATTATGTTTTGTTAAACCAATCATATATTATTATATATAACATTGGGAACTACCATACCACATTGTGTGCCATATCCGCCATGGATGCTTGGTTGAGCTTCTGTGTCCATGTTTTTGTTGAATGACTGAACCACTCTACCTACAAGTTGTGCAGGCCAACATGCAGTAAGTAACCCCTTCTTTTTAATTATAAATATATATAATAATGGTAATAAATTAAAACGGATTTAAGCAGTCCAATGACAATAATAATTAAACAAGACAAAGCGTCATCATTATAAAAGTTTAATCAGAAAGGAAAACGACAGAAATAGAGCCCAAACTAACATCATCGGTATCTCGATTTGAATTTTGATAAAACGTATGTGTTGACCACGCAATTTTTAAAAAAGGTTTAAGAAATCGGAAAACTTACCAGGTTTTCTCTTGGATTCGGGTGGATCCTTGCAGTATCTCCGGGGCAAAAACACGCCAGTACCAGCACATTCCCTCTTCACAACGGGGGTCCCAAGGCAACAGCCAACGAGATCAGCTTTCCCTACCAGCCCATTTGAAGGCCGTTGGTTTTCAACAGGGAGTGGAGGCCATGAACACTGACGATATACCACCGGCCGACCAACTCCACATCGACCACCGCCACCGTCTACTCTCTGACGAAATTGTTGTTGCCTGATAAACTCTTGGTTTTCAGCCCTCCTTATGGCACAGTGAGGGTGGTGATGATGATGATGATAAGAGGGAGGACGTAGTAGACCTCTGTGACCATAAGCGTCGTCGTTGACGTTGTTCATCCTCATTTTCATCCTAGCTACTTGACCGGCGGCAGCGTAAACTAGATCCCAAGCGTTTTTTTCATACGGCGTCAGTGGAGATGAGCGAACCTGAGCAGGCCCGCAAACAACCCAATTTAAGGCAGATTCTGGCGAACCGGAGAAAACCCTCTTCTTCTATACTCAAGCCAAAGAAAACAAAACACCAAGATAAGAAAACACAACTAAAGACTAACAAGAAACAGTAAGTTTAAAAAGAAAAACATACAACGTGAAGGGGGTGAGGGATTTTGAGGCGCTCCTGCAAAGAAACACAGCGAGTGAAGGCAGCGATATCATCGTCGTCACTCTCAGACTCGGTGGAAGATGAAGAGGCAAACTCGTAAGGGAATTCATTGGGGAATAGCAAGGGTTTATGGTCGTGGTGGCGGGTGAGGAATTCCGACGGGAGCCAGGAGGCAAGGTCGGGGAGAGCGTCAGACATTTTGGGAAAGAAAGAATGGAAGGGAATGGAGTGAGTGAGTTTGCCGGAGGGAGAAGATAAAATAAAGAAAGAAAGAAGAAAGAAGGTAATGGGCCCCCAAATAGTTGCTGTTGATTAAACAAAATCAAGGAGTGGAGGGAATGTTGAGGTGATTAGACAGACAGACATGTTTGCTTTTTATCAAGGATTCCAGGGTTTTTCTTCTTCCTCCTCCTCCTTAAAATAATTTATTTATGGGTGCTACTTCATGCACCACACCTATATGTCTATAATTGGCTAAAATATCTCTTTTTTTATAACTCATCATTATGGTTTATTTATTCACATCTCTTTGTCCAATCATAAGGTGAAAATTCATAGGTCAAAGGCATAGAGGTGGTGTTTAAGAAATTAGATATGGTGCAAGAAGAAATAGTCTTGTGTTATTATGTACGCATCTCATGTACTAATTTTTAATTAGGGATAATTACTAAAATAGCTACATATCACACTCATTCATCACTTTTTAGCCATTAAAATTTCATTTACCAAAATAGTCACACTTTACGTTACCACATTTACGTGATATGTACTTTTTATTGATATTTTAATGCATTACGCTACAAAATGTGTTTGGTAACGTAAATGTTTGTACTTTACGTGACCACTTTTAATCATTGTATTTTTATGTGGAAGGAGCATATTTTAAAAGTGGTCACGTAAAGTACAAACATTTACGTTACTAAACACCTTTTGTAACGTAATGCATTAAAATATGAATAAAAAGTACATATCACGTAAATGGTGGCTATCACGTAAATGTGGTAACGTAAAGTGTGACTATTTTGGTAAAATGAAATTTTACTGGCTAAAAATTGATAAAAGGGTGTGATATGTGGCTATTTTAGTAATTATCTCTTTTAATTATCATAACATTCTTTACACATATTAATTTTACTAATGATGTAGTACCAATCAGCATCAAAACTCATTATGGATGAGATGTATGATTAGTAATCAGGGGATGTATATTTAAAAGCGGCCAATATGAATTACAGTTTACAGTATAAATATAGCAATTGACTTTCAAAAAATGGTTATATATATTTTTAAATGCAACAATTTTATTGAAAACGGAGCAAACAAACAATATCAAGATACAAACCAACCTTATAGACTCGAGTGATCTTCAAGGTGCAAATAATAATTAACTTAAATGAGGTATAGTAAGGATGGACTTGAAAATACAAAGAAAAACATATGCAAAAAGGGAGGGAAAAAAACCATGAATGTTATTTAAGATTAAATTAAAAAATGGTTATCATTAGATGATGAAAGGACCAAATCTTTTATATATTTACAAATTTTTGACATCAAAAATTAAATATTAAAAAAATAAACTAAAATGTCTTAGATATTAATAATGCAATTAAGTTTGAGGCAGGCGAGGCAACAATAGAAATGTGTTGGAAGGAGTAGATTGATGGAATTGGGGCCTATGGTTGGTTGCTTGTTCCTAGTAAATATATTGAGATGCAACCACCAAAACCAAAAGGTAGTTTTACATAATACATATAATGATGGATGGTTCACCCATCATCATCCCTCACATGCCCTCGCAACTCAGTGCTCACTCACCTACATTCTTTATTCTTTGACATATATAGACTTTGTTGCCATGTTTCCTCAATTATGCTTTGTTCTTTTTATTATGATATTAACATTAAATCATTTATTATTGTACATGTAAAGATTAGTTTTCCTTTTATTAAGGGCACGCACTAGGATATGTTTTCTTAATGATTTCTATTATAAACATTATATAGTATTTGTATGTAATCATATTTTTATTTCAATCTTCTTTCCCATCACTTCCAACGTTAAGGGCTTCATCTTTTGATTTTTAAAAACTCAAGCTTAGAAGCATTGTTTGTGTTATGAAGTTTTAGATTTTGATATTAAAATAGATATTCTTTTATAACAACATACTTGAAGTAGCTTTCAAAAGTATCTTAAACTTTTGGTTGAACAAATTTATTTTTTTAATGTCCTGTTAATTATAAATTACAACTTATAATTAAGATTAATTATCATTTATGTCATTTTATATTAAAAGCTACAGCTACAATTATTGTTACCAAACTCATTTATAAAACTAAAAGTTCTAGCTATTTTAAAAACTACATATTCCCAAAGCTCCAATTATTAAAAGTTATGGTTTATAGCTCCAACTCTAAACTACATTTGATTTTTGCCAAACATATCCTTCATCGTACAACAATCAATTCATCAAACCACTTCTTTCATGGGAGCAATCATGTTCTAGCTACTCCTTCCAACAAATGTCACTCATCCTTTCAACAACTCCTCCCACATGAACCCCTTCTCATCTTCGTCAATGGTACTATAGAGGCAATCAAATCTCGAGAAATTTTATATGTGTGCTTGATCAATTGTTTTTTTCTTATTTGTTGTTAGTCGATGCTTCAATATACTTCAATAGTCTATTAATGTGACTGGAATCAAGATGTCCAAATTGATGAGTTACCAGAACATGGGTGGATGTTGAATACAGAAAACTCTGAAATAATTACAAATTTAATAATATTAATCATTAGCCTTTCAACAAAACCAAAATGTGTATATGTTGAGATCAAACCTTATAAATTTACAATACCTTTCTTTGAAAAACTCAAAAAAATAAATAAATCAAAACTAGAGTAATCAGTTGGTTTTAAACCATGAAATCGATACCAAGATTGGTTTTTTTAAACTCTAAAAAGGTTTGAAACACAATATTATTATTATTATTATTATTTTGTTAATGTCCAAAAATGTAATTTGTCAAGGGGTTGAATTAAAACATCTTTGCGATAATAAAGTAAGATAAAATCCCAAGATGCAATTAATATAAATTATATAGGATTTTAAGTTTACACGATAAGTCTTAGGGTGTGTTTGGCAAATAGCTTTTGGAAGCTCTAACTTTTAATTTTTGAAAGCTTAAACTTAAAAGCTCTGTTTGGTTTATAGGAGCTTAATCTTTTGATTCGTATTTGACAACTCTTAAAGGTTTTTACAAAAAAACTGTTTGAAATAGCTTTCAAAAGATCTTGAGCTTTTGGTCAAATCAAACTACTTTTATATCATTCAAATAATTATAAACTACAACTTTTAGTTAATATCATTGTGTTTTTATGTCATTTTAAACTAAAACTACTTTTATCAAACACATTGATATTAATTAAATGATCAATCTAGTTGTTCAAACATACTCTTAGAATGAAACTTTGCACTTATAAGTGCTACAAGTGTTTACGACTACACCATTACTGGTAGCGGAACTAGGATCATTTTTTTGTGGGGGTCAAAATTTAGCAATGCTACGCGAGTAAGAGTGTTTATGCTTCTTTTAAAAATTTTCAGATTACAAAAATTCAAGTCGTTCATCTTGATTAAAGAAAAAAACAAATGAGTAAAAGCTACAATGCAATTGATCATTACAAAACTAAAAAGAAATAAGATACTACAATTATCCTCCATGAGTAGGGATGGCAATCATCATCCGATCCAATGATCATCCACCCGATCCAATTCATCATTGGTGGATATGGACGAAGTTAAATGGATGAATATCGGATATGGAGCGGATATGGATGAATATTGGATAGGATATGGACGAAGATTTCTCATCCATGGACAATATCCATTTACCCGATATTAATATTTTCTTACATTTTTATGTTATGATAATATATAAATCTATATATATGTGTGTAATCTTTTATTGCATAATTAATTAATTAGATTTGAAAATGTAATAAGTCATATTAATTTGTTATAACATTATTTATTTACGGGAAGAAAATGAGCCAAATACCAAAGTCTATACCATTACCTTAATTTAATCTTCTATTTAACTATCTTTTTTCTTGATAAACTCCATTAGACATCCTAACTCCAAAATTCCAAGTTCTAATTAGATCGAACAATTTAGCCTTCGATTTCTAAAGTGATCCCTATACAAAAACCTAATGATTGGAGTTATAATATTTATAAAAATTTATGTATTGTTTGCATTTGTTTAAAGTATATTTGGATTCATCTTTTATATAAATCAAACCATGTATTGCGAGTGACGACAATTGTTAAAACAATGCACTATAGTAATTTAAAAAAAGTTTTTCTAATATCCAACGGACATCCACTTACCCGTTTCATCCAGTGGATATGTATGTGGATGGATGAAATTAATTTCAATGGATATGGATGTGGATGTGGATGATGAAAAACTTAATGGATATGGATATGGAGATGACTTCATCCGATCCATATCCGATCCATTGCCATCCCTATCCATGAGTTTTCATTTTTTTAAACGGGTTATTACATTATCGTCCGAAAATAATTCCTTTTCAAATCTTGATGACTTTCTTTTTCAAAAATTGGTCCAAATTGTCTAATAAAATAAAAGGTTTAATAACATTTATGTTAATAAATAAACAACAATCTATTAATCTAATAGTTTAACTTAGACACTTAGTGTTAAATAAAGAACAATCTATTAATATAATATTTTACATCGATAATACATTAAACACTAAAACAATAAAAAATAAAAAAAGGAAGGAAAAAGTCAAGAGAACCTAATAAATTATCAAGTCAAACACATGTTTATGTATTTTCTTAATATTTGCTAAATGGGTAATAAATATAAAGTTTGTATGTTTTTTATTAATTTTTTTAAAAGATCACTAAGATGTGGGTGAAACTTTAAAATTTATTAGGGTTAAAAATATTATGACTATATATATAAAACTGAAAAAAATTATAAGGGGCGTTTGACCCCTACCATGTAAAGATGGATATGCCCATGACTATTACATTTGTTATAGTAAATTGTTCTGACTACCCAACCCCAAATATATGCTAAAACCAAACGAATACCGTAACACTTACGCTGTGTTCCATAACAAAAGAAAGGGAAGGAAATGAAGGTGTAAGGAGAAAAATCGGATCTGAGGCGTGTTCCTTAACTTTTTTTACAGCAGAAATGCAAAAAACAAAGGGAAATAACCATCAAAATATTTCCGTCCAAAATCAATAAGAAGAGGGGAGAGAAGAAGAAATTACAAATACCGTTTTCTTCAATTTTGGCTACTAATTCATCGTTTTCTTTCCTTCCCTTTCTCATCATCTCTCTTCCATCGTTTAATGATGACTCTATGGAACACAGCGTTAGGGTAAACGATTAACTGATGGTCTTGCCTTACTTTACACTTGTGATGAAGATTTTGTAGCTTGTTTACTTTATTGCCCGTAAGATGTTAATAGCTATTTAAAATAAGAGTTAATTACAAAAATGGTCCCTGTGGTTTATCCTAAAATTTGGATTTGGTCCATGAACTTTCAATTTTGCAAAAACGGTCCTTATTTTCATAGTTTGCTTGCAATATTGGTCCCTCAACCTATTAACTTTTCTAATATGACCAAATTACCCTTATTTTGATGCAAACTATAGGGACCATTTCTATAATTAGTTTTTAACTCTTTTTAATCTTAATTAAATAAAATATTTTTTTAGTGTTACTTAAATTTAATAAACTATAAAAAATAGAAAAGAATTATTTAATTATTTATGTTGGTTCATAAATGATTTAGATATTTTTAGTCTTAATTAATTTTAATTTAATATAATCAAAGTGTAAACCAATCAAAATTTATAATCGAAAATATTTTTTATGTTTAGAAATTATTTTTTAAAAGGTTTCATAAATAAGAAATTTTTTCTTTATACTTATTTATACTGGTTCATACATTTATAATAAAAAATATTTATGTTGATCAAACCACAATGACCATTTATGTAATTGACTCTACTTTATTTTTATTGTTAATTAACTTTAATAAATTATAAAAAAATTATTTATGAGCTAACAGTTTAATTTAAGTTAAAAATATTAAAGAACTTGAATAAATAAAATTTAACGTTTAATTTGACCGAGTTAAAAAAAACTTCCAAATGGTCTAAGACAATCAAATTTTTTTATTTAACGTATCAATTATTTTATCGTTTTAATTTTTAATTACACCAAAAACGATATAAAATTTTAGGTCCATATAACATCTTTGAGATTCATTATTAAACAACTTTTATCATCAAATTTTGGTTTGTCAGACCTTTTACATAAAAATCGAGAAATATAAATAGGTTTTTAATCTTTTTTCGTCTTTCAATTTGACTTTTCATTTTATCCGATTAAATCGACACCCTAAAAATTTAAACCATTTAGATTTATCGTTTTACCATTATCACATTGCTTTGATATAAATGTGAACAGATTATAAAATAGAATCTTTGGCCTATTTTATTTAAGAAAAAAGTAAAATATTTGACCAACAAACATATTTTTATTATAAATTTACGAACCACCATAAATAATTATAGAGACAAATATTTTTATAATATTTTGTATACGAAACTTCTAGAAAATTGTTTCTAAACATAAATGATTTTTTCGATTATAAACTTTGATTGGTTTACACTTTGATTATAGTAAATTAAAATTAATTAAGACTAAAATTATCTAAATCGTTTATGAACCAACATGAATAATTAAATAATTCTTTTTATTTTTTTAAAGTTTATTAAATTTAAGTAACACTAAAAAATAATTTATTTAATTAAGAATAAAAAAGAGTTAAATAATTGATTGTAGAAATGGTCCCTATAGTTTGCATCAAAATAAGGATAATTTGGTCATATTAGAAAAGTTAGTAGGTTGAGGGACCAAAATTGTAAACAAACTATGAAAATAAGGACCGTTTTCGCAAAATCGAAAGTTCAGGGACCAAATCCAAATTTTAGGACAAACCACAGGAACCATTTTTGTAATTAACTCTTAAAATATTAAGCTTACCCTAATGAGTAAGTAGACTATACATAAAACATTTACAAACATCTTTTCTAACATATCTAATATCATTTAGGTTAATTCAAGGCCCAAATCAACCAAAAACTCAAGATTTTTACAAGTCATACCTTGCTATGTTTCTGATCCAAGGCAACTAGAGGCTTCGATCTTTGCCACAAATCACTACACAAACCCAATACAAACACGTTCATAATAAACAATGAATTCAAATTCAGATCACTTAGATTCATGATTTAAACCCAAAATTCCCTAAACTTACTTCAAAACGCAATACAAGCCAAAAGAAGATGATAAACAAACAAAAAGGGACAATTTATTTAAATTAGTAATAAAATAAAATCGATCGTGATTGACTTTTACATAACAAAAATGTTAATAAATGATTTTAATTATCCATCCCTATTGTTTGTTTGACAGAAACAGGTGAAAAGGAAAGCCTCAAAGCCAGACCCCACATGTTCCTTCACTACACATTTCGAACAATGAGCCCAGTGTATCTTTCTTTGATAGCGACTGTATCATGGCGGGAAATATCAAACCAAATATCTTCATTTTGGAGCCAAATAAAATTTGTTCAAATCAATGTTCTTTTCTTTTCTTTTTTTTTTGCAAAAATATACAATATTTTTTTTCGTTTAAACAGTTTTATGACGGTCGAGCAATATAAATATTATTTTAATTAAATAAGATGATCTAAAATCATTTTTTTCTTAAACTATGTGTAAACTTTTTATAAAACAACTAATAAATGATTTGGTTATATCTTGGGTGCAATGGAGAGATCGACGGTGGCGATGTGCCTACGAACGATTCTGGGGTTGGAGTCGGCAACTAAGAGGTGGAATACTAAGTGATTCAGAAGATATAGTGGATTTGGTGCAAATGGTCAATCCATGAGGAAGTAGGCGACAATTATACGTACATCTCCTATTGCTAATCATACACACCCTCTCTAGCTCTCTTAATGTAAGAAAATGATTAAATTTAATCATTGGGTGATTTGGGACTCACATCAACAAAAAAAACATGTGAGTTAGAGTGCATGATTAGTAAAAGTTAACGGGAGGGAGGTATACGTGTACCAATGTCCGACGATAATGGGGCATGATTTTACAGGAAGGTAGGAGGAAGACATTTCGGTGGATAGATGAAAAGTAATTGATCTTTATGTATGATTAGTAAAAATTAACGGGAGGGAAATATAAGTATAAGTATAAGAACATCGGATGATAATTGTGCATGATAATTGATGATTGTGCTTGGCAAAAATCTGTCCCCGACGAGGAACCTGTAACTCGACTTCGATTGGGACAAAGATGGGGATAAAGACTCATTTCCCGACGGGGATGGGTCCGAGGATGGGGGAGAAGATTATGAAGCGGGGATGGGGATGGGAATTAAGATCCCCGTCCCGTCCCACCCCATTGTCATGCCTACTTATGACGAGTATAATGTGACAAATATAAATTTTTAGTATGCTAGGTGGAAATATAAATTTTTAGCACCTCTTAATCTAGGTGGATGGGGATGGGAATTAAGATCCCCGTCCCGTCCCGTCCCATTGTCATGCCTACTTACGACGTGTGTAATGTGAGATTTGATATTGTTTATATTAGCTTTGAATTTTTATGGCATTACAAAAAGGGATTGGCTGACAGGCAGAAAGTTGAAAATATATGGATCTTAAAATCATGTCCATAAATTTAAAGTGCTTTTTATTTTCCATGATATAAGTTGGGCGAGATTCAAATGCAAAATGATTTTGCATTTTACCGCTATTTTGACTTCTTCTGTCCTTTTCAATTGTCCACTTCAAAATTATGACGCTATCTATCCTCTTTTTTTATTTATTGCGTACGTAATTATAACCATGGCACAAAGAAGGGTTGTTGCATATTTAACAGTTTTGTAATATATTTTCAATTTATTGTTTACGAGATGAAATGATAGTTTGAGACATCATTGTGTAAAGTATTTTGAATGTTTGATTAATAATGGTTAATGTTAGAAAAAAAATCCTTAATGTTTTTATAGTTTTTAAATTCCTAAATATATTTTGTCTTATTCAAAATTATATCAATTTGATTGGCTACCTGATGAGTTGGCGAACCACCACTGGTAAAACAAAAAAATTATGAACTTATTTGCTAAATTTAAAAAAATAATAATAATGTGTTTGTTCTAATATTAACCTGATGAAAAATAAAAAATCTAAGGTTATTATGTTTGATAATCAATCAAACAAAACAAATATATTTTTAAATAACACAAAAACTGTTTAGAGACCTAAATAGTTGGAAAAAAAAGGTTTGACTTGATTGCTATATTAAAAAAAGCTTATAGGTTTTTTTTATTCAATATTAAACCTAGAAATTAAGGGTATGTTTGGTTTGATGACGTGTTTAGTAATGATTATAAGCATAGATATGAGTTTAAAAGAAATAAGAGAAAGACTTGGATTAATAACCTTTGCATTGCTCAATCTTCCTTTTCTGATTGAAAATAGCAAGCCACTCCACTACTGGTACAGAGGCCAGATAGAAGGTTGGTCTTGCTCGAGGAGATGAAAAAGAATTAGGGCTTGCTTTCTCAATTCACATCTATGAGCGATGATTACTCTATCTTTTGCTCGCTTCGATCGGACTCTCGCAGCTTAGGGAAGAATGATGGCTCGCTAACACCCGCCAATTCTTTTTCTTTGGTAGCTTAGGGAAGAATGATGGCAGCTTAGGGAAGAACGATCGGACTCTGGCAGCTAAATATAAAACTCAAACTCATTTCATACCTTAACACCCGCCAAATAAACTCACCTTACTAGCTTCAATTGTAGTTTTCTTTGGTCTACATAACCACCACCATACATTTGTTATTGGTTTGAACTTTTTTTTCCTGCAAAAAGGAATTTTCCTTACTAAAAGTTTATAATGAAAAAGAGAGATTTACAAGGAGCCTTTGAGACGCCAAAAGAAAAGAAAGCCAAACCAAACCAGAAGACCTAAAGGAATGAAAAAGGTTACACGTGGTTTCAAATTAATGATTAAATTAAACATGTTTTATGCATCTCTATTAGTAAACATTGTACTTAAAGTCTCAACTGATCACTCATATGAATTACATACATACAACCAAATAACCAATATCTATTTTGTATTTTAATATCATGGTGCTTATAAGGACTTAAGGAGCATTAAATGATCTTTGGTTTTATTAAATCAAGTGATCATGGTTAATAATATGATTTGTTATAATAAAATCACATAATACCATATAACTTTTCAATCACATACATAAAATACAATTACTACATTATTTATTGCTAAAATGATTAACTATAAAGTGAAACATCGTAATTTTAAAACCACACTGATAATTCATATGTTAACTTAAGCGAAGCTACTTATTACATAAGGGATTGTTTTAGTTGAAGTACATTGAAGTTGAAATAATTTGAGGTAAAGAAAGGTTTCCAGGGTTACTTAAACAAGTTTAGTTAACTTTGGAGGCTGATAGAAATAGGATGAGGATGTTCCTTAGTGTGTTTATTATTTAGCTTTGGCGGGAAGCATAATAAATCTAACAGAAGCATCCAAGTTAAGGTCCGGGCAATCCATAACATTTCGACTTGTTGCATTAATTAATGGTTGTACGACATTTTTTCCTTGAAATAGACACCAACCGTTTAAAGCTCCCCAAATAAACACCTAGCGTCGTCACTAATTTTGTGTAAAACACACAACATCATCATCCAGACACTTTTAAACGCTAAACTTAACTTAAGAAATATAAAATAATATTTGCTTTCCTAATGGATTATGATAGTTATTATTTCTTTAAGAGTAAGCAGAGTACCCATCGCAGTAGAGTACCCATCGCAAGGAGCAATCTGTATTCTCAAGGGATGGTTCTCGCAGGAAGACCATCCCACCCTTCGACCACGCTCTCATTCACCCCGACTACTCCGTCTCCTTTGTACATTTTTTTGTTTTATTTTGGGTGGTTTAGTTTTGAGTTTATTGATACTCTGTGTCTATGTTACATTTCATTAATAATATGTTTGACTTTGAAAAAGAAGGTTTGATTTTCTCATGTTACATACAACTAATATATTAAAAAGAGTTAAAACTTTAGAACAAAAAAAAAATAAAAACCATTCAAACTTCCATTCATGTAACTTCTCAAACATAGAATTTGCTGCTTCCCGAAACGGACTCTTGAAGTTTGTGTAATTTCTTGGGGGATCAAGATAATAAAGTTATTAAATACGTAAAAATTAAAAAAAATTCATGTGATGTGAGTTTATAAATTTTCATAACTTACGCCAAAATATAAAATGAATGATACGGTTTCTTAAGCAAATCTGGAAAAAAACTAAGGTTGCGTTTAGTTAACGAAAACTAGTCATTTTTCAATTTCAGTTTTCAAGTTATAGTTTTTAGAAAAAAACAAGGGTTTCTAAGAAAAGTGAAAACTTGTTTAGATGATAAAGTTTTAGTTTTCAAAAGATTGGATGAGTGATTATAAAACAAGAAAAATAAGATAGGTGATAGAAAAGTAAGAGAGAGAAAGAGAGTATTATAAATAAATATAGGGTAGGTAATTGAAAAGTAAGAGAGAAAATGAAAAGTGGTAATTTTAAAAAGTGAAATGAAAATTTATGAAATTGTTGTTAACTAAACAAGTTTTCATTTTATTTGAAAAATGAGATGGAAATTTTGAAAATTTTCCGTAACTAAACGCTCCCTTAAGTTTCCGTTTGGTTTGTAGAATCAATTAAAGGAATTAATTTTTATTTTTATCTTGTATTACAAATAATTAGTTAACATTTTCTTAAATTTTATGAATGAAGTAATTAAGTAATTAACAAATTATAACTATTTGTTATAGAATCTAAATCTTTAACATTTCAAAACTCATACATTTAGTTTATCTTAAACAATATTTATACATTAACCAATAATCATATAATGTAATATAGTTTAAAATTTTATTTAATTTTTGATTATATGAGCCCAAATAGAACCTAAGTATTCATAAACGTTCATAACTTGCGCACCAAACATTATGGTTTGATTTACAATTTTATATATGTTTTTTCATAAAAAGTTACAAGCAAAAAATACAAAGGTTCTCGAACTTTTGTGTTACAAGATCCCAAAAAAAAAAAAAAAATGTTTCCATTCATATAAGATTATCTACTTTCAATTTGTGGTAGCAAACATATATTTTTGTTAAGAGCAGGACACATGCTTTCTAACTTTAATTTTAATTCTACACATTTGTAATTTGTATACAATGAAATTCGAACCCTTAACATTGAGATCATCTTTAACATCTAATATTGCCGTACTGAAAGCCTTTTGGTAAAAACAAACGTATACTTAAAGCATGGCTATAATCATGCCCACAAACTAATTAATGCATAGATTCAATCATTTGCATTTATTGTTAATAGTTCAATATGTAATGATGGTTACAAAAAGGAATACAGTCGCAGTTCAAAATTATTTATCAAAAATATTATAAATACGTATACATGCATGAAAGGCAATATTATTTCTTTAATAAGTGAATATCTCGTTAATGTTCCCTAAATACATTTTATAATTATAGTTTAATAGATTAAACCCTTTATAAATTTTCATAAATTATAAATAATTAATCATAAAAGTATTATTGTAACACTCACAATTCTCACACAAATGCCACGTCAATACAATACACAGGTGGCAATAACGCAAGTATCTCAAGTTACTCATGTCACAGTAGGGGTGAGCTCGGTACCGGACCGAACCGAACCGGTACCGATCCCGAAAATACCGAAACCGAATTATTAGTTTTGAAAGAACCGAATACCGAACCGTATAATTTTATATGGTGCCGGTTCGGTCCCGAATACCGAATTTTAGCTAATTTAAAAACCGAATACCGAACCGAGAGTACCGAATACCGAATTTTAGCTAATTTAAAAACCGAATACCGAACCGAATATATTAATTCGGTACCGGTCGGTACCGGTACCGGTTCGGGTTCGGGAAATGGTACCCGTCGCTCACCCCTATGTCACAGGATTAGCGGAAAACACTGCTAATTAAAACTTTATCACGAAGTCATACATCGTCTCATAAACTGACACTGATACATAAACGTAACTGATTACTGTTAACATACATAAGTAGATCAGATACAACAGTTCCAAAACTAATATCAACAAGACAGTCAACGCACGCAACTCTAACTGTCCCAGTCTCTACTTCGGCTGCTGCGGCTGTGGCTGTGATCCCACGGTATGACTGCCTGACACACAGAAGACTCGAAAACATAAGCTGGACAGCTCGTGAGTACGCGAGGGTTAGACACTGCAGGTAAGCACACATAACATACACAACACATATATCTCAGCACACATATGCAACTCGATGCATAGCACATATCTCTGCTCAAAAAGGGGACCACGTTCCCCAGCTAACAGGCCGCACACAGCAGCGATTAGCTACTCAATAGGCACAGGAGCGACCTGGCAATATCACTGCCGTATATATACAGCCTCATATCTCGTGACTGGTTAGGGACAGTCAGCCTGCGCGATCACATATCGCGGACACCTGCAATTCAAACACATATAACACGTATAGGGTAGAGAAGCTCATACCTGCGCGCTATCACAGTCTCATACACATATATATCACAATCACATAGACGACTCGAAAGAATGCACGTGCGTTTGAAAAGAACTCGAGTACTCACCGATACCCGAAAGCAATCGAAACCCGAACTCTCAATGCGGCTCGGCACGTGATCGGCTAGCACCTGAACACATCACGGGTCTCACATGTTATCACAAACTCGATAGCCACGCAATTCAATCAAACATAACTCAATCCAACACAATTATCACAATTAAACTAATCCCGAAACATATTCCCGAACGGACAATCGATCCCCGAAACCCTTTTTCGGAACTCCTATCGAGACCCAAAATCCCAAATAATTCAATTCAATAATATCCCGAAGGAATCCGACCAATTAACGACCCACAACTCTTTTATAAAACTAAACCAAAATTCTCTAGCAGACTGATTTACGCGCCGCGCTTTTCCCATTTGCGCGCCACGCTTTTGCCAGACAGCAGAATCTGCCCTTCGAACTCCATAGCCGAACCAGGGGTTTTCAACCCCTCCAAACTCGATTTTCAGCAAGGAAAATACACAAGACTCATATGTAAACACCCCATATACTACAGAAACGATTTCCTCTACATAAAACATGAATTCATCAAGAATTTAACCATTATAATCAACCCTTACCTCTTGGAAACTCAACAACACAAGGTGGTGAAGAAGATGATGAAGATGATCAAAGGAAACACCAATTCCAGCACCCTAGCCAAATCAATTTCAGCTTCTTCTAGCTGGAGCTCCACACCCAAAATACACACACACCTTTAGGTTCTTTTTGTCTCAAATGGATAAGGAAGAAGAAGAAAAGGGGGCTCAACACATATATACGTTTTATCCTTTTTCCGGTTCCGAACCCACTAAATCCGAACCCGATATCACTTTTTCACAAATTATATCATTAGAACCCAATTAAATCCACGATCTCAAGGAGATAATTAATCCACTAATTATTAGCTCGGAGACACGTATCACTCAATTTTGACACGTTAAATCCACGAAACGGAATTTAATTGGAACGCGCAATAATAATAAATAAATGAGCCAATAAATTAAATCCACGTACCAGGCTCAAATTCGGGATGTTACAATTATATACCCTAAAATTATAATTAGATAAAACATCTATAAAAATCTATAAAAAATAAAATAGCACATAAACATATGGTGTTCAAATTACAATGAAACTTTTTTTCGTCAATAATATTATTCATCATAATATAAAAGTTATAAATTTAGATTAAATATCTAACAAGTTAGCAATTACATATGGGTAAAACTGTGAAGTATTGTTTTTAATAGTTCACGAGGTTAGACTTGTATATTATAATAAATAATTTCAGAAAATCTTTAAACAATAGAAATTTATAAATAGAAAGTGTTTAATTATAGTATGTTAATTAAGTAAAAAAAAAGAGTTAGTTATAGATCATGAAATTTAAAATACTTTATTTTATACACGTTTCAATCACATAAGAGAATTACATGATATGTGATAATAAATGTATAATATTTACATATATAAAATTAAATTACTTTAAATTGAAATTCACATCAAAATTTATATTTGATGAAAATTAGTATGTATGATGTTAGATTAAATATAAGTTCAAATTAATCAATAATTTTTAATTGCAATTAAAGATTACAGGGGGTGGGGTTAACTGTAATCACAGACTTAAACACAGATTTTTCAAATATTAATTTGTTTATTACTTGTATAAAATTATATACAAATTATTTATGAAAAAAAACAAGTTAAGAGCTATTCTAAATAAATTATTTGAAGACATATGATACACAACTTAATTTTTAATAGCTAACTGAAAGGTCTTTGCTGAGTAAATATTTTGTTTGTCAAAGTCTTGATAATGCGAGTACCAAAAAGCGGTGGACAATGGAATTCTCATACCTTTCATAACCAAACACGACACCGTAATGGAATTCTCATACCTTTTCCGTTAGACTCCGTCAAATTTCAACGAATCAAACTCCCCCTTAAGAAATCTAAGGTACTGTTTGTTTGCATTAAGATTCTCTTATACAAGTCTAAAATTTGAGTTTTTGATCTAAATTTTTCTTTAGACTGTGTTTGTATTCGGAGTTAAGAGGTTTGTATTTGAAATGAACTCTTAGTTTTAAAAGAAAGAGAGTAGTTTGAAATCAAATTAAGAGCTTATGAATTTCCAATCTTATAGTTAACTCTTAAATTTAGACATAATTTTTGAACCTAATATATTTAACCTTTTTAAAAACAAAAAATATCAAAAGGATTGTTTGCTTATTTGAACAATTTAGAATATAAATACTCTGTTAAAGATTTTATTAAGAAAAAAACAAAATAGGCGTAATATAATATCTGATATATTTTGAATTGCATAGGTGGGTTTTTAAATTTTAAGTGGAAAGAATGATTTTAGATCCAAAATGTATTGTATGATTTGAGCATTATTATTTTAATAAAAATAAATAAAGACTATTTCTTCTTGCACCATATCTAATTTCTTAAACACCACCTCTATGCCTTTGACCTATGAATTTTCACCTTATGATTGGACAAAGAGATGTGAATAAATAAACCATAATGATGAGTAAAAGCAATCCTATCTTATTTAGTTGTGGTTAATGGAAAAAGTAAAAGCAAAGGTTAAATTATGGGCCGAGTGTGAGAAAAAGAACATTGGATACCTATGGGCTATGAAAGAGTGATTGGTAAAATTTAATGAGTTTTAGGGTTGGTTACGGTTTATGGAAGAATAATTAAGTATTGGGTCATGGTCAAGGGTCGTATGGTATGTACTTTTAGAAAGTGCTCCACCTTTGGCATTTGGCAATACCATGTCGTTTTACTATCCAAATAGGGTTCCCATTAAATCTCAAAATTGTACTCAGTAGATACACTCACCATTAAGGTTTCTAATAAAAAAGGTACTAACCGCTAACTTTGATCGTTCAAAAAAAAAAAAAAAAAAAAAAAAGAATTAATAGATACAACCTATGTGTATATTGCTCACCGAATTTTAGACTTAAGTTTGCATGTACGTTGTAGCATTTTCATATGTGGTTTAGTATAATTCAAGCGATAGTTTAACGGTTTAAGAAAAATAAAAGAGAATTTTAAAATACAAAGTCAAACTTAGGACATAAATACATAAATTATAATAATATTACATGATGGTAAGTTATATATTTGTTTTAATTTCATCTCCAACCATCTTTATTTCTCCATCTTTATATACAAAGGAAATATAGTATCCTTTTAGATCGAATACTCATTCAAATTTATCAAACCATATATTTTAAACTTTCATCTTCAAGTTCTTTTCTAGTTAAATTAATTTATACTCGTTCAATAAATAAATTTTATTTTATTTAACTAGTTTTGATTTTTGTCTTTCATGTTTCATAATTTGGCTAAATTCAATAAATGGATAAAAGCATACTGACTAATCGAAATAACATTATTATTATTATCAACCAATCATTTTACTAACATTAATCATACAATATTTTTATAAGTAAAATTCATTTTTGTTCACATTGTTACTTGATTTAACTAAATTATTTTATTATAACCTTAAGATAATGTAATACTAAAAAATAATTTTTAAATTTTGAATTAAATCATTAAACTAATATAATATCATAAAATCACCCAAAACTAAAGTTGAGATAAAAAAAAAACTAATATAACACTGATGTGATCAGAAGATTATACCCCTCACCGTTAAGGCATTAACCTTGATGATTAACATAAGGTACATCCCATTTCCATGAAGATCGCCGGTGATCATTTTGTTTTGTTAACTGGCTTGCGAAATAAGAGTAATGGGATGGATAGATGGAATGGATGCACATGGCACATGCATTCAACTCTCATCTGCCCATAATCTATTGTACTTGGGTTTGGTATCTCCCATTGTCCCATTCATATATTATATGCTATGGTTTTCATTTACAAAAATCATGGGAACTAGGAATTAATTAATTATGTTTTCACAGTTGGGATCCACTTATCATATATATTTAAATCTTTCAATGCATTCTCGTCATTATATACTAGTTAAGCAACCCACGTGTTACGTGTGTATATTTAATAAAAGAATATTTTTATTCTAGACATTTAATTCGGGACGGATGAAGATTTTTTTTAATGTTTGTATTCCTATAACATCATTTATAGAGAGTGCTAATATACCTAACTATTTTAACCGGATGAAAACTGATGCTCAAATCATCACTGTCTGTTTTATTTAAAAGGGTGTGAAAAAATCTTATTCAGTTTAGTGAAATTTGACTATTGGAAACTGGTTATAATTAGTAAACCGAGTTTTTGAAAACTGAAAAACCCGTATCTAATAAAAAAGAAAAAGTTAATTTGAGGACTTTATGGAAAAAATAACATGGAAGGACGAAAACGCAAAAAAAAAAAAAAAACGTGAAAGCATGTTAGTTTTTTTTTCATAATAAACCCAATAATAATCTATCGCAATTGCAAAAAAAACATCATTATTTATATTTTATACAATACTTTTAATTAGTACATGGAAGGTGATTTGTATACAACAATTTTTTATCGTTGACAACAACAAATCCTTTGTGCAGTTGTACGTCTTGTAAAATATAGTTGTATATTGGTGTAGACAATAAAAACTTGTTACGTATGAATCACTAACCTAAATAAAAAAAGTAATAAGCAATAAAATATACAATCATTTTTTTAAACCACATAGGTGCCAAAATAAAATTAAGAAAACTAACGGTCCGTTTAATTAACTTGTTTTCAACAAATTTTTTGTTGAAAACAAGGATTTCTGAAAAATGTGTCTAGATTCATTGTTTTTTTCTTTCACAGTTTTTAGTTTCTAAGTTACAAGTAAAATTGAAAACAAATTTTTGAGGTTTTCATCTCTTGTTTTAATTAAGTTATCCAAATCTATGTTATAATGGGGAGTGAAAAATGAAAACGCAAAAAATTATTTATAATCTATCTAAACGCATTCTTATTTCTAAAATGTATTTATTTAAAAATTATCAAGTTATCAGTTTTATTATAAACTTCAAACGAAATATAGGCGAAGGTTTGGATGACATGCGCGTCCAGGCGGACCAGGCTGCAGGTAAACGTACTGCTGAACCAAATTGAAGGTTACTTTAAAATTGCAAAATGTAGATGAAATGAATATAATAAAATGAAAAAGGACCTACTTTGTGCCCATGACCAATCTTGATTGGAGCAGCCGGATTCTTCTAACGTGTTGTTCGTTTTTTTTTAATTATATTTAAAAAAATAGTATTTCTTAGGTTCTCATAGGATATATGGTTCTTATCAAACCCTACCATATAAAAAATAGACTAAATTACATAAATGGTCCCTGTGGTTTATATGAAATTACGGTTTTGGTCCCTGAAAGAATTTTATTACACCACAAGTCCCTAAAATCGAAAAGTTGTAACATTTTGGTCCCTGAAACTAACGGTGGTTAACTTTGACCGTTAGTCTCAGGGGTATTTTCGTCCTTTTATTTTTCAGGGACCATCTATGTAATTTTGAAACTTTCTTATTTCTTTTCCCTTTTTTCTCTATTTTCTTTATATCATAATTTATTTTCATATATATATATTTTATTTTACTTTTTTATCATTTTTTTATTCAAATGTAACATTCTATTTTTTATTTTTTTATTTTAACTGTAAATTTTTATTTGTATGTTTATTGTTATTATTAATACTAATTTTTTTAATATATTACTATAATTATTTATATAACATTATTATATGATATACAGATTTATTTTTTTCAATTAGTTATTGAAAACCAAATTTTTCTCCACTCTTTTTTTTTTCATTTAGAAACGACAAAAATAAAAATTAGTTTTAGTTTATTTTCGTTCAGAAAATCTAAAATTGAAATGATTTATTTGTTTTTCACCATTTAAATAATTCAAAACAATGAAGTGTTGAAATTTTTTTCATTTCGAATAAGTATAAAAACAGAATGGTTCATAGCTTTTTTATTAAAAATATTTAATCAAAAATTTTTAATTCTGAATGGTTCGAAAATAGAATATCAAATCGGAATGGTTCGTCATTTTTTTCACCGTTTAATTAAAATCGGAATGCTTATTTTGTTTGGAAAATAGAATATCAATATGGTTCATCATATTTTGATCAAAATATAAATTCAGAAGTGTTCGTTGTTTTTCGGTCAAAAAATACAGATCATAACGATTCGTCAGTTTTTTGTTTGAAAAAACTAAAATCGAGATTGGTTGTTATTTAATGAAAATTAAAATGGTTAAAAAAAATAAGCAATGTCAGATTTTCAATTTTTCCGAACAATAAACGACTCATTTTGATTTTAATTTTTTCATACAAAAAATGAAAAATTATATACTTTGTTTCTTTATTAAAACGAAAAAAACAATGAAACACTCGTACTTTTAATATTTACGATGAAGAAACAATAAAACACTCGTACTTTTAATATTTCCAAATGAAAAAAAACTTCAACATGTTATTATTTTGAATTTTTTGTATGGAGAAAAAATATAAATCATTTCGGTTTTAGATTTTCTAAACGAAAATAAACTAAAACTAATTTTTATTTTTATCTTTTCTAAATGGAAAAAATAATGGAGAAAATTTTGGATTTTCAATAATTAATTGGAAAAAATAAATTTGTATATCATATAATAATGTTATATAAATAATTATGGTAATATATAAAAAAAGTTAGTATTAATAATAACAATAATCATACAAATAAAAATTAATAGTTAAAATAAAAAAAAACAAAATAAAATGTTACATTTGAATAATTAAATGATAAAAAAAGAAATACAAAAAATATATATGTGAAAATAAATTATGATATAAAGAAAAAAGAGAAAAAAGGAAAAAGAAATAAGAAAGTTTCAAAATTACATAGATGGTCCCTGAAAAACAAAATGACGAAAATGCCCCTAAGACTAACGGTCAAAGTTAACTACCGTTAGTTTCAGGGACCAAAATGTTACAACTTTTCGATTTTAGGGACTTGTGGTGTAATAAAATTCTTTCAGGGACTAAAACCGTAATTACATATAAACCACAGGGACCATTTATGTAATTTAGTCTAAAAAATAAATATATTTTTAGGAAGGGTTTTGTTTATAGATTTTTTTTTCTGGGATTTACATAAATGTTGCATTATGCAACCTTTTCATTTAACAGGATTTCGTTAAAAAAGTTTGCATTATCTTTTAAGTAAAATTTGTTAATTTGAATAATGCAAAGTAATTAGGATCTAAAATTCTAGGTGGAAGACTGAGAGAGCGTTTGGCTCACAGATTTTGTACTCTGAAATTTGCATTATGTTAAAGAATTTGCATTATGCATCATTTTTCATTTATCAGAATTTTGTTAAAGAATTTACATTATATTTTAAAGAAAATTTACTGATCTGAAGAGTGCAAGGTTTTAATAACAAAGAATGATAAATTTTAACAAATTTTAGGATTTTAATTTCTAACTGAATTCTGGAAACATAAAAATTTAATAAACATTCTAGGAAATTCACAAACTAAAAGGTGACTTGATGAAGATAATTTAATAATTTTATAGTAGAAAATAGAAACATAGGAAAATGGATAGACGTGCCGCATAAAACCTGTCGGACCGAATCTCTCGACCACACCACCACTTTGACAACATTGTTTCTTCCTCTTCCTTTGTGTCGTCCCATGTTTCACTCCATCCCTCACTCCACTCCAATCCACTCCACTCCACTCCACTCCACTTACTTCATTTAATAATATTACATACTCTAATCCATTATTTAGGTTTAGTAAAGAGGAACCGACCTAAACTTATATAGATGGATATGATTTTATTAGAGGTGGGGGGGGGGGGGGGGGTTTGAACTGTTTGAATCATTAGTGTAGATATTTAAATAATAAATCATGACCCTTTTTTGGAGTTTATGTTTTTCATCCGTTACTAAACTGTGATTTATCAATTATAATTATCATAATTGTTCGTTCATGTTGCAAAATGCAAATCAACTAATACATGAATGAATGATGAACAACCTCCCTTCCCTCATAAAGGTAGCCAGCCAATTCAAAAGTTTTAATTTGTATATTTAAGCTTAAATATCATAACATCATTCGTTGTATGTATAGTTGAAAAAGAAACTCCGTTCATGACGCTCACGATTAAGGTTGTGTTTGTTTTTAATTAAGAGAGTCTTAATTTGGTCTGAGGTCTGAATTTCATATATTAACCTAATTTGTATTGTTTGTTTAAATTCAGACTTAAGAGGTTACAACCTCTGAATTTTAAGAGAAAGAGATTAGTCTGAATTAAAATTCAGAGCCTCTTAATTTCAGACTTGAAGGCCTCCTCTTAATTTCAGACATAGTTTTCAGACTTCAGACGTTTAACCTCTTAAAAAACAAATACAACCTAAGTATTTTATTACCACACATCATATATTGAAACTCGAAAGAAAGAAGTTGCTGCGGCCTCAAATGCATAAACAATCCGGTACATAATTAAACGGCCAAAAGACAACAAACTTTAAGGCTTGTATATTCATTCACATTACATCAACCATATAACATGATACATCCACCCTTTAGCAAATTTTTCATCAACAAACCCTTGCACTTATTTTACAAAGTGCAAATGGCGTTAATCATACATCATGACTAATTTGGTACACAAACCGTATTCAAGTAACTGAATAGCAAATGATACATCGTACTATGTGCAGTCCTAGAGAAATATGGCCAGCCTAATGATCCCTCATCCATGACAACAAGGTCCAGTTTTAACTATCGTTACTCACTAGCGATACCTGCATATTCAACGTACGTGAAATTTAAACAACTTTTGAAACCCTGATCCAAAATCATATTAACATCTCATCAACATCAAAACTGAATCTTGCTGAAAGTTCCGGCGACACATGAAATCTAGTTTTTCAGAATTGGGAATTTAAGCTAGTTTTGGCTTCCATTGTTGATATGTACGTCATTATATATAAAATGCAATACCAGGAGGATATCTTCATCTGTACCATAGGATTTGCGAGCTTCTTCCATGCATTTCGATGTCACCCTATCACTTTTCCTGTTTACGTATTTAACAATGCATCAGTATAGAATATAAATGCATCTGCAGCATCAAGGTAAACTAATTATAACAAAATTTTGTTCAGACCCACGAGAATCAACAAGTCATGATATATGTGATGGAACATGGAAGGTAAATAATATTTGTACCTAGAGCTGGCTGGATCTCGAATTTCAAATTCATCTGTTTGAGCATCATAGCCACATATAACAACATAGTGACCTACAAAAGCCATCAAACCATTTCATTTTCTCCACTTTTTGCCTTCAAAGTTTGCATGTTGACGAATTAATGGTGACCTACTCGTACAAGCCATTAAAGGAATATTCCAGAGCAAAAAAGCAATTTCTTTTTTGTTTTGTAGTTATGAGAGTAGAAAGGTCACCAGTATATGCTGCAGTCCCTTGGTAAAATCGTGGCATACGCACATCCTCCTTCCAAGGCTGACTACAAAAAATAATATTATAGGAGGTAAGCTTCTCAATTTAACTACGGATCGGGATTGCACGTCTACAATGATAATTAGCTTTCCTTTCACAATTACATCTTTGCAACGAAAAGGAGTTCAAGCAGATGATCAAGTATTGTACCTCAAAATGCACTGGTCAACCAAGGCAATCACAATATATTTTCCTGATAAGATCAAAATGACGATCTCTTCTCCCCTAATTGACCTGTGCTGTTAGCAAAAGAAATCTGGTTTACTTATTTCAAGCCTATACACCTTTACCCGTCAGATCAAATTGAAGGAGCATAACGTTTTTGAACCAAAGTTACACAACCCTCAACATTTAAAAGAACAGAATCATGTAAGCTAGTTCTACAAAAGAACCAACAAAAACATAGACAGTTATTCAGATTTCTCAAATAATTACCACCTAAGATTCAAGAAATCTACTAAGCGTTCAGAAAATTGAAGTACCATGCAATATTAAGACTTTAATAGGCTGTACCTCTATCTTTATCCCCTCTTCTACTGATCTCTTAAATAGCATATCCACTCTACCTATATCATTGGCTAATTGCTCCTGCGAAAATTTTTTTTTTTCCAAAAATAAATACATGACATTTAGTATCTAAAACACACCTAAAATCCCTATTGATTTGAGTCAATGAGGATTCAATATCATTTCTGTATGCAAGGGAAATTACCTTGTTGCCTTTCAAAAAAAAGGAAAAATTACCTTGTAAAATGTCTCCACTGAAAAATCTGGATTAGCACCTAAAGTTACCGTGAAGTATGAGAATCTAATAGAAAGCTTTTGCAACAAATATGCCAGATCCACAGTCCAAATACTATAAAACCAAAAACAAAGAAAATCATCAGAAATTCAGAATTGATCTGCCATAAATTGCAACATTTCTCTCTATTTCTTTTTGACAACCTTTTATTAAAAACTAATTTTCATGACCATTATATAATCACAAAGATTGAATATCTTGAATGTGGTGCACAGGATTCCCCTAAGTTATCATTGTTTAAATAATATTAAATATATCTGACTGATAATCATACACTCCCATAAGAAAACAGATCAGTAACACATTGCAAATTTAGTTGGATGGAGGTAATGAAGTCTTTAGTATCATATTGACAATAACTTACAGCGCTTAAGCTGTTTAAGCTTGAACAGAGTAAAAAATAAAAACGAAAGGTAAATATTAAAAAAAAAAATTCTTCTTGTTTGCTTTTATAGAAAACAAAGTGAATAAATCTAAGAAAAACCCCTGAATGACTAGTTGGTTAGGCTAAAAATAAACACCATAAAGAACAAAAACTAAAAAACTCATGACTCCAGTTGCACAACTACCTGCCTTTCATATCAAAACTGAACTACAACTTACAACCTTCACCAACATGGTATGTCGGTGTCTACGACAAATTACATAGATGGATTCTAAAATGATAGGATTTTAAATTTATTAGGGGGTGAGTGCATTATGAAATGAGGAGAAGTGTGGAATGTGAAATCCTAAATGAAGCTAAATCCTTTCATTTTAGTTTTTATCCAAACATGACATAGGAGGATTTCTAAATCCAAATCCTAAATGAGTTGTTAAAATCCTACAAACCAAACGCCACATAAGTGTTCTAAATTTCCCTGCCTAGAGCTGCTTAAGCAGCCAGATGTTAAGCATCTCCCACATCACTATGTTTAGCTATGGCTGCTAAATCAACAGCTTAGGAGTTAAGCATCCCCTACAGGTTCAAATAAAATCTATTCATTCAATTAAGTGGTTTTCAACACGTTATGCAGGGATCAGTTGACTCCTATTCATAAAATCTAATATCTGAACTTCTAGCAAACCTTTCCTATTCTTTCCCAATAAGAGTATCAATAAAACCTGCTCGATAAGTAACTGCATCAATAGATCACTTGTATTTTGGTTATCTGAATGAACTGGTTATTCAATTATGTGAAGTGATGACAACATGTATGATATGAAGGAAAAGAAATACCTGGTTGTACAACACAGGTCCTCCAGATCTTGAATGTCATAATGGTTGAGACCAAGCGTTCTTAAAACCATCAAAACACAAACAAGACCACAATCCCATGACCGTAATTGTTTTATGTGTGGGACCTTGACCGCATAAACAACTTGATTAATTCATAAAACCAAAACAAAGAACTAAAAGAAACATCCTATAGAAAAATGTAGTATCTTTTACAGAGATGATACATGGTATCCGAAAATCTATCAATACATCTTGATATCTCAAGTCATAAACACTACATGTCAATTAACGACAAGCACGAACAGGAGTAAGTGGACGACAGGACGGACTTACCTCAATGAAATGTGAGTGATCCGAGATGGCCTTGTTGACGTTCCCATTATTCAGTGATGGTTTGAAATTGTATGGTTTGTCAAAACTCATATGATCATCATCCTCTTCACGAACGGTGTGTCCTTGAGCTTTTAGTAGCTTGTTTAAAAGGATTTGTACAGGCCACATCTATAACCACCGTAACTATAGCCAAGATATGCAACTAATCTTGTTTTGTACTTTAATGGACTGTTTTCAGAAGAATTATATCGTGCATCATTTTTGTGTTTATGAATTTAGAATTACAAATTAGGGCTTACAAAACCTACAACCCTAACAAGTTAACACTTTAGGAAAAGAATTCAACTCAAGATAGCCATAAATTGGATAAAATGAACCAAGAAATTAAATTAACAAGAAGCAGTTCCTGATGATTAACCATATACATGCACGACCGTTGTAATAAATACTTAACTAATCAGTCTGTGATTCAACCTTAAGAAATTGATTGATGCATCATGAACAGATTGTTATTTATAATTTAAAAAGAATGGCCAAGTCAAAAGGGCCAGATCAAGCGTATGAAATTAAAACGAACTTAATGAACAGCCAAACCAATAATAAAACTATAAGGAAGATTGATCAATTCCAAAGAAGGCTGCTTCAGACTTGTATAAGGCAATTAATCAATCATGGAGCTTTTAAGGGGAAAAAAGAATGGAGGGGGTGAGGAAGGGTCATATACATTTGCGATTGAAGGCGATTCAGGATCTTCTGAAAAAACTTTGACGGTTTTCTTCCTCCAAATTTCTTCCTGAACACCCTCTCTTTCTCTCCAAATTTCTCGTGTTTGGTATGATAAAAAAGAAACCATTCTGGATTTTTTGTATTTATATTCATTCATCCATGTACTCGTAACGACCAAGGCGGCCTCCTGTCGGCTCCGCTTATCTATCTACTACCACCGGGTATTCTTCTCGGGTCACATTACTGTTTTCTTGGGTCATTAGCCCAAAGGCCTAAACGTCAAATGTGTTGCTTCACGCATTGGCCCAGAAGTAGCATGATGTAGCTTTAAAAGTCCGTTGTAATTACTGGCCTCTTATTTTATGTTATTTTTGTCATATTTTTTTATGTTTATATAAAACATCAAAATGAGTTATATTATATATATATATATATATATATATATATATATATATGTGTGTGTGTGTGTGAGACTGATTTCTGTTACATTTTAACAAAGCTTTATCACATATATGGATTATAAAAATAGGGATGCTTACAAGGCTGATATATGTGATATTAACAAATTAAAGAACTGGTAGGATTAGTTTGAAAAACAAAATGGATACGTAAATTTTAATAAATTTTGTAATTACTCTAATATTAAACTTGTTACATTCGTTATTTTTCTATTTGAATCACACGTATACTTTTGCTTAATCACCTAGGTCAATTAGATGATTCATTACTAATAGAATAAATTACATATATGGCTTTTTAAAAATTATGATTTTCATCTATAACACTTTTAGTTTCATGAATAGGCACTAAAATAGAAAGTTGACACACTCTTAAGGGGCATTGTTTCGTGGAATGGAATTTAAATTAATTGAAATTTAATATATAATATATATTCAGTTGATTGATTGAAGTGTGGAATGGTTTCTAAAGTTGACAAAATGTATGAATTGTGTAAAATGTCAGAAATCCAAATTTATTTACAAATAGTTAGGATTGATAGATTTGTTCGACCATATATTTTGATAGAATGCAAACACACTTTTGCTTATTGTTTATGTAATCTAATTTTCAAAATACACTATAAATAAATTTCAGTTTTTTTTTTAAAAATTCATTTCATAAGTCAAAAGTCCGCTTTGTCTCTGATTTCGTTTGAACCGGTCAATTTTCCGAAAATGTCAATTTTATAATTATAGTTATTTTAGTTTTGATCTCTAAGCAAATCAAATTGTTATTATTCTATTATAATATGTAACTAATATGTTACTGTTTTATTGCTTACTATAATAATTTAATTGAAAATAAACCATAAATGAATTTTTTTATTTTGTATTTCTGTTGTATATTTAATTTATTTATTAAAACTTACTTATCTTATGTTATTTTTAATATTTTATGTAATTTTTACACTATTTCATTACCTTAATATGGGTGGTACATTAATTATAAATTTTAAACAAAATATACAAACTTAATTTTCATTAATTTTAGTTGACATGTTAATTTTGTTGGGTTAATATGTTTCGATTTAATTATACTTATCAAATAATTAAAACATAACATAATAATTTGACAAAATAATTCAATCAAAATGAATGTAAATTTTAAGTTCACATATATATTTTGCTTGAAATATATAATTATATCAAGTTTTTATGCTTTTAAACCAAAAAGTATAAACATTAACTTTACATACTTTAAATAAAAATTAGGGTTGACATTAGAAACACTCAAGCAGCCTTTCTTATTTTCTCCATTAAGTCTCTAATTTTTTGTTCAATTGTTTAAACCCCTAAACTATGTTTGTCTTATTCAAATACATATTTTTGACTGGATACTGAATTAGTCGGTAAAATACAACTGATAAAATAAAAAGTTTAGGAACTTAATGACTGAATTATGGAAACTTTACAACATTAATCAAGTGAAATATGAAAACTTTTAATCGGGATTTGCGTTCTGTCAAAGGATTGAATTATGCAACATTTTCATATATTACAATTTATTTTACCAAACATATTAGAAAACCAAAAGCTCCAGCTCTTTTAAAAAGAATTAGCCCTCAAAAACTTTTGTTACTAAAAGCTATATCTCTTTTAAAAAACTCGAATTTATAACTAGTTTTGTCAAACATACCATTGATAAAAATATAAAATTGGAATAGATAAATTAGGTTACCTAAATTAATAAAATTGAAATGAATGAAGTACTTTAAGTTTATACAGTACGTTTGAAAACAAATATACTAAAAATTTGTGTTGTAATATAATTCATAATTACAATATCAAATATCCAAATTAGAAAATGAAACAAAATTCTTAGGGTGCGTTTAGTTACCGAAAATTTTCAAAATTTCCATCTCATTTTTCAACAAAAATGAAAACTTGTTTACTTAACAACAATTTCATAAATTTTCATTTCACTTTTTAAAATACCACTTTTCATATTCTCTCTCTTACTTTTATACTACCTACCCTATTTCTTTATAATACTCTCTTTCTCTCTCTTACTTTTCCATCACCTATCCTATTTTTTTTAATTTTATAATCACCATCTTATTTTTCTTAAAACTAAAACTTAAGGCTGCGTTTAGTTGACGAAAACAAGCCGGTTTTCTGTTTTTGTTTTCAACGAAAACAGGGCTTAATTGAAAACATGTTTAGTTTGACATTATTCTAATTTTTTTTTTTGTCATTTTCTAAATGTTTTGATTTTCTAAATTTATAATAGAAATTGGAAAATGCATTAAAGGAGTTTTCAACCATTTTTCCAATTTTCAAAAGTGAAAACAAGGGACGTGGTGAACACGTGTTCAAAATTTTCTCCTAATTTTCTAGAAATGTAATAATGAAAACAAATTCTGGAAAAGTGAAAGTGAAAACAAATATCAATTTTCCATCAACTAAACACACCCTATCATCTAAACAAGTTTTCACTTTTCATAGAAACCCTTGTTTTTACTAAAAACTATAACTTGAAAACTGAAATTGAAAAACGACTAGTTTTCGTTAACTAAACGCAACCTTAGGTTTGTTTTATTTCACTTTTCAAATTGATACAAAATAAATCTAGAAATATTAATAAGATGTTACTTGATATAAACGAAAAATGAGTTATTTTTTTTGATAGTAATCATTGATAAATGAAATCATATCTAATCGTTTGGTTCACGCCGAACTATGCAATAATTAATTAATGTCGAAATCAAAAGATATAAAACATCATTTACGATCACCAGTATCATTCATAACCCATAAATGATGTATGCATTCATGATTGCTATCGACCTCATTAAATGGCCATCATCACTGCCATCATCAATTCATCAGTTTCTAATATAATGGTACGTGTGGAAATTCAGATTTATAACTTATCAATAACTTTAAATAATATTTATAATTAATATTGCAATTAACTATTTATAAAAAATAAGTACCAATAAGTTCTAGCCCATTTGGTAAGAGGGGTGTCATGTAAGTGAGGGATCACGGGTTCGACTCCCGTCGGAGGCAAATTGAAATTTAGATGGAGAAAGTAAATATCGGGGTAAAAGGAGTACTTTCAGAGTAGGAGTTTGATAGTTTGTCGTTCAAAAAAAATATTTATAAAAAATAAGTCAACTACTAATATTAGGAAGGAATAAATATAAATAATAATAATAATATTTGTTTACATTTTAACCATTTATAGCAACATTTTTTAGTTTTTATCACTAATACTATTAATACTTTTATATTTTTTTTATCATTTATAACAATTGATGACTCATAAACTTGTTTAACATGTCACCCTCATTTTATTATCAAATATATCAACAATGCATTATATTTTTATCAATAATAATCAACCAAAAAATATAAGTTTTTAAAATTTAAGACTTGTTTGGTAAATATTAGTTGGAGCTGGTAGATGATAGCTGGAGTTTTTATTAATAGACGTGTTTAGTAAAACAATGGAAGCAGAAAAAAATATAAAATGCCATAAAAAGTACATATAAATAAACAAACCAAATTAGAATCATAATTGATTAAGGTTACTTTGATACCATAGTTGTTAAAATCGCGAGTAAGATCGTAGGATCGGTCGATCTTACGATCCTACCAAGTGATTTATATCAGGATCGGTGTAGGATCGTTTTATAACAAGATCGGACGTAGAATCGTGGGATCGTTCATAGGATTGTAAGATCGATCATCGATCCGATCCTACCTTTTAATCGGTCCAGACTTTTTAACCGGATTTTTGTGGAATCGTTTACCGATTCGATCCAACATTGTACTTAGATCTAATCATTTTATCAATTATCATAGTGAGTCAACTTATACGATGTATGATTGGTTGACTTTTTTTGAATGACCATTAACATTTTAAACATGAATGCACGTTGTTTTCTATTTATCGTATAAATATTTTTTTGAAGTGCTATATGATTAATTTATAATATAAAAGCACAAATTATAGTACCTAAAAGAAATTAAAAGTAATTGATTTTGTGGTAAAATCTTACGATCCCGATCCGATCCTACAATCTCGATCTTGTAGAGACGAAAACGATCCTATATAAACTCTCGATCTTGATAACCTTGTTTGATACTTTTAACTTTCATAAGTTCAAACTTCTTTTAAGAACTGCTTAAACTAACTTATGGTCTAAGAGCTTATAATTTTGAAAAAAAAAAATCACACTTATAGAACATGAATCTGTCAAGTACTCCGGTAAACATCACCACCACATCCGCCAAAGTCCAAACACTCAAACACTGCCACCAACATCAAATTAATATTTCAAACAAATTAATTTACGCTAGAAATCAAAATTGATTTTTAGCATCAAATTACAAAATCAAACAACCAATCAAACCAAAAATCCCATGGTTCTTTGTTCGACGTACATTTGAAAACCTTCATTGGAGGTGACGAAAAGTGGTGTTGAGGTGATGTTGTGGAGGCGGAGATACAGTGGATTCGTATGGCGGAGAGGGAGTGAAACACATGAGGTAGGAGGAATGTGCTCAAACATGCTTATATATGTGTGTACAGGGGGTTAAATGGTAAAAAACGTGTATCAGAAAACCTTCATGAACCTCAGGGTTTTTCATTAATGGTAATTTAAAAAAAAAAATTAAAATTGTTTCATTTTAAAATTAAATCTATTTTAAATAAGGAAATTCCAATAATCAATCAACCTATAATTTAAGCAATTTTAATTTGACCAAAATCATTTCCAAAATTTGAACCATCAATTGTAGAACCATTAAGCCGCTAAGCACCATCTTCGCCACCGCCGCCTGCACTACCGCCACCACCATTTGCATTGCCGCCGCCACCACCGCCACCGATGCAACAACTATCGCCACCTACATCGTCATCACCATTGTTGTCATCTTCTTCCTTATCTCTCTGTCTTCGTTATAAAAGATACAACAATCACCGCCATGAAAATGATGAACTAAATACGATTGAAGATGGTACAAATGCGATTAAGACGATGAAACAAAAATGATCCTGATGCAGAACGTTTAAGAACGTTTTTATGAAGATGATGCTGAACGTTTTCGATGAAAATGGTCGCAATGTATCGTCATTATGTGAGTATTAATCAGTTTTGAAGTTATTGAAGGTTGTGTTGCATCGTCATTTTATCAATCGATTTGAAGTTATTGATGGTTTGGATGTTTGAAGTTAAATATGAAAATGCACAATCGAGATGAAGGTTTGAAGTTATTAATGATTTTTTATGGTTTCAAAATATTAGTTTGAATCATGCTGCATAACAAGTCAACAAATAAAAATGTTTGAAGGTTTTCTCGTTCGAATGATAAACCATGAAGATGATGCACAACTGCAATGAAGGTTGGATGAACATGAAGGATGATTCGAATGATGCATGAACACGAAGGATGTCCAGTCTCGTTTGAAGGATGAATGAATACGAATGATGCGAACATGAACGATGAACGATGAAGGAAAAGACGATGCATCAACATCATCTTTTGTAAAGTTGAAGGTTATGTTTAACAGGTCATCTGTTGGTATAAACAATAAAAAAAATATAAATATTGATGGTATTAAAGATAAAAATCGAAAGATGTCATAAATAATAAAAGTAAAGTTGTTTTCGTTAATGATAATTAGCTTAAAAATAAAAGTTAAACTCAACTAAAATCTTTAATAAATGTATAGTATTATAAATAGATATTTGATCATTTACTTTTAAAGATTTTAGTAACCAAACAATTCAAACAAAACATTCACGAACCAAATTATTCATTTTTAATGAACCCAACAGATATACTGTGTACCTAACTCGGTGGTCGGGTCTAGATCTTAAAACGACAAACTTAACCGGACCAAAACACGTGCCAAGTAGATTGGTTTTTTGTTTGATCCAGTATCATATGTTATTCATTTTAGAAAACGGAAAAACTAAACGCGGACAAAGCAAATTGATTCCTGTACTATCGGTTTGGTTCTTGCTTCTAATTTAACTAATTATTTATTTGTTCGTTTTGGTCTATATGATTTTATTGTGTTATATCCCCTTAGATATATTATTAAGAAGAGTAACTTACAAAGTTCGTTCATGTGGTTTATTAGAAATTATGAATTAAAATCTTCAATTTTAAAAACTACACTGGCAGCACTTGGAATTAAAGTTTTATTATGAGTTTCGTTCTTTAGCATTTTGAATGACCATTTTACTCTTAGGGTTCTTTAATAGTTATTATTAATATTATTTTGATTATTAATAAATAATAAAATAATCTAAATAAAATTAATTTTATGTAAAAGATATAAAAATTAATAATGAAGTATTTTTAAAGACAAGAATTAATTAAAATTTAATAAAAAAAATTTAAATCATAAAATAAAGACGAGAGTTAGGTGTAAAAAAATAAATCATTCCTTTTTTATATTAAATTTGGTCCAAATAAGGCTGTGACAATTTAATTTATAATACCACTGACATTTTTCTTTATTCTGAAAAAGCAGCCGAATACATACACATTATTCATTTATTCATAATTCAAACATCGGCCCATTTACAAAAGGTTTCCCCTGCCATTATTTTTACCCAACATGCTCGAAAACGTTATTTTTTTAAATTTTTAGTTAATAATTATGATTATTTATATGTCTTTATAAACATTTTATTATTCAGTTTTATGTGTTTTACATTAAATTAATTTTTCTTGTTTTTTTTTAATTTTTTTAATTTAGTTTATCATTTTATAATAATAAAAATGATAATTAAAACAACATTAATGATAATTATTAAATAACTAAGAATAAAAATGATTATTTTAAATGGTCAAAGGACGAAATCCTTGACAAAATTTTAACCACAATAACTATCAGTGTAATTTTTAAAATTAAAAGACATGATTCATAATTTCTAATATACTACATGGACAAAATTTGTAATTTATCCAATAATAAATGTTAAGAGGAAGAACAACATGACATAAGTTTTATTGTTTATTATTTTACATCTTTAATGTATGTATGGAACTATGGATTATTGACTTAGTAATTATTTACATGCAGACACACATATATAATATAATATACATTCTTATGCTTAACAAATTAAAAAAGAAAAAAGAATAAATTTTAATTGGAAATAATGATAAAAATTCATCAAGAAGTAGTAACACTCCACCGTGCTTAAAAGCTGGCGACTCTAAAATACATGGCACTAGAATGTAAACTAAATTGACCTTTAAACAAAGATAGCATATGACAATTCGTTTGAAAACGTAGTATTGTATTGGGAACTCAATTTTAAATTATAGAAAAGAAAAGAGGGGTAGAAAAATAGGACAACGAAAGGAAAAGTTTTTTGTACTTTATGCAAAAAACCAAAAGTAACAGTCTTAAGGGTTGAATTTCGCCACCTATCATCTGCTCTACGGCTATATCTTTTGCCCTTGTTTTATTTTGAATCACGACCAAGTTTCTTTAAATCAAACACCCATCTCTTTTCTTTTCCCTATTCCTGTCTTTTTTTTCTTTCAATCAAACATGTTATCTTTTTCTACATAATTTTGGATATCGTGAGCTATTTTCAAAGCCACCCAATTTTCAAAGCCACCCAACAGCAGCCAGTCCCACACATTTATTTATCTCACATTTTCATGATCGACAAATACCGTAGCAAGAAAAAGGAAACAGAGTTAAGGAGACAAAAAGTCTGACAATTTAGGGTTTTGAGGTTCTGGGTGAAGAAGATTCAGATGGAAACTTCAGGTGATACAAGTCTGAAAAATGATGGGGTTGATTCCTTTGACAGCAGAACAACAAGTTCGAATTCGAGCAATTCAGTTGATTCTTCTTCTAAACAATCTTGTTCGTCTCCTGCTCCTCTTGGTTGGCCGATTCGAAAGGCTCAGCTAATGACCAAATCTTGCGATGGTTCTGAAGACAAATTCAAATCAAAAACCCAAATTGAAGCTGGATCCAAACCCAAGAAAATGAGTACCACAGTTTCAGGTATGTTGTATGTTTTGCTGAATTCGAATCTTTTTATTCTGTTATGGAATTTTTCGTATATTAGATATCAGTTCAACTTGATTTGGTGAAAATGACTTTTACTTGGTTCAAATCTATGAATTTCGTGCCTTTGTGATCATTATTTGAATTTGAATGTGATGGGTGGATTCTGATTTGGGATACCTTCAAGAATTATGTGTCAAAAAAAAAAGTTTCAAGCTTTATCACTTTATTGATTCCAATGGCTTTTTCTTTTTCTTTTAATGTATCTATATTCTATACATTGTTTTTTTGTTTTGCAAATTATCTTGCATAGAAATGGAGATGATGAAAGAGAAGTTTGGCAAATTATTGCTTGGTGAAGACATGTCTGGAAGTGGCAAAGGGGTGTGCACAGCCCTGGCCATCTCAAATGCCATCACAAATCTTTGTGGTAATTTCACTTTTCTTCCTCTAAAGCCTCTTCGTCTAAAGCAGCAGAGCCCGGGTGATCACCCTTTTTTTAATGTTAATGTTATAGAAATTGGGGTTGTGTTATGTTTTTTTGTGCAGCCACTGCGTTTGGACAGCTGTGGAGATTGGAACCCTTGCCTTCTGAGAAGAAAATAATGTGGCAAAGAGAGATGGAATGCCTTCTTTGTGTTAGTGATCACATAGTCGAATTTAAACCCTCTTGGCAAACATTAGCCGATGGAAGTAAGCTCGAGGTAATTCTTTTGATTCCCATTTGGAATTCAAGACTATAAAAATCCATATGGAACTGAATTTCGTCGATTAGTGATGCATATACCAATGGCTGTAGTAACACACGTTTCAAAACTTTCTACATTAGATCATGACCTGCAGACCAAGATCAGATATTTTTGTCAACCTCCCAGCTCTTCGGAAGCTAGACAACATGCTTCTGGTCAGCATTCGTTTTTAAACTATTGAATTACCGAAGAAACCATTGTTAAAAATAAATGTTAAAGATTTTGATCTTTGTGGGTTTATGTTATGCCATCACAGGAATTACTAGATAGTTTCACCAGCACCGAGTTTTGGTACGTTGATAAGGGGATAATGACACCAGAACCTGACAGTTTAGCCTCTTTCGGTAAACCATTACAGCGCCAGGAAGAGAAATGGTGGCTGCCTGTGCCTCGTGTACCTGCCGGTGGTCTTCAAGAAGATACGCGAAAACAGCTAAACCATAAGCGTGAATCTGCTAATCAGATTCTAAAAGCTGCCATGGCAATCAACAGCGTTTCTTTATCTGAAATGGAAGTTCCTGAATCATACTTGGAATCCCTCCCAAAGGTAAAAAAAAAAAAGAAAAAAAAAAGGCAAAAGCAAAATCACAAAAAGATCCATGATTTTACATTTGATAGTTCTCATTTTGTATTTATTTCTAGAATGGAAGAGCCTGTCTAGGAGATTTGATCTATCAATATATAATGTCCGAGCAATTCTCATCAGAATGCTTGCTAGATTGCCTTGATCTTTCATCTGAGCATGTCGCTCTAGAAATTGCAAATCGTGTGGAGGCAGCTATCTACATATGGCGTAAAAGACCTCATTCAAGACTCGTAGCTAACCCAAACAGATCAGCTGCTAAAACGTCATGGGATATGGTGAAGGACCTAATGGCTGACGGGCATAAGAGGGATTTACTAGCCGAACGAGCAGAAAGCCTCTTGCTTTGCTTGAAGCACCGGTTTCCTGGTCTAACTCAGACCTCATTGGACACCACCAAGATTCAATGCAACAAGGTACTTACTTCAAGGGCTTACCATTTTTCAGATTTTGTTTTGTTTTAGTTAGGTTGGAAAAAAAAAAGTAAGGTACTTTCATGGTTTCATCATTTTCAGATGCATAGCAAACTTGCATTTATGTACTTTGTAAAATGTTTCCATTTAATGTAGCAAACATATAATTTTGTTAACAATCTATACAATCATTTTATCTGTGGTTTAACTTAGGTTACACTGAACGATAGAAAATGATAAGTTTAATACATTAAATGGTAAAAATAAGTATTTTTTAACATTAAACCTGTTTCTTTCTTCAGGACGTAGGAAAGTCGATTCTGGAGAGCTACTCGAGGGTCTTGGAGAGCCTAGCATTTAACATCGTGGCTCGAATTGACGATCTACTATATGTAGACAACTTGTCTAAACAATCAGACAATCGAACATCAAGAGTGAGCACAAGTAGTCACAAGAGGGTCTCCGTGACCACCTCCAGTTCACCGTACAGACCTTTTGGCACACCAAAGCTCTCACCTGGACCACTGGTGAGCCCTGCAAGAGGAGACCGAACTCCTTTCTTGAGCAGCAACAGCAACAGTAACAGTAACAAGCATAACCGGGGATGTGGTGTTAGACGGGCTTTAACGAGCTATCTAGGTGGGGAAACAAGGATGAAGAGTAGCAGTCATTTGCTAGAAGGCCCTGGTTGCCTTTCTACAAGGAATGCAGATTTACCGCCTTCTCGGAGTAGCCTGGACGGTCCACCGAGCCAAAAGGAGAACAGAACACCAGCAAGGGTACGTAGAATGGATCGATGAGGTACAAATTGATTGAGGAATCAATTAAACGAAGAGAGTTTATAGATATTTCAGGTTGATATTATATATTACTGTTTATGACTTTATGTAAAATTAATGATGCTGAAAGTTCAATGAAGAACTCGTTGACATTTTTAAAGAAAATTTATTTAGGAGTATTAATTATACTTCTATCACTAAAGTTACAAAATGGAACGCAGGATGACATATTTTTTAGCATTTAATTTTCAGATTTTTACACATTTAACCGTTAAACTATTTTTCAACTATACATTTAGCCATTGAAAATTATATACATTAAAAGTATCATATTTTGTACATATTTAGCTATTAGTTTTAATCATTTTTTTCAAAGCAAAACAACAAACTAAAGTTTAATGTCTAAAGTCATACAAAAATAACTTAGTAATTAAACGAGACAAACATAAAGGCTAAACGTCAAAAATGTACTCAACCCAAATTTATGCATTTGTTGACATTATAAATTAATTTAACCAAGGTTTAAAAGTTGTTTAAAATAAAAAAAAAAAGGGTTAAGTTATATATTAATATGAAGAGCAAAGAAAGGGTATTATAAATATACTTATTTATACCTGTTCTTTTAAATTTTTATTCATTAAACGCATGACCTATTTATTTTTGTTATTTTAATATTTTTATATAATATAAAACTGTTTTGTATTGATATAACTTTTAGTATACTTGATTTTATATAAATTTAAATATATCATTATGATTACATTATTTTTATTCATAAATCAATATAGAAATTATTAATATCTGAACTAAATTTGAAAAGATCTTTTTACATTATTAAAACTTTTTATATAACATATAACTATTTAGTGTTTTTGTTATATCCTTTAATATATTTTGATTTATAGATATTTAAAAACTCCATTATAATTGTTTTATTTTTATATATACATTTCGATATAAAATTTATTGATGTCCGGAATATTCTTAAATTGCTATAATTTTTCATTTATGAACGCATCTAAATCTAACTATTCATTTTATAATATTTATATAACATATGTTTTGTTTTTTTGTTATAAACTCGAAGAGAGATGCTTGTAAGACCTTTTGCATTTTGCTGCAGAATCTATTGTCGTCCAAACTATTTTTAAAATAACAAAATCTTTAATATTAAATATTTTTATATAATATATAACTGTTGTATTTTTTCAATTATAATCTTTAATATATTTTATTTTATAGAAATTTTAATTTTAATACTATTGCAACACACGGATTTAAGAAAACCTCATTTAAAGCATTCCAAAACCAAGAATAGATGAATCATCATATATAACATCTTTTTAATCCATCTGTTAGTGTATATTATTTTTTTATTCAAAACAAATAAAGCTATATTTTCACATTCCAATTGTCAAAATTCAAAATATTAATTATCTTTATTAGCCTTGTTTAAAAATAATATCCAAACTTTTAATAACATATTATCATTATTACTTATGGTATTTATTACTCATTACTATCTCTGGGCGAGAATTCTGACTCATTCAAGTAAATGGATCTAACGGGTTAACGACTAAAAGAAAATTAAAATAAAATAAAATAATATTGAAATTTCAAAAAACAATCTTTATAAAACCTAAGGGGGCGTTTGGTTCGCGGATTTTGTTCTCTGGGATTTGTATTTTTTCAAAGGATTTGCATTATGCATCATTTGCATTTGTCAGGATTTTGTCAAATAATATGCATTATCTTATATAAAAATTTGCTAATCTGAAGAATACAAGGTAACTGGGATTTAAAATCCAAAGGGGGAGACTGAGTTTTTAAATTACAAAGAAGGAAGAGATTTATGAAATCCTGAGATTTAAATCCTTACTGAAATCTGTGAAACAAACACAAGATTTTAAATGCAAATCTCAGTGAATCCCAGAATATCCGTGACCCAAACGCCCCCTAAATTTCTAGAATTTAATTTCAAAAAAAAATCATGTTCAAGTTTAGTTTTTTACCATTGGTCGCTTTGACTCTCCTGCCCATTTGACCAATTGAGTTAAAATTGTTAGCTTTAGACCTTATGGTAGTAAATTTGTAGAGTTGTAGATCCGCCTCTCTTCATGGTAGTAAATTTGTTTTTTGTTTAAAATTTAATTGGTTGACAGGATAACCGGATTTATATTTTGAAAGATAGATAAATAATATATATGATAAGTAACTGTATTTTTCTTGTAATTTTATAAGAATTAATATTTATATGGTTTAAGTTGTCTACATACATTTTATGTAACCAATTATTTATAAAAAATTATTAATGTAATATTATAAACTAATTACCGATTAATCAGTTTTTCGATTTATTTTAAGATTTTTAGTAGAGATGCACAAAAGCCGGTTTAAAACCGGACCGGTTTTTTTGCAAAAAAAAAAAACCGGTTATTTAAAAAACCGGACCGGATTCTAACCGGTTTTGAGGGGGATAAAGTGGAACCGGTATAACCGGTTTAGGTTACAAAAAAACCGGATTTTTCGAAAACCGGTTACAAAAAAACCGATTTTTTCAGAATTTCCTTTTTTTTTTTTTGGGCTTCGGTTGGGCTCCTCTTTTGTATGGGCTAACATTTCTTTTTGGGCTAACATTTCTTTTTTGGGCATTTTTTTTGGGTTTTTTTTTTGGGCCATCATTTTTTAATTTTTGAGCTATAATTCTATAAATCTAAGAAATTAACAAATTTATAATTAATTATAATTTATAAATTAAGTTAAACACATATATTTTACTCCAATCAGATATATTTTTATATTATATTTGATTATAAAATACATAAGAAGTTTAAAAATTCAAATTACGACAACTTACAATTCAAACTACGACAACTTATAATTCAAACTACAACTTATAATTCAAAGTTTCAAACTACGACAACTAAAAATTCACAATCTTTTTTTTCTTTTCTTCTATGCACCCAAAATTTGGTATTCGGGTTCTATATCATCGTCGTCTTCGTTTTCTTCGTTTGGAGGTGATATTCCAAGTTCAACTTATTCGTTGTGTGTATTTGTTTCCAACTCGACGTCGATTGAATCTTCTAATGTCGTTACGTGTTGCACTCGAGCCGCTCCATCCAAATAATCCTTCAAACATATACAACATTCTATCGACTCCGGACTTAGTCTCGACCTCCGTTGCGATATAACCCTGCCACTAACAGAAAAAACGGATTCCGAAGCTACCGTGGAAGCTTGGACGGTTAGTAAATCACGGGTCATGGCGGCTAGAATCGGATATACCGGTTCCTTTTCTTTCCACCAAGCCAAAAGATCAAGGTTTTCAAACTCATCATATGTCATAGTTGAAATAATATCACTTGCAATATAGTGTCCTAACTCGCTAGTCGGGGTATTAGTACGTGCTCGTTTCGATTGCGAATTTAAAAGTGTGTTAAAAAGAGATATACCGGTTCCCCTACTAGATGATTCCCCTCTCCTCATTTGTTCTTGTATTATATTACTCGCACCATATTTAGTTAAATATTTATCGAATAACTCCCGGAAACATTTGTTAAAATAGTTTATTTGGTTTTGAATAAAATTGGGCTCGGTTAAATCTTCGTGTAAACCAAAAACAAATGCAATACTTTCAATTAATGTTTCAACGCCACCAACATTTACCGTCGGGTTTAAAGCGGCGACACAAGTAAAAACCGGTGGGATTTCCTTAAAATATTTCAAAAGTTTTTCTTTCATTGCTTTGCCAAAAAACGGTCAAAAAAACGGCTAGAAATGTTCAAACGGCTATATTTTCGAAGTGGGTAAAAATCGGATTTTTTTCCGGATAAAAACCGGTATTTTAACCGGTAACAAAAAACCGGTTAATTATCCGGTAAGAAAACCGGTCCTCTGATAAACTGCTTAACCGGTTGAAAAACCGGTTTGGTTTAAAACCGGTCCGGTTTCAAAAAATCCGGTTACAAGGAAATCGGTTTCGGATCGGATTCGGATCAAAATCGGATAACCGGATTTTTCGTGCACCTCTAATTTTTAGGTTAAGGAAATCCATCAAATCAAATCAAGCGTTCAATTTAAATTTCCGAAAGAAAAAAAATATGGTTAGATCATGGGCTCATGGCCTTATCCCTTGCGGGCTTAAAATGAATGTATCCATTATTTGGGCCTTCAGATAGTGGACTCAATATTGTAGCAGAGTTTCTCCACCGACTTCAGAAATTGAGAAAAACGCTCTCTTGTCGGAAGTGATTGTGTTATTGTCTTCCCCTAAATCGAAGCCGGGAATCTTCAGATTCTCGCCGGAACAAAGAAAAATGAACGTCGATGGCGGTGGAGGCAGCAGATTCGGCACCACGATCCACATAACAGCCCTTGACGGGATCATCAACGTCAACTCCTTGTTCACTCTAGCGGTTTTTATCGGGCTAGCATGGCAACCCACCGACCCGAGTAATAGACTGGTAGATGATCCCAAATGTGTAGCCGGACCAAAGATCGCCGAGGACCTCATCTGCTTCCATGTCTACTCCTTCAGCTCCTTCCTTTTCTCCAGCCTTGTTGCTTTGAGCCTCAAACAAGCCATCCGGATCGCTAAAACCTCTTGCGAGACTCGGCGTCTCATGATCTTCACTTTTGACATGTGTCACATCAACAAGAACGCTCTCAGGGTCGGCTACTTGATTTCTGCAGTGGGTTCGGTTTGTGGGTGCGGTTTCTTGATGATGGCTCTTGTCAATGTGGCTCAGATCAAGCTTGGGACTTTGGGTTGTGGGAGTTCGCATACTTATGGTGCTGTCATTCCTCTTTTGACTTTTGTTCCTCTGGGTCTTTTGACTTACGTTTTCTTTGTTTTGTTTGCTTTCACTCGTTAAATCATATCATATGATACCATATTCTGAGTTTCTTATTAATTTTGTGTTAATTTCAAGCTATTTAGCTAGATGTTTTAGTTGAGATCATGCGTTGTTACCATTACACAACATCTGGTATTCATGAATTTGCTTTCGGCGATTAATTATTGTTTTCAGAAATGTGGAATTTTATACATACAGGTTCTTTAGGGATAATGCGGTAGGTGAAATGGGGTCTTGTAGAGAGGAAATGTCCACTCTCTTGCTTAGATTGACATCTGTTGAGTAAAAAAGTCTGTATTGATTGTTCTAGCATGATTCTAAATTTCTAATGGTGTTAGTGGTGCAACAGACAAAAAAAAGGATGAGTTCTTGATGGTGCTTCCTCCATTAAAGATAGTGTTAAACTACGTGTGAACAATTATGATGCTAAGACCCTATAAGTCTGCAAGTATAAAACCCTATAAAACCCGCAAGCGATTCCTGCAATCTGCAAAAAATACTAACTTAGATCGAGAAAATGGAAGCTTCAATGAGAAACATATGCCTGTTGGGGTTTCTTGTGGCTCTTGTTATAGCTGGATTTGGTGAAGTGAATGGAGCAGGTGAGTGTGGGAAAGCGAACCCTGATATGGAAGCATTCAAGCTTGTTCCTTGTGCATCCGCTGCACAAGATGAGAACGCTTCTGTTTCTTCTAGTTGCTGTGCTCAGGTGAAGAAGTTGGGCCAAAACCCAAAATGCCTCTGTGCAGTTATGTTGTCTAACACTGCCAAGAGTTCTGGTGTCAAACCAGAGATTGCCATAACCATTCCAAAACGATGCAACATAGCTGATCGTCCTGTAGGTTATCAGTGTGGAGGTTGGTTTCATTTCGTCGATTTTAACAGTTTTTACTAACCTTCTATATTCTTTCTTAAGGCTAACAGTTGAATGTTGTTCTGCTTTGCAGCTTATACATTGCCTTGATCGCTTGAAGACTGTTTTTTTTATGGAAGTTATGTGATGTCTGCAAGTTGTACCAGTGAGTTTGAAATGTATGTTGGCTGGTTCGTTCCAGCCAAGGGTTTCTGCTCATGTGTTTAGTAAATAAATTACTGGTAATTTAATTGTGTTTTGAGTAACCTCCATGTTCTTGTTCTTGTTTTTGTTTGGTGTTTTTTTCCCTTTTATGTTGACCTTTATATGGTTGATAATTATGCAACTAAAAAGCAATGCAATTTGCTATTTGGATTAGATGTGTTTTGTTAGTTAAAGATGTAGGAATCTGGTTCTTGAAAGCAATATCTTGAAAGAAAGTTGCACACTTTGAGTTAAAGAAGATACCATGCTAGTTCATTTAATGGCACATCCATGCTAGTGTCATATATTCCAGCATGGTTGGATGTAAATATTGAATAAAGAACATGGAATTGGATCAGCCTGGAAAAGACCGGTGGAGCCCCTATCGGATACGGCAAGCTTAAGAGCCCTTGTAGTGCAAATGATGACTGGTCTTAAAGCTATAGATAGTGTGGTCTGATGCTAACCCAAGGTTTGGTTCCTGGTTTTAACCTGGCATAATGAAATTTTTATATGCCCGTTCTTATATAACGGGTGTGCAAACTCGTATGAAACAGAGATAAATGATAGGTGATAAAACACCTTAATTAACACTCTAGTATACCTTGTATCCTTGGGGTTTCTTTTGATTTTGTGTTCTAGAGAAAGTTCATATTGCATTTAGTAGTAAAAATGCAAGTTTAATCTTGGTTTTTAATAGAATTCCTGACTTCCTGTTGGAGTATAAAACTCGTACCAAAACTTCAATTTGGAAGTTGAAATGAAAATGGGCCTGTCTTTTTCCTTCACAAGGAGGGTTATTTTTAGGCTTTGATAATCAACCATTAAAATATTCACTTTAGGATCATGATCTCAAATTCTCAATGCAATCTTTTCACAGTTATATACCAAAATATCTTTCCATTGTTGGGAAGAAAAACTCCTGTCCAAATTGGTTTCTTTGCTGTGCGGATAAGCAAAATGGTACATACAGTGAGGGAAATAATCGGTGGATGTGTTTACAATTCATAAATTTTATAAAATTTTAAAATTTGGTTGTTGAAACCTAAGGGAAAATGATCAAGAATAAAAGAATATTAAAAAAAAAAAAAATCAAATTTAGACTAGTGTCGTGATGTTGAGCCGGTGAGGTTTTAATTCTACACCAAGGATGTAGGAAGAGAGACTGAGAGGTTTGCTTATGAGTTATAAGTGAGACATTCTATCAAGAATTAGTCTAATAATAACTTTTTTAATGCGACTCTCTATGATATACATGTATAATCTAAGCTCCGTTTGATTCTTGTAATGAAATTTATATTATATTATATAATATGCTTATTAGTTGAGATATGAAATGTATTTAAGAGGCTAAGAGGACATTTAACTCACGGGATGATTTTTGAAACAACTGAAATTTACTTATATTGTATTTTAAAATTTGGATTACAAAAACAATGAATAAAAATGTGTTTAAGTTTCATCAAAATTTGTGGTCAAGTAAATATATCATTTCTATCTATTTGTAAATGAATTTGGACTCTTAACATTTCAGACAACCAATGCCCTTAGTTAGCGTTAAACACGTTCTACACCTCAACCAATCAACTACCGTATGCTATAAACTAAATTTTAATTTATTCAAATTCTATTCGACCATAGATTTTAATGTAATTTAATAATATTTTTTTTTTAATAATCCAAAACTTTAAATAATACATAATAAGTAATTTTCAGTTTCTTTAACATTAATTTGATGAGAAAAACAGGTCCTAAAAGGATTTAGAAGAATCCATCATTTAGATGCTTCTTTGCAGAGGTGGAATGAATTCGTTACAGAAAAGGCGGAGTAAGACCCAACACTCACAAAACAAATAATAGAAGTCAAATGGGGTCATCAAAATACATTGCCAAAATTTTCAACTCAAAGACATATCATATCAAATGAAGTAATGAGTAATGAACCCCCCACCCCCCCCCCCCCCCCCCCCCCGGCGGGCGTGGGGACAGTGTTCCCACTGGCTTCGTAATAGCAGATGAAGTTCTGTTGAGGTAATACTTCTGAATAGCATAACATATCCATGCATCAAACACCAAAAAAACCCATCACCATAACAAGAATAATAAAACCACCATCAACGTAGAATAATCAAGCAACGAGGATCAACAAACTCCATCAAATATAAAAATACAACGACCACCAAGGTACACCTATAATTCCCATCATCTTTTAAATTCATCGTAACATGTCATCATATAATAAATCCTCGTTAGAAACATTACCATCCATTAAAAATATAAACCAACGTAAACCCCCCCCTCCCCCCAACCCCAATTGCATTGTTGTTGACTCGCTTTTTTTTTTTCTTCTTTTCTTTTGAGCTTTGTTACGAGCCTTTTTGGAGGTTTCAATATGGTGCGTAGATAGGTTATATTGGTTTCACTTGCTTTGAGTAGAAGTTTCGGGTTCGGAAGGGATTTTTTAAAAAGGTGGACTCATATTTTTTTGTCATTCGATTTGTGGAAACAAGTTTGTAATTTTTGGGTTTTAAATTTTTTATGTGTTATTGGATTTCATCGTTTGATTTTGGGTGACTTGAGGTTTATAATGTATCGTGTTCACTGATAGGTGATTAGGGATTTTAATTAATTAATTAATGTGTGCAACTAAAATCATACTTGAGAGTTGTTTCATTTGGCAATAGATTTTTTTTTTAATGACAAACTAGTCTATTCCTAGTCCTAATCTACTCCCCTACCTTAAGTGGGGACTTCAGAACTTAAATTCACCACCTAAATTATAACTTGCCTCCGACAGAAGTCGAACCCGTGACCTCACATTTACATAACACCCATCAATACCAAATGGACTAAACTCCATTGGTATTTGGCAATAGATTTAGTGGAATTTTGACAACAATATATATGTGTAACGTGTGTCATACAAGACGAAGAGGCATCGAAATAGATAAATATCTATATATATATATATATATATATATATATATGTTGGGTATGTAAGAAAGCAGAAAAGGAAATGTAATATTAACAGCCGTTAGTAGTAATTTAATCAGGTAGAAAATTGAAACAAGTGTTGCTTAAGATACACAAAGACATGCCAACAAAGCAGGCGTTTCAGGAGGACGGACGACTCTAGTCATATCCGACAACCAACTTAATTGATGGAAAACTGCAACCTCTTTAGGACTATTTATTTACCATGCATCAATATATATAATTGCCACTCCCTATTTCTTCATGCAACAAAGATCGACACTTTCAGTAGTAGAGAGAACCTGTGAGACAAACAACACATGCATTCAACATACATCTTTATTTATTCGATCAATTCTATTGTATTTGTAGCACCAGAATTATGTTACGTACCTTGCCACCAGTTTCCCCTCGAAGCGCTTGGATCATCCTCGCTTCCATCTTTCTTGAACTAATCAATCAAAAGGGAAAATACGTTCAAATAGTTAGCATTTGTTTTTGTTTATGTTCGTAGCAATATAATTAGCATTAAAAAAAGGGTGGTGGCCGGTGGAGATGCTTACGGCATCGTGTGGGTGACTCTGAGTGGGTTTCTGGGAATAAACTTCTTGGCCACCATAGTAGATGGATGAACTCAGATAGCTTGGTTCTGCTGTTTCATTCTGGTAAATGGGATTCCCATCCTTTTCACCCATGCTTCCATGTGTCTTGTAATCTATTCCCAAAACATTACATGATTGACCTCAATAATATCATCACCATCACATTCACATTCACATTCACCTTTACAATCATCCGAGTAACTACAATTTTATGCCTACCTGAACCTGGCATGGAATGTTTACCACTTCCATATGGACCTGGGAATTCCTGCTTTTTCGATGATCCTGCGTTTTTGGAGTCTCTTCCCAGACCCTGGAATTGAAAAAGAAAAAGGTCATGATGAGGGCTTAAGTTTAACACGAAAATGAAGTATAATTTCATATGGTTGATTCATTTTTCAGGACCTACACATAAAAAATACATGAAATCTATGGAATGAAAATAATAGAACATTAACAATCGGAAGAATTCCTACTTGATTTAAAAAAAAAAAAAAAGAAGAAGAAGAAAAGAAAGGAATTCATGAGGATACCGTGGATGAGGGACCAAAAACAGAGCTGAAAAGACCAGAGGAGGAGGTGGAGGATGGATCCTTAGGGCCAAAGAGATTCTCAGTAAAAGAAGAAGAAGAAGAAGAAGAGGCTCCGGAATGGTGTTTCCTGTGATCCATTGACGTTTGAAGAAGATGAGATGATAGTAGTATATGGGCCGATGGAGACAATGAAACAGACATGGGGGGGTATTTATAGAGGCCGGGCCACTAGGTACTATTGAAGACGATGACACTCGACCCATCCAAAATATGCCCCTTCCAGTCACAGTCACGGTTCCAGTCCCGGGGGGAAATTGTAGTTTTTAAGGCCAGGTTCAAAGTTTGTGAACTATGATGCATTTATTGATTGGCTAGCAAACCCAAATTGAAGTTTGATACATACATACATACAGTTAACAAATACCATCGTCAGAATTCAGAATGATTGATTTTTTTTTTTTTTTTATTATAGATATAGTGATATACATAAACATGAAAAGAGAAAGGAAAAAGGTTAGGAGAATATTGTCCGGAGTAAGCAGCAGCCACAGGAATAGGAGCTGAGGAGGAAATGGAACAAGTGTAGTGTTGTTGTGTTGATCACGTGCTGGCGGTAGGGTGAGACTCAGATGATGGGCCCTCTACAAGATAGATAATAAATATGTCCTTGTCCATGTCCCAACCTCAACTTGGGTTGCTTTGATTCGGATCCCCACCTAACAAACAGTTACCCAACCCAACCCAACCCACCCACCCACCCGGATTCTATTTCTTTTCTTAATTTTTTAAATTATTATTATCAACTATATATGCTTTTCAAAAACTTCCCCACACCACCCACTTCAATTCACCTATCACACTCTCTGTTTCATTGCTTTCTCTTAACCCAACATATATCTCCATCCATCTTTACTCCCAACCCCATTTCCAATTCATATATATATAACATTCATTGCCTCGATCCCCGGCCCCGGCTATACTTAATTGGATTGGATAACCCAACTGTTGATTATTATGGTTAATGAAACCCACCAAACAAACACACACGACACCGTTAAGTCTGTAAATGGAGAAATCAATCGTAAGCCATAACTATCAACACCATTATATATGCAATCACCATATATTTAAAACCCTAATCATTAAACAATTGACCATGTCTGACCCTCAACCCTATCCAAACAATTATCATGTTGATTTCTTACATTTTGGGTTTTTTAATCTTTGATTGGTTGGTCTTAAAACCTATATTATAAAAATTGAAAGATGATAACAGCACGCACATGAAAATTTTGGGTCATTTTATGATTACGTTTGGTCATGGTCTAAGTTGATCTTTGCTTATACTACTGTTTCAGTATGTAATAAAATTTTAGCATAACAAAAAAGAAATTAAATAAATAATTTTGCCTTACTGAAAACGTTCTGTAAAATTTTCATCCCCTTCATAACAATTAACTCGATCATTTGACTTCATTTACAAGAGGGGTGGCTTTCTATTTTATTAGTCCAATTTTTTTCATCTTCATTATTAATATATACGATTATTTTTCGACTATAATTAACCAGTTGATAAAAAAGATTGTCTAATTACTTGTATAAATGATCAACCTTAGTCGCCAAACTCATATGAAGTAGAGCCTATATATATATCCTGAATTATATGTAAGAGGATCGAAGATTTGGTCTACCAAAAAGAAAAACAAAAAAAAAAATCCAAGGATTGTGCATTAGATTCTTCGTGGGACATCTTTCACACCGGTCTAATCATTGTAGAATGCTATTGTTTTTCGAAGGGCATTGTAGAATGCTACTGAGATATTATTGGGAGAAAGAATAAATAGTCTTCTGGCCATGGACATACCATTTGTCAAATTTCTTTCATCATTACCTAAAAAAACATCAAAACATGCTTTTGAGTTTACTAAATATCCCCAATTGATATCGACTCTTGGAATATGCTTATGTCGATCAAGGTCCACCGTTTTTGTGTGTAGGGGATGGGATTATCGTATCAAATGAGTGGACTTGAAAATACATGCTCCAATCTTGGCGAGTTAGCCATGATGCACCCTCCATCTTCTAGTATATTACCCTTTCAACTAATTTTTAATGGAATGAATGATACGCTATTTCAATTTTAGCAATATATAATTGATGCAGTCCCGAGTGTGGGTGATCGGGCTATAATGTTCCTGGAGGCCCAAGACAGGATTCGCAACAAAAGGGGTAAACGGATAGGACCGTAACTTTTGACTCGGGTCTCCGTTTGGGGCCGTCAGGTTTCCAGACGTCTGTTGGCTCGAGCTCCACGCAGTGACAAACAGTCGAATGTGGTTTGCCCAATCGTTTGGCCCAAATTCGACCCTGAGCGAAAGTTATGAGATTTTTAGTGATTTTTATGGTTTTTTAGGGTTTTTCTTTTGGTTCCACGGGTGACCCGTTTTTTATTTCCCGTCTCTATTTAAACTATGTTGAAGCATTGTAAGTGATCAGATTATCAGTTAAGGAAACTTTTCATTTTCCAAATTCCGAGTTCTATCAGTTTTTTGAAGCCTAATTGTTTGGTATTCTGAGGAATCAACAAACTTTTAGTATAGTTTAATCTAGGAATTCTTAGAATCAACTAATTAATCAAATGCTACGCTGCATCAATAATTCATTTGTATAAGACCTTTAGGTGTTTGCTACAAGTGAATTTTACTCTACAACTTTGACATATTCGTATTTTAACTATAAAATTAATCATTTATATCATTATCCATTTTCCAATAAATAATATGAAAAAAACAAAGAAAGAAAAAGAAAGAAAGAGAGGAGATAATTCAGGATAAGGTTTTAAATTAAGTTTAGGAAAAAGTTTAAAGGGCAATTTAAAAACTTATCTTCTTAAGTGGCAATTTGGCAAACCATATCTTTTCAAAGTAGACGTGGCCTTACTGGGTATCGAGATGACACAAAGTAATCGTTACAAATGGTTGATATTTGTGTGATGTTCAAGTTTAAGGACCCTATTTTATAAATGGACCATAGTTTGGGGGTCCATAAGAAATCCAAAGTAGTGCCCACATTGATTTTGTTCCTTTGCTTCTTTCACCAGTAATTAATTCAGATTAAATAAACCCTATCTTGGCTTCATTAAAGTCTTCATAGACATAAATTGCAATTTAGAGTTTAGAGCTTTATATTGGTCAATTATGTTTAGCATGTTGCTAAGAGGGGATTCTATCCAAATTTTGAGTGATGGTTCCAACATTTTTATATGATTTATATGATGATGTTATTCATTTGATGAAATAGCACTTTCGATGACACATGTAACGCTATCGATATTCATTTTGTTGTGATCTTTAGACCTAAATAATCTTCTCGATATGTTTAGTATATATCTTTGCAATTTAAAAGCATTACCATGTATTATTATAATCAATACTACAAAATGGATCTAACCAAAACTAAATTCAAACGAAAGACGTGGGGTGGTTGATGTAGAATGTGATTCATGGACAACTATCTAAAGATGTCCTTGTACGAGGCGCTAATAACTAATACTTTTGTCCTAGATCCTCTTAAGATAACAAACCATTGGCGTAAACAAAACAAGTACACTTCTAAAATTCAACATTTATATTAAAAATCACTATCATATTTTCATGATTTATCAATTTAGTCTATCAACATTATTTTTTTTTTATTATTTTAGTCATTGCGTTGTTTTTTTTATTGTCCTTATACACATTCAAACCAGTGATCTAATCTGATAACTCTAGTCAACCCTTCCTCCGACTACACCCCACATGAGTAACTTAAACAAGACCATTATTAGCACTTACATCATGAAGACAAATCTATGAACATTTGAATCAATAACAAGTACAAAAAAAAAATCCATAACAACATCGACAAACATTGCTTTTGAACTTATGTACAATTGAAATCGAATTTCTTAATTGAAAACAAAGCTTATATGTTCAAAACAAAAAATAGAATAAAACCAAAGAACAAAGAAGAAAATCTTAATATAAATCTGAACTATAATCAAAGAACAAAATAAGATCTATTAACCTTCAGATAGATGAGATGAATTTCGCGATATGGATCACAAACACATCAAATATGATATTAAGCAATAACTTTATATTCTAAATTGAAACCTAAATCGTAAATCAAGGATGAACAAACCCTAGAAAACCTAATTCATTCCACAATCAAATCTGAAATCATTCATTTAAACATGTCCTTCCACATCTATGAGATGAAACATTCATTGAGAATAAGGGTTTCTTTGTTCTCTCAAATCTAGAACGACAAGGGGTTTCTTCGTCTTTTGATTGCTTCATGATCAAGTGCAAGCGTTGACGAATGTTTGAACGATTTCATGCCCTCATCATTTGATTTCTTTAATTTCCTCTTTGTTGTTTGGTTTCTTAGATTTCTTAGATGGAGGATTGAAAGATCTTAAGCTCTAATCGTTTGATTTGAATAGGCATTGACGAAGATTTGATGAAGGATTGAATGATCTTAGATTTCCCCCAATATTAAGTCCACCCTAGTAAAGTGATGAGTCGATATATATATATATATATATATATATATATATATATATATATATATATATATATATATATATATATATATATATATGTTCAAGTGAGTACCACCCATTAGGCAGCGCACCCGAAGGTACCACCCTTAAAAGTAATTTTTTTAAAATTTTTTTTCATGAACATGTTTTAATTAGCATTACACAGATCATATGTGAATTTCACGCAAATCCGAATACTCTAAGTGCATGAAAACACGTATCACATAAATGCGTGTTCACATATATTCAAAATTATATAAGTGTGCGTTCACATAATTTTTTAGGAGCTAGGAGATGTGAATGTATGTGAAATTTACATATGATCTTCATAGTGTTAATTAAAACATGTTTATGAAAAAAATTTGAATTTTTTTTAAAGGTGGTACCTTATGATGCGCTTCATAAAGGGTGTTACTCTCTCGAACTATATATATATATATATATATATATATATATATATATATATATATATATATATAGGGGTGGGTTCAATGGAGAACCTTATGCATCGAAGAATCTTGGAGAACCACAATGCATCGCTAGAAAAACTGAAATGCATCACGTAGAAATCGATGCATCACGCGAGAATTTGATGCATCACGTGGAAATAATATAGAAATCGATGCATCACGCAAGAATTTGATGCATCACGTGGAAATAATGATGCATTGCGGGGGAATTGTGATGCATATGTGGTGGTGCATGGAGGTTCTTCAAGGTTCTTCGATGCATGGAGGTTCTCCATTGAACCCACCTCTATATATATATATATATATATATATATATATATATATATATATATATATATATATATATATATATATATATATATATATATATATATATATATATATATATATATATATATATATATATAGTTCACAGCAAATTAAGAAATTTAACATTATCATCTCAACAAATAATAAACTCATTGCATGCAACATAATGTGATCTACAAGTGGATGTTTATTGTATTATTGGCTTCATCGTATACTTACGTGTCGTTTGGTCCGTGTAATAAAATTCGATGGAATTGAAATTTTAATTTAGCTTGTTTAGAATTTTTGAGAACTAATGTGAAGGGTTAATTTTTATGCATTTTCCATCAAATTTCCATGTTTATAGGAATTTGACATTCCTTCCAACTTGTACATGAATTAAATTCCAATCTATACATGAATTAGATTCCAATCTATATATAACTCTAACCAACAATAAAAAGTATCTTCTACTTGTCAGCATCAACCATATTAATAGCTAAAATCTAAATTCTAATTCCTTCGAATTTCATTCCGAGAACCAAACGCCATATTAGTGTTTAGTATCTATATCATGCCTGAAGTCAGTAGAATAAAACCTTTGCATGGATAAATACGATAGAATTTTTGCATTGAGATATAGAAATGATCAATGATATTCACGTGCAAAAAGAACAGTATAGATACTAAATTTTGAAATAATTAGAACAAGGACCATAAGCTATCACCTCAAAGCAAGAGTCAAAGGATTCTTTTTATGACCTTCGAACATTTGTGTTATAGAGAATAATATAAGTGTCTTGAATGATCGAAGATTGTATATTGTCTTTAGAAGCTTCATTTTTGGTCTAAAAGCAAGTTTGCTTTAAGTTGGGTTGACTTTCACTTACTTATCTTTTCTATTTAATGCTAAAATTTAAAAGGTTTATTATGAAAACAATAAATCAAAGAATGATGAAAATAACAAATCAAAGAATGACCAAACCTAGGTGTGTAAGCTGTGTGTGTATACTAATCTTGTTTTTTTATTTTTTATAAAAACTTTCGTTTTTTATCTTATAAAAAAATTTTAATTTAATATTATATGTATTTAAAAATTTAATATTTCAGATTAAGTTATGAAATTTAAGCAACTAAATATTAAACTAATTTAACCAACATACTTTATTATAACCAATCACCAGTCCTTTAATTTAAGTATTTCCAGACCAATATGTTACATATGATATGAACTTATAACCATCTTTCTTTACTTCAATCACATCGTATTCAAAGTAACAACATCTTCCAATTTCCCATCCATACCATCCACAAACCCTAATCTTCTAGGATCATTCAACCTAGCATTTAGTGCAAACCTCTCATAAGCCTTTTTCTGTTGATCCAGTTTTTGAAAAAGAGAAGTTGAACTCAAATTGCTTCATGAAAGATCACCAAATATGCTTCTTTCAAACTACTCCATGGTCTCTAAAGTAAACCAGTCTTTCAAACACCTCCATGGTCTCCAAAGAGAAGTTGAATTCAAGCTACCAATATGTTGCATGGAAGATCACCAAATATACTTTTTTTCAAACTCCTTCATGTCTGATATTGATTGTAAGAAAACCTGGTGAGCAAAGAATCAGTCACTTCAATTGAAATGACCATTCAATGTGGCTCAATGACGACAAAGAATCACACACAATTGGAAAACAAAAACCCGCACATAACATAATGTTGAGTTTTCTATACCCTTGCTAGGTTAATTTAAAACTTTGCAGAAAATTAAATAACCTAACCATGCAAGAATGTAAAAGCTTAAAGGATCTAACCAAACAAGCTAAGCAACAAATTATAAAATAAAGAGATGAATAATAAAAACTAACCTTGAGAAAATTCGCAATTTTCTCCACGAAGAACGCTTCCACGAACAGACTCTGAACCGGATGCCAAGCGTCTAAAGCAAGAACGCCTCTAGTTGTTCACACCCAATGAACAAAGGAGAAAATAACTATAACTTTTATAAGCTCATATCTCAGAGTCCAAAAACTGGTATCCCTTGTGATCGTCAGATAACTTAGAATTGAATGAGCGAGGAATGAAGCTGGCATGCGCTCCCTATTTATAGGGTTTGAGAAACCCTAGAAATTCACCCCCAAACCCATGTGGGATGGGTTCAAGGGTCGGGCCCCTTAACAAGGGTTAAGGGTGTCCTGTTGACTATTAACTAATTGCAGTTTGGCCCCTGTACTTCCTCAATTAATTCTATTAGCTTCCGGTTAATTTATTAATTATTAATAAATTAACAAACTAACCCATTAATCAAATATAATCAATTATTTAGTTTCCAATTAATTTATTAAACATAATAAATTAACAAACTAATTAACATTATATCTTTAAGTTAATTACATTCTATTTACTATTCATTGCATGCACTCAAAAAGGATCCAGCCTGATAACAATATATTTACAAATTAGTTGTGACTTGGACACTAATTCCAACACATAACATAAGCAACATTTACGTCATGGTGGATGGTATTGGCATGCACACATATAACATATACAGAATTTTACAACCATGAAGGGAGGGAGGGAGGGAGGGAGAGAGAGAGAGAGAGAGAGAGAGAGAGAGAGAGAGAGAGAGAGAGAGAGAGAGAGGGAGAGGAAAGTAAGAACAATCCTATCAACAATACTGAAGAGAAGTTTCGCCTCTGACAGTGTCGACAGACCAATCAATGGCGTCATCATAATTCTTATAGGACTATGCGGTAGTCAATGCATCGCAAAAGGTTACATAAAGTCAAAAAAAATATATATAACTCGCGTCTTTAGGTTTATTTCAGTTTGTAGGGTTGGATAATGCTGAAATAAACCTATTGGGAGTTATATTTTTTTACTTTACGTAACCTTTTGCGATGCATTGACTACCACATGGTCCTGTATGAATTATGATGACGCGATTGATTGGGTTGTTGATACTGTTAGAGACGAACATTTCTTTAGCATCATTGATAGGATTGTCCCCCCCCCCCCCCCCCCCTCTCTCCCTCATCATGGCTGCAAAATTCTACATGTTTTTATGTGTGCGTGTCAATATTATCCACCATCTCGTAGATGTAGCCTATGTTATGTTTGTGCGGGTTTTTGTTTTCCAGTTGTGTGTGATTCTTTGTTGTCATTGTGCCACGATGAATGACCATTTCAATTGAAGTTACTGAAGATTCACCAAAAAACTAGTTTTCTTACAATTCAGTATTAGGCATGGAGGAGTTTGAATGAAGCATATTTGGTGATCTTCCTTGTCGCAATTTGAGTTCAATTTCTCTTTAGATACCATGGAGGAGTTCGAAAGACTGGTTTACTTTAAAGACCATGGAGGAGTTTAAAGGATTGGTGATTGGTTATAATAAAGTATATTGGTTAAATGCGTCAAAAATAACATATTGTCACAGTTTTTTTAATTTAGGTAACATACTAGATTTTTTTCTAAATAAGGTACCATACTTTCCAATCAAGTCGATCAATGTAACCATATCGGATTGAAAGGTAAAATTACTGACATGGCAGTTTGTTTGTCCAGTCAGCATTTTTTTTATAGAAATGACTGTTTGATTGATATATGATTTGCACTATTTTGTGCAATTTAAAAGTACTTTTTGATGATAACTTGCTATCTTGATTAAATTTAAAAATAATTAAGTAACATTAGAAATTAAAAAAACTAATGATTGGGTACAGAAACTGTCATGTCAGTATTTTTACATTTCAATCCGATACAGTTGGCTTAATTGACTTGATTTGGAAATTATGTTACCTCAAATAGAAAAAATTTTAATACTTTGCCCTAATTGAAAAAACAGTGACAATGGATTGCTTTTTGACGTAATTAACCCTACATATAACATAAAATTAAAAAATTTCATTACATATAAGTAAATTATTTTTTTTCAAAAGACTTGAGTTTATAAAAAATTTAAGCACCCTAATAACATGATGATAAAATGATAAAGAGTGACAACGTTAATGGTGAGGTAGAAAGTTAAAAAGGCTAACACATCATGCCAATGTGACCTAATTTATTTTACCCAGTTAATAATAAGGTAATGCGTTTTAAGAAAGAAACGCAACAATGGGACTGGTGACGTTGTGAACTCCATCGCTCCAAATCAACGAAGCCGAAAGCGTCTTTGACCCAATTGTCGCATCAACCGTGACCACAAAAGATTGCTTCTCCCCTAGTGTTTTGAAGGCTAGACTGCTGGGGTTAACCTTCACCACCAGCCCTGATGGTGCAACCACACTAGCCTGGTACGTGGACTCTGCTTCACCGACGTTAGTAACCGTCCTGTTAAAGGTCCGGACGATGCTGCCTGGTTGTGGAGCCGAGAGAGCGAAAGAAGGATAGTTTAGGTTCCAAACGGTTTCATTATTGGCTGCGGAGCATGTAGTTGCATCACCAGTCACGATTTTCAGAGTTGTGGCGTTGTAACCTTGTCCACATAAAAATGACACGAAATCTGCTTCTCCAGCATCATACACCAAACCTGGGTCGATGGCCTTTGAGGGGTCTATATGCCCAGAACCATATGCAAATTCAGCGTCAAGGTTTTTGATTGGACTCATTGGTGCAGCTGCCATGAACAAAATCAATCACAACTTAAGTACATTACACAACACAATGATGGATCGTACATTCCTACGCGCGTGTTAATTACGATATGATGGTACCTGTGGTCATAAGGGCCGACTTGATGGCAGCAGGGGACCAAGAGGGGTGGAATGATTTAACGTAAGCTGCAGCACCAGAGGCATGAGGACACGACATGGAAGTTCCAGAGATGATATTGTACGGGACAACACGGGTGTCTCCCTCTTGTCCAGTGACGGTTGTACCCATTGACCACGCGGCTAAAATGTCCACTCCAGGAGCGGTTAAATCAGGCTACAACAAGGTTAATTATATATGTTACTAATAGCTAGATATAGAATTTGTGTCATTTTGATGCATCGATCGGTTTATTACTACACACCTTGAGAAGGTCTAGTGTGATTTGGTTCGGGCCCCTTGATGAGAAGGAAACCACAGTTGGAGCTGCTTTGTCAACTGGTTCATAACTCTTTAGGATGCTGGCGCTTGGTGTTCTATCAGAAACCAATCACAAAAAAAGCTTGAGAATTTAAATGCGCATGATTATAAATTGCAATCCAAGTAATTAAGCAGCAGGTGCATCGATCTGCTAGACTCACGTGGTCGAGTTTATGTAACTTAGAACTGCACTACCATCTTTGCTGCTCAAATATGTGGTTGGTAGAGGGAAAGCGAAGGCCAGATCTGTAAAGCCGAAATCACCTTCGACCACCACGCCGCTAGCACCTGACAGTAACGCATTCCCAGGTCCATTCAAATCCTCGCAAACAACAATTTTCTTCTGTACCAATGTTGGGTCCAAGGAATCTTGTTCACAGTACCTACGTTTTGTTATTAGTGATCGGTGATCAGTTTTCATGGATTCTTATAATTAACTAATGTCCCTAGCTAGCTAATTAAAAGTGGTTGATTGAAAATATAATTAATAAGATTGAAAAAGTACGTTAGTTTCCTACCTAGAGTCATCTGATGTAAATCCTTTTTTCGTATTTGGCACTGACGCTCCATAAACTATCGGATGGACTGCCCCATCAAATGTGTTTATTGATGGTCCCTGTATATACAAGATTAACTAACTCTATTAGAATCAATGCCCATTATATCGATCATATCTGTGGCAGATGGATGTCGATCAAAGTTATATGAATTATCACCTCGTAAGTCATTTGGTTACCCAACACAAGTTTAGTAAGAAACTTGCGATCAATGGAGCTAGCGGCAACCGATAACGACCATGGTGAAACATTGGTAATTGTTCCAGCACCAGGACCATCGTTTCCAGCAGAATTGGATGTAAGAATTCCGTTCTTCATGGAATGAAAAGCTCCAATGGCGATAGAATCCTCAAAATAATCCAAAGGAAAGGAACCTCCAATTGAAAGAGAAATGATGTCCACTCCATCAGCAATTGCATCATCAAAGGCCGCCAAGATATCTGCATCTGAACAAAACGTCCAACAGATCTTGTACACGGCTATACGTGCCGACGGGACACCGCCTCTAGCCGTCCCTTTAGCTAGGCCTAACAAGCTGGCGTTGTTGACCGCACGTCCAGCCACAGTGGATGCAGTATGCGTGCCATGCCCTTCGGTGTCTCTTGCCGACAGCTCCTCATCTCCGGCTTCACTACCTTGGGTCATGTAGGCTTTTGCTCCGATGAGTTTGCTGATCGACAACATATATGTATATACATGTTTAATTGGTACGTATGTGTATATATATTAATTTCAAGAAATTATTTAAATCGATCATGAATCCATTTAATTAAGTACTTGTTGCAGGTGAAATTGGAGGAATCACATGAGCCCTTCCATTTGGCTGGTGGAGGACCGAACCCATCGTCCTTGAAACTGTCAGATTCCGGCCACACTCCGGTGTCTAGCATGCCGACGATGACGTCACTTTCAAGGGGTGCTCTTTTAACGTCTTGAGGGAAGCCCATGAAGTCCCAAGACCTTGTTGTATGCAGTTTCTTATTTTGGCTTTCGAACACCGACACCACTCCCTCCATTCCTACATGCAAATTAATAATTATATTTATATATACGTACACCAGAAATTTTATCATTTACATAATTAATTGTTAATTAGACCAAATTTTTTTCACCAAATGTACGTATCAATCACTATACCGTTAGTGTATATATACATGTATATGATCACTTGATAGTTTAATTATGACGTAATTTGTGACATCAAATTATATATTACTACATTTAATTTGTAAATATGTAATAATAATAATTTATTGAGAATTGACTCACTCCTTAATCTGTTTTTTTCATCTTCGGTTATCTTGGCAACAAAGCCATTAAAGCTCCTTTTGTAGCTCCGGAGTAAAGCTTTCGATGCTCGGCTGCTCAATTGAATCAAATTCAAGATGTTAATAATTATCTACTGACGTTCCGTAATATATTCTTTTTGAAAATTGAAAATGTCTTAACTGACGACATAATAAACAAAATAATAATTAAGAGGACCTGCCAACAGCTTTCTGTAACATGTTAGAGTGGAGTGATTCCACGGAGAAATCAGTTTTGGTTTTTGGAAGGTCACCCATATACACAATGTATGTCTGCAAAACGAATAAACACAAAGAAAAAAAAAACACTATATAGTTATATATAGGTCTACGTGTTTACGTACGTATGTATTAATGTATGCATATAATTAGAATCAAATAATAAATGAAATGTTTATGAAAATGTTGTTTAAAAAACAAGTTTTCTGAATCAAATGATCTCTTGGACCCCATAAAATAATAAAAAATTTCTTATGAATTTAATTGTTTAATAAAAAAACTAATTATAATATTTGCTAAAAAAACTTTAAAGTACTTTTAGAATATTAATTTAATTGTCATGATATATATTGAAATTAAAATGAAATGCATGTATGAATATATATATATATATGCGTGTGTATGCCTTGAGATCATCCTTGGAGTCGGTTGCCGCTGTTAGAAAGATGAGAGAATATGTGACGGTGAGCAAGAAGAGCAGCCGAAGTATGGTTGGAGATGTCATCATATCGTTTATCGTCAAAGTTCTTCAAAGCAGTCAATTGATTTTGATTTGAAACTTATTGAAGAAGATCGATGATCGAATATTATATATGTATATGCAGAATGAATGAATTGAAATAAGTAATGCATGGGGGTTGGTTTGTATATATAGAAAACTGAAGGTCTCATTGGTTTCTCAAAAATGATACAATGTTGTTGAAATCGTCGAACCTTATATAAAGTTGTCTTTAAGGCGAATTTGACAATGTTGAGGTTAATTAGTACGTTTATCTTACATTTAAAATATGCACCTTAACAATTAACATTATGAGCTGTTCATCCACAAAGCTTTTTAAAAATATTCACCTTTTGTGTGTGTGTGTCTATATATATATATATAGGGGTGGGTTCAATGGAAAACCACTATGCACCTGAAAACTATGGAAACCTACGCATACCGTCCGATTTGGTGCATTTCATGAAAAACGCGGTGGCATGATCGTAAATAAGGTGATGCATCACGCGGGATTTTGATGCATCACGCGGGAAATTTGATGCATCACGCGGGATTTTGATACATCACGCGGGGAATTTGATGCATTTGTGGTGGTGCAGTGCGGTTTTCACAAGTTTTCAGGTGCATTGTGGTTTTCCATTGAACCCCCTATATATATATATATATATATATATATATATATATATATATATATATATATATATATATATATATATATATATATATATATATATAGGTGGGTTCAAAGGAGAACCTCCATGCATCGAAGAACCTTGAAGAACCTCCATGCACCACCACAAATGCATCACCATTCCCCTGTAATGCATCATTATTTCCACGTGATGCATCAAATTCTCGAGTGATGCATCGATTTTTACATTAAATGAGAAGCTAAATATATCTTGATATGTGTGAGAAAAACTGTGATTCATTTTTTAACATATAGATTCACTATTTGATATTGCATATTATCTAGGTCAATTCGTAAGATCGTTTACTAATTCGATATTACATTTTATCTAGGTCAAATCATTTACCTGCTAGGACAATGAATTGAATCGTAGGATCGTAGGATCTGTTGACTTTTTTACAAGACCGTAAATATTCAAAACACGAACACATCTTGTTTTCCAATTTAATGTATAAATATTCTTTAAAGTGTTATATAATTAGTTTATGATATTTAAATTATAATTTATAAACCTAGTTTTTTTTTTAAAAAAACTAATGATTTTCTATAGGATCTTACAATATCGATCCGATCCTACGATCCCGATTTTACAAAGACGAAAATAATCATAGGTAATATCTCGATCTTGACAACCTTACAATAAACTATGTTTTTAAAATTAAAAATACACTAAAGACTGGTATATCTAAACTTTTTACAGTAAATTACATAATGGTCCACATAGTTTGCTTAAATTTGCAAAAGTGTTCCATACAATTTTTTTATTACATGCATACATACATATACATGTAAAGACGAACCTTAAAACAATGAAACCTCAAACAAACTCATTATATTTCGAGTTACTTTTTGGTGTTTTATCAAATTTTCTTTTATTTGGAAAAACTCTATGAGGATTGGGGTCCTCTTCTGTAAATTGAACATAATTTTAGGGGTGTTTGTGCATATATTTCCAATGAAACAATTTTGTGTTTTAGTGATTGTTTTCCCCGTTTAAAATTCCTGTTCATTCGGTTGTTCTGTTTCTTCCTATTGAATTTGGATGATCCCTTTCTTTCAATCCTCTGCAAATTTGATCATTGTTTTCCTACTGTGTTGTTCCTGCATGGTTAGCTTCTTCAATTTCGTTTCTTATTAGTTTTCATTAGCAAACTGGTTTCCAATTGATGTTTTGAATCTTATGAGCGAAGGAAAAGAAATGTCACAATTTCTTTTTGTTATTTTTACATTTTCTAGGTTTTGTATATGGAGATTACTGTTTTTTTTTTTCCTTTCTAAATTTCCCAATTTCTATAGGTGTTTGACTAGTACAAAGACAAGGAATGGCATATAAGGTGGATCACGAGTATGATTACTTATTCAAGATTGTCTTAATTGGGGACTCTGGTGTCGGAAAATCTAACATACTTTCTAGATTTACTCGAAATGAGTTCTGTCTGGAATCTAAATCCACCATTGGTGTTGAATTTGCTACAAGGACTCTTCAGGTTGATTGCTTTTTCTAAAAGTTTATAATTTTTCATCCAATCCTTACAAGAATATTAATATATGCTTCTTATATCATAATAATATGTATTTTATAACAACTAATTTTATTGTGAAAACGTGTTTTGTCATATTATATAACTTAGTCATGGTAAAAAAAAACACCAATATTTGTCTAAAAAATAAATTGTTGTGTTGTTGGAGACATCATTCATCAAAGACTTAATTTGGTTCGATTTAAAAAGCAAATTTATTGTATATATCATAGTGCATGAAAGGTGTTTGTTGGAATTTTTTTAGTGACAAATCGACATTGGTTTTAGATGCAAAAGTATGAACATTCCTGGAAGATATTTGTTGAAATTATCCACAGATTCAGAAACTAATTGCTTAGAAATTTCTTTTTATGCATTTACTGAATTGGTCTCAGACACAAGTAACACAACCATTTTCATAAGAATGTAGGATCGTTTAATTTATAATGCATTAATGGTTGTATAGTGTATAATTAGTCATGAGCAATTAATTAATGTGTTGCAGGTTGAGGGGAAGACAGTGAAGGCACAAATATGGGATACAGCTGGTCAAGAGAGGTATCGAGCAATTACAAGTGCTTATTACAGAGGAGCAGTAGGTGCTCTTTTGGTTTACGACATAACAAAGAAACAATCGTTTGACAACGTTCAAAGATGGCTCCGTGAGCTAAGGGAACATGCAGACTCCAACATCGTCCTCATGTTGGCAGGAAACAAATCCGATTTGAACCATCTTAGAGCTGTTTCAGAAAACGATGCTGAAGTGTTGGCAGAGAAAGAAGGGCTTTCGTTCCTAGAGACTTCTGCACTGGATGCCAACAATGTCGAGAAGGCCTTCCAAACAGTTTTGCTGGATATCTATCACATTGTAAGCAAGAAAGCTTTGGCTGCTCAAGAAGCAACCGCTTCTGTTCCTACGAAAGGCACCACCATTAAGGTTGAAAGTAATGTGAATTCTTCCAAAGGGGCAAATTGTTGTTCCAATTAAGTGTGTATGTTTGAAACATCTAAGTACTTGAATGACACTTGGCGTGGCAGCTTGGTGGTAAAGTTGTCACGTGGTTTGCATGAAAGTTCGAGAGTCGACTCGTTCTCCCATTGATGTACTGCAAGAAAATGAAAGAGGGAAAGTAAATGAAGGAGAGGAAAGATTGTTTAGTACATTAATTGGTCTTTTTCTTTCTTTGTAAGCAGATAGAATTAGATCAAGAGAAATTTTGTAATTTTGTATATGCGTTTTTTGGGACGTTTGTATAATATAATTTATCATACAACAAATTTACACACCTTGCGCTTTCCTTTATACAATTAGGATATTTATTTAGGACCATATTAATTACTATTTGCATACAGTGAAGTTTATTACATGGCAAACATGTGATGAACATTCTTTGCCCGCTCACTCTGAAAGAGATACATATCTAGGTTTCTTTTATCCCGAATTTAATTGAACTGGGTCGAGCTGAACTTAATAGTATCTAGTGGTTTATCGAGTTGAACTTGAGTTTCAAAACTAAGGCTCGATAGAGCTCATGTTTTATTGTCGAGTTTGAGTTTGGTGATACTCGACTCGGTTCGATTACACCTGTGGAGACTTTAGTTAAGTCCTTTGGTACTTTCCCACGTCGTTTAGCGTCATCGTCAAAACCACGCGCGGTCCAATTCCGAAACTGTATACGCAGAAAACCATGAAACGACTTTCTGTGTTTGTGAGAAAAACCATATTTTCTGAATTGCATCGTGATTTGTGAAACCTTCGTCTAGGGTTTTTATTCTTGCGACAGTCACACTTTCAAATTATTCTTGCGACAGTCACTCTTACCACTTCCTATATTTTCACAAAATTTATATTGACGGAGATATGCAAACGGAAGCAAGCGTGGGGGTGGTGGAAGGCGGCGGTACCGCTCATAAATTGGTGGCTCATCACCAGAGGCCGGTACAACATCAACGATCCCAGATCGGAACGATTTCGCAACTTATCGCCGGTGGTGTGGCCGGCGCTGTTAGCAAGACTTGCACCGCTCCTCTTGCTCGCCTCACTATACTCTTTCAGGTTGTTGTTTTGAATTTGATATGCCGACTTAAGATTTTGGGATACAATTATTGAGAGATAGACATGTACCTGACTCTTGTGTATTCATAAATATTTGTGTATCGAAGATTTTGTCATCGAAGTTAGATTCCAGTGATAAAAAGTACCGTCATTCGTTATTGTTCTTCTAACTTTATTAAAATATAAATTGTTGGATCATATGTTGCTAGAATCCTTTCAATCTTGTAAAAAGAAAAATCATTAGCATTACAGCCTTATCCAAGGGTTAACATGGTTATAATTATTGTTATAATGTAAGATAGCTAGGATCTACATCCATGGAAATCCATTTAGGTTTTTTCTTCTATGATTTATAGGTGGCTTGACCACATATGATTCAAGTCAAAACTTAAGTAGCACACACAACCACATGAATTAAACATATGCATAATTGCTCTCCAAGCTATTTGTGTAATCAGTTGCTATCCAATGTAGAATGCAAGTGCTCCCAAATGTACACTATTCTCCCTTTATAAAAGATATTTTGCTTTACAACATTTTGGACGGTGAAGGCAGGCCGTAAATAAGCATCTGCTGGTCTATTACTTCCTTTTTTGATCCTTATAAATATGCTAATTATCTACTCTTTGCCTATTAAGCAAACAGAGTTACTTTCTTATTGATGTGAAAAATTAATGTTGCTAATATAACATCAAACCTTTTTAAATGGAATAAATTCCTCACATTGTTCCTTTTCTATAATTGTCTTTCTTACCTTTATCAATTTGGATCCCCTGATTCTGCAGGTGCAAGGCATGCACTCTGATGCTTCTACTTTGAGAAAAGCTAGTATATGGAGTGAAGCTTCCCGCATTGTTAGTGAAGAAGGATTTCGTGCATTCTGGAAAGGGAACCTGGTCACAATTGCTCATCGTCTTCCTTACTCATCTATCAGTTTTTATGCATTTGAACGTTATAAGAATGTTGGTACAAATGTGCTTAGCTGGAAATTCATACATACATCTTAATTTTCTTGTGGAGATTAACTTTGTAGTTGGACTATCATCCAATTTGACAAGTCTTTTTGTCCTCATTTAATGTTACAGTTGCTACAGTTGATGTCGGGAGTGGAAAGTCATGAGACCAACATTGGCGCAGATGTGTTTGTACGACTAGCAGGTGGTGGTTTAGCTGGTATAACTGCTGCTTCTGTAACGTATCCTTTGGATCTTGTTAGAACACGCCTTTCAACACAGGTAAGAAACCTTGGCATGCACATCATTTGCAAATTTATGATCCAAGCAAGTGTGAATTGCTGGTTCACGAGTTGCTTATATGTGGTTTTATGTAATAGTGGCTACCTTTTGTCATCCTCAACTTCAAATAGACCTTTTCTCTTGCTGTAATGCTTATTTGTCATTTGGTCTTGCAGACAAATGTAAATTACTATCGAGGGATATGGCATGCTTTATGTACAATCAGCAGGGAAGAGGGCATCTTTGGCCTCTACAAGGGACTTGGTGCTTCTTTATTGGTATTATTATTTTACTGGTGCTATTGAGTTTTATTTGGGGTATGCTTCTGTCTCAAGTGATACCGACTACATGATTTTACAGGGTGTTGGTCCCAACCTAGCAATTAGCTTTTCGGTGTATGATACCGTGAGATCTTACTGGCAATTGCAAAGGTATTTATCTGCAAATTTTAGTTAGCAGTTATTGAACTGTCATCTGTTGTTCATGTCAAGCTGTTTTACTTCTATAGTTCTACCCTCTCTTTTGCTCTCTGACATGGTTTAATGCTCTGATACATCTTCTCTAAAGATCTACTCACGAAGAAAGAACCGAGTCAAACTCTCAGCTGAAAAGGGGCAATTTAATTTACTCTTGAAATATTTATTTGACGGACCCATTCTCTGCTGAGAAAACAGAAGTAGTGGATAGGCAGTTTCTTGGCTACTTCTTAGGACCAGTTAATTAACTGTGTTTAGCAACATAGTTTTTAGAGTCTTTTGGATTTGTGTTTTGGTGTGGTTATTTTTTTTTTCTCTCAGACCAAGTTCTGTAATTGGAGACTCAGCCCCTCTCGAATCGGGCCTTATACTTCTCAATTCAAGTATCAGTTGCTTGTTAATTAGGGCTGCGTTTACTTCACGAAAACTAGTTATTTTTCAATTTCAGTTTTCAAGTTATAGTTTTTAGAAAAAAAACAAGGGTTTCTATGAAAAGTGAAAACTTGTTTAGATGATGTTGTTTTTGTTATAAGAAAAATAATATGGGTGATTATAAAATAAGAAAAATAGGTTAGATGATAGAAAAGTAAGAGAGAGAAATAGAATATCATAAAGAAATATAGGGTAGGTAATAGAAAAGTAAGAGAGAAAACATGAAAAATGGTATTTTAAATAGTGAAATGAAAATTTAAGAAATTGTTGTAAAGGAAACAAGTTGAAAAGTAAGATAAAAATTTTGGAAATTTTCGGTAACTAAACGCACCAGTCTATCATGCTCCTTATTCAATAGAATGCACAAGACATTCTATTTTACTAACTCTGATGTTAAATTGCTGGTAACAGACCGGATGATTCTTCCGTCATGGTGAGCCTGGCTTGTGGCAGTGTTTCTGGCATTGCATCATCAACAGGTTAGTGATTTAAACATGTTTAACAAAATCACCATCATACATAGAGGTGTTGTCTAGTTGTGGGAGAAAAAAAAGAAAGCTAGAATGTGTTTTTGCATGCTTGCTCTGAAAGTTCTGTACACTAACCCGTTGAAGATGCAATTACATCTTGAGATTGAAGATTCACTGAGGTTAACCATCTCATCTTACATCTATATAAGGTACCTTACTACATTAAATTTGTCAAAGGAATTTTAATTAAAGAATATTTTTTTAGAAAAAGTTGGTGCTTCACCAAACTAGTTAATGCATGTACTCATCTTGGATGCTTTTTCTGCGAAGAAGTAGGTTGGGATGCACCCTTTCCATCGAATTTTAAAATCAATCTGTTCCTAGGAGTCAGGGGCTAAACTTGTTCACTTGGTATTTAGAACCATAATTGACAAAATGCATATCATTTGTAAGCATGTTTTAAATTTCAGATGTTTGCTTGTATAACTTGATTTTCATATAACATGGCGCTTTAAAACTTGCAGTTGGTTGTTGTAGGGTTACTACAGGCTAGCCAACTTTGTTTATGGAGTCAAACAATGTGAGAGGCGTCCCTCTTTTGTCGAGGTATGCTTCTCACTATGGCTCTCTTTGCAAATTCCTTAATGATTACGTCAGCATACCAAATGTGAACCGGTATTGTTGCAACTGAAAAAGAATAAATACAATGAATATGATTATCTGTGACACACAAAACATAATCTTCGGAAAGTATTACTTCTAGTTGCATACTTGCATGGAATTCTCTTTTAGAAAATCTTCCAAGTTAAAAAAGTACCTACTTCCCCATTATATTGTTACAAATTTATTAAGTATGACATATATCTTGCAGTATCATTCCCTTTAGATCTTGTGAGGCGACGGATGCAGTTGGAAGGAGCAGCTGGTAGGGCTCGAGTATATAAGACGGGTGTATTGGGTACATTTGGACACATACTACGAGTTGAAGGCCTACGTGGCTTATACAGAGGAATTTTGCCCGAATATTACAAGGTTGTACCCAGCATAGGCATCGTTTTCATGACCTACGAGAAACTTAAGCAAGTATTGTCAGATATAGATACTTGTTAATAGCCATGGTGATCAAGTTACAACAATAACCATTGGTCTCCATATATCATCATTAGCTGTTTACTTGTGCCTGTAAAAAAAAAAAAAAAAAAAAACATTTCCTTGTATAGATTTGGAAATAGAAAAAAGGGGAAACCCTCCATTAATCACGTGTTTTGCACAATACAAATTTACAAATCCTGTTATTTTGAGATATAATAAAATCAAAACCCTAGCTCGAGCTCATGGAACTCAGCATTGGGTATGGTTAAAGTTTGCTGGGTTTGAATTAAATTAAAATAGGCACCATACATATAAGTATATAACCAATAGCTTGAACGAACAATAAAATAACAAAATTGGCTTATGGGAAACGCTCAAAATAGCTTAAGTGGTAAATATATATTTTTTACTCAATAAATCAATCTGGTTGCTACACTATAATAAATATTTTTAGTATGGCTCAAATGGGTACAATGATCCATCTTTTCTTTTTCGTGTGATGATTCCCAAATACAAGACCCCAATGCCAATTATAGAAAGAAATCCCTTTGAAGTTTATTGAAAGATAAAAGTCTTATTTGTCAACTCGTCTATCATATTTTCTTTCTGTATTCCCCAAAATGACCCCACAAAAACTTGGGTTCCTTTGTCAGGTCTCCATGATCAACTCAATCCTCAAATGACTATTTAGTAAACCTCCAAACGCTTGAGGAATGAATCTTGGAAGAAAATCACAGGGGAAAGCTTCCTGTTAGGCGAATGTGATCAAGGGTTCGACGCAGGCCATATGTATTCACTGCTGCGTTAGCAGCTCTAAAACCTCCTCCGTAGGCCGGGGAAGCATCATGAGCTATCTGATGCATGAAGAATTCACCCAGTTTATTCTCGACCCTTGATTTTCCACCTTTCTTCGAAACCGAAGAAGATGAGGATGGAGCTGCTGAGGTTGATCCAGGCATGATCTCTGATTCAAGCCACATATGTGAAAGCACCTGACAGATGCCTTCTTCTACCTCGGGATTAAGGTTTCGATACCCTGTCCATTTCAACAACCTTAAATGTGTACATAAAGAATACTTTTCAGTGTCTAGTACGTAGAAGTAACGTAATATAGGTTACCTTTAAGACGTAACCAACCATGCATCAACTCATGAGCAAGAATGGCACCAGTTAGTAATCTGCAACACGGTTTTGCAACATTTATTTCAGAAACTAGTTTCCAAGAGTTGCAGGAAATAAAGGACCATGAAACTTTACTACCTTGGGAGGCCGTAAAGAACAAGAATGGCTGTAACTTCACATCTTCGAGTCAATTTCTGAGGTTGGGTTCTCATTCCTATCAATGCATGACCCCCAATTTTCGGTCTTTTGAGTATCTGAAACTCAGATTATATGAAAAACAACATGAACAATTGAACATAGACAGATAACAGAGAGATCATCCAAATCAAGTGCACTGAGTGCAGAAAGATCAGGTCAACCAAAATACTTACACTTGCAACAGTCTGTTCCTCGGATAGGCAAAGACCCCGCGTCTCAGGCATGTGATGGAAACCCTGAAAAAGGAGCCGATCCCATATCAGGAGACTAGAAGCTGTAAAACAAATGACTGGAAGAGCGAAGATGGTTTACATGTTTCTCCCCAACAATAGCTTCATTAAGTGCTTGTCTTTCAACAAGTAACATGGGAATTTGTTGGTCAAGCCTCATGTTCATTCCTTCATAGTAGTCCCGGATAGTGTGGTAAAGCGGTTGGCAGTCACCGGTATCCATTATTGCAGATTCCATGCACTCCAAACATAAACTCCGGCCATCTCCCAAAGATATGTATCTTGCATTCACAGACTTCACGAAGCAAAAATAGTGAAAGATCAAATAGTATATTATGATGATTATAATAGTATATACTATTAAAAGATCATATAGTATATCAGATTGAAGAGACATGAATGATTGCAGAAACAGTACCTCCAATCGTTCACAACTACAGCATCTTGCTGTGTTATCGTGCTCGTGTGCAGGACAGTATTTCTGGGACCAGAACGGGTGGCATCGATACTCAATCAACCCAGCACCATTTGTAGGAATCTTTAAGAAAAGTTAGATTCACATTTTAGCATCTTTAAATCTTCTTTCATTGTCTAGATAACTTAAAATTTGCTAGCTGTACAAAAAGGGGTTTATGGTTCTTTACAAATTGAAAGCAGACTTCACACTTGGGATGTGTCAACTCTTTGAAACAGGTCTTATGGTATGCATCCTTTCCCGATAAAGAGAACTTGAATCAAAAGGAAAAAAAACTTATCAGAAAACATTCAACACATCATTTGACCTATGACAAGTTTAAATCATATCACAGAGAATACGGAAAGTGATGGAACGAAAAGTTAACAAATTACCTCGTGTTCTGTGATTGGGTATCGACACGCATGGCAACAAAAGCACTCAGGATGGAAAAAAGTCCCCATGCATCCCAAGTAGTTTCCGTAACCAATATCACGGTTGCAGCCACCACATAGTCTACAAATCATATTAGAGTTAGAGGCCTAGAGGTGGATAGAACTTAGAAGATCGACGCCTTTTGGCATTTTAGGTGGATAAAAATGTATATCGATTAACGAAAAAGTACATTATAAATGCAAAAATCATAATTACCTGTATCCCATTGGCTGATATTCTCTAGGAACATATGGAGGATGCGACGAATGAAGGTCATCTTGGACTCCTTTTGCAAGATCGTCTTCATTGTTTGATCGCCAGCCATATCCTGGCAAATGCAGACACAAAAATGTTTATCTGCGATTAATTAACAACATCGAATGACAAATATCACGTAAGAGGAGGGTGGGGGACAATATTAAAAACTTAGTATCGGTAAACTATAGAGATGGATACAGAAGACATTGTTTTAATTAGGAACAACTTACCATTTGGTTTTTTCAAACCTTCGGCCAAAGAAAGTGCAATTGCTCGGTCTAATTCTTCCTTCTCTTTGTCAGTCCTTGAGCGATTATCCTAATGAAAATTCAAGAGCTTTTAACATAGAATTTATGTTCATAAGTATTTTTGAATACTAAGGGGGATTTTCATTTTTCAGATCAAGATCATCACTAAAAGTAAAGTTAGCTTGCAATATGAAGCAATGAGAAACTTGAGATATTTCAGGAAACAAGTAAAGTGCATACTTTTTAGCACTATGATACAAAACAAACTTTTCTACTTTTTGCTACAAATTAACATTAGACTCACGCAAAGTTAATGTCTCATGTTTTTTCAATGAATATAATATATACCCACAATGAAATGAGGAAGAACTTATTTACCAAGGATCTAACAGGAGCACGCAAAACCATGTTTTCGTCTCCGATAAACTGTGGAGGATGCCGTGTACCACCAACCTGCCCACGATTATTAGAACCACCTTTGAAAAGCTTACTCAGCCATCTCATAAACCAGGATTTCTTCTCTGCGTGTGAAGAAACAAAGTGCCCTGCGTTAAACCCCCAAAGTCGCTAATTACATATGTTAACCTAGCTTACAATATACACATGAGTAAAAGGAACCACACCAACTTGGAAATACTCGTCTGATTCAAAGACAATATTTCTGTAGAGGCATTCATTTTAAACAATATTCCGGTATTAACAAAACGCAGATGCTGATTAAGATAGCGGAGAGAGAGGGGAGAGATGTTCCTTTTAGGGAAATTTTACATGCAAGGGTCATACAGGCATATCATCATACAGTTTCTGGATGTTATCCATAAGACTAAAAAAAAACAAACAATTCCATGATCTGAAAAGGAAGTAGTCTTGTTTTTCTTACCATAAATACACGGCTGAGAGAGGTGATTGACGTTCCCTGAAGAAGACATAATTGGTGGGCTTTGGAAACGTATGTATAGATTTGCCACCGGAGTTTGAACAAGGGGGCAAAAAAGCAAAGGCGTAAATGAAAAGGACAGAGAGAGAGAGAGAGAGAGAGAGAGAGAGAGAAAGCGTCCTCTGGGAAAGAAAAAAGAAAGGTAGCAGGGAGATAGATAGATAGGCAGAAGAACAATGGCATCATTGGCTCATTGCTGATAAAGCTTGTGTTTTTGAGAAAGTAAACGAAATTGGGAATCTCTGATGGGAAAAGGAAAGCGATTGTTTTCACAGAGGGAGAAATAGAGAGATTCTTCGCTTCAGAAAGCAAATAAGGGAAAGTGGAAGAGATCGGTGCAAAGAAAGATAACCAGAGAATCTTTATAACAACACAAAGTTAACGATCGATTATTGGCCACCCCACAAAACAATCAAACAATTAATTAAGCTCTCTCTCTCTCTCTCTGTCTCTCTCTCTCCCTACATGTTCTGAGAGAGTGTGTGTGAGCTTGAAGATTAGCATCTTCAAGAAAATGTTGTGTGTTTTCTGTGTATTAAACAAACTAAATTTTGAAAGACGATTTTGCCGGTAAAAAAAAGCCACTAAAATCATAAAGGTCCTTGATGATTGACTGTTATACATATTTAACCCCCACTTTCTTTTTTTCTCACTTTTAATGTCAACGGCTCATTATGTCTCGTGCCAAAAACGTTAAAGATGACGCATCTTTCCCTTTTAACATGTGAGAATATGTGGTTTTTAAGCATTTAAAAGAGATATGTTTCAACTTTCATGTCATCACTTGAACGTTTTACAAACATAAGACCATTGGCAGATCCAGAAAAGATTTTTATAAATGGTCGGAATTTAACAAGGTTACGAAAATATGAGTATTTATGGTCTTTTAAAAAATTTCAGACTTCAAAAATTTGAATCGGTTTTATCTTGATTAAATAAAAAACAAATAAGTAAAAGCTACAAATTAATTACAAAATCAAAGAAACTAGATTTCATAATTGTCCTCTACGAGTTTTCATAATTTGAAAACGAGTTATTTGATCATTGTCTGAAACATTGGCAAACAATTCTTTTTTGGATCCTAATAACTTTCTTTTCAAAATTGGTCCATTATATAATAAAATAAAAACTATAATAATACTTATGTTAACAAATCAATAATAACAATATAATCTAACATTTTAACTTACATTTACTTATTGTTAAACAAATAACAATTTATTAGTGTTATAATAAACTAATCACTTAAACAATAAAGGATAAGAGCAAAAATAAGTTAATGATTCATAGAATTTATCATACCCTAAATTCATTGATACTCAAGAGAGATTAATAAATTATTAAACCCCTACACAGTTTTACGTATATTTTTAATAATTGCTAAATAGATAACAAACTATTAAGTTTGTACGTTTTTCTTAGATTTTTTAATAGAAAATTTTTGATACATAAATTTTATAAAAGATAATTAAGATATGAGGGTCGAACTTTATAACTAATCATGGTCGAAATTTATTTGACCAAATATAAAATACCAAAAAATTTATAGGGGCCATTTGACCCCACACAAGGCTAAATCCGCCCTAGCATACGAATAAAGTCATTTTGAAAAACCAAATTAAAATAAGTAACGAAAAGCTCTATTAGCTATACATCCACGGGTCATTCAGTACGTACACATGATATTCATAGCATAAGAAACAAAAACGAGGTGTTTATGTAATTCTAAAACATTAAAACCAAAGTTCACCAATGATTCCTAGCTCTTTTTTATTACTTGTAGCATTTTTAACAAGAGATCAATAAATTTATCTTATAAAATATGAAACCAAAACAAAAAAATAGAGTATGAATGTTAAAAGTTATTATTAGGGTTAACTCTATATTTATGCAACAACGATTTAACACGATTTATGTAATAAAATTGAACTTATCACAAAAACATGCAACGTAATTTATGTATTTACCTTATTGTCTATCGATTTATTGTACCTCACTGAAAAATATAGATAGACACAACTATACGTACAGAAATTCACGTCACTGAATTCAATTTCTTTATAAGCTAAGAGTTACACTGCAAAATATCATTTGCTTCTAGTATTTTATTACAATCATTTTCATAGCAAGTTTTACTATAACTTTTGTTTTATTTTGATTGGGAATAGTAGGGGGTCGGACTGAGAATTTGTGCTTCCATTTCCTTTTTTTAAAAAATTCATTATCCGTGATAACTAAAAAATAGCAGTGACTTAAATAGAGATCATCGTCATCTAATTGATTATAACTGTGAAGATTGAAATTAACAATTTAATCAATCGATCTATGTTGTAAAACTTTACCATTTACGTTAAATTAGCATCCAAACAAGCGGTGAATATAATTAGGATCCCCACATTTATCCTCAATCATTTGACGGAATTTCCTTGTTAGATATTTGTAGTTTTTTAAACGAAAACGAGCAACAACCTTTTAACCCGGATATAAATAAATTTATAATAAACCAATATGTACAAAATGCCATGTTGAAATCAGATAAGTTTTTCGCTAGACCCATACTATATTAGCAAAGATAACGACATGAGTTTTTTTTACACGTAGTTGTGTCACTTAAGATTTTAAGTGATGTATAACAAATTAATATTATCAGATGAATAAATAGATTAAATGTTGCATATTTTGATAATAACTTCAAACATTATTGCATAAATCATGTTAAAAATAATTTTGTTGCATAAGTTGGTAAAAGAAGAAAAAATCGTTGCATTTTTTATAAAAAAATCAAACGTCATTATATAAATTGTACTAAAACAAATTTCATTGTATAAATTGATAAAAGATAAAAATATAATTGCATAAATATGTGATTAACCTTATACCCTTAGAGGGTGTTTGGTTTTGCTACAAGATTATTGGTTTATTACGTTACAATAACGAAAATAATTGTTTAAAAGTGTTTGGATTGCAAACGTTGTTAATAAATAATTATTTGCGTTTAGAGTTAATCCTACCACATTTTTTCGTAACTTAAAAAATATAGCTTATTTGCTTAATAAGTGATTATTTGATCATTTTACAAGTTAAAACATAAATCCAAACACTTTAAAAACTGATTATTTGATAATTATGATAGGAAACAGCAAAAGCTAAATCAAACACTATATTTTTTACAGATTTTTTGTTACAACTATTATCTGAATATTAATTATCAAAACGCTAAAAAACACTTTTTGAAATGTAAATCCAAACACCCTCGTATTCCTTATTATCATCAAAAGGATACAAGCCGACATATACCGTTTAATTCAACTCCATGTTAACGCGTTAAATATGTGTTTTCAAATGTTAATTGGTCCCTGCCATGAAAAGAATAAGGGCGTGAAAGTCAATGTTATGCTTATATTCTTATTATTTGCATGTTTAATTCCAAGGTTACATATATGCATGACATAGGTTTGAAAAAAAAAAAAATACCTTTGTACATCCGAATGTATTGTTCTTAAAAGATTAATTTTTTTACACTCATGTTTAAATTAACGTTTAGACATGATATGTGAATTTCAGATACATTCACAAAGTCAACATCTTTAAAAATTTTATGAATGATCACCTATATTTATGTAAATGGTCATGCAAGTGAATAGCCATTCACATTATTTTTTTCAAACTTTCACAAGATTTTTTTTAGAATCTTAATGTATAAAAATATGATTCTTTTGATAAAAAGTCTTATAATCTTAGTTTATACATGTTTATGTAAAAAAAATATGTGAATAATCATTTACAATAGGGTGCGTTCGATACCTTCGATTATTTAGGATACACTCATGATCCAGATTGTTGGGATCATTGTAAAACTTAATATTTATGTAGTTTCAAGAAACCAATCTAAGGCATCAGATTATAAAAGTCATTGGTTATTTAAAAAAAAACTAATTTTTTTAATTTAAAATGCATCTAAAAGGTTATTTTGGTAAAAACTGTAAACCGATTAACTTTTTGTCCTCCAATAAAATGAATCATCTCTCATACTATTTATATTTTCTTTCTTACGTTTTACATCCTCTCATTTTTTACAGATTTATGTTTTTAATGTCACATATTCTCTTTCTTCCTTTTTTGCTAGACTAACACGATATTATATATATAATATTGCATATTCTACGTAGTATATAACCTACATATAAAAAAGGGTAACACACCCTCTGAGGGCCCCCACCAACTGGTCACACGGCCAACGTGGAGCAGATAAATCACATAATCCATGTTAACAGACATGTGCAGTATTTGAACCATGAATCTCCATTATAGATTCCATCTTTCCAACCACTAGGCTACCATCGCGGGGACGTATTACCTACATATATATCATATATTATATGTAAACTATAACATATTATATTTAGAGGGAGAAATATCATGTATTACATAGATAATAAAATGTATTCCCTATATAATAATAAAGCAGATTATATTATATAATATATAATATTATACTAATAATAAGAACTATTATACGTAATAAAAATTATTATACATATATTAGAAATTATTATACATATAATATGACCTATTATACATATAACATATAACTATTATACATATAAACATGATAATTAACCATTACACATGGAGTAAAACAAAATAAAACAGATTTGACTTCTTGGAAAACTTCAAAATTAAAAAAATTATCATAGAACCTTCAAAATTATACATATTTAAATTCTAAAAGAAAACTAATTATATATATACAGAGGGTTGAATTCCGGTAAGAACCCTCAATTCCGTGAGAACGTAATATTTACTCTAAAAAATTGTGCATTTAATGCATTAAATTATGCATTTTATGCTAAAATTTATACATTTTATACATTTATGCGTTTGATATAAATATTTACGCGTCTCATGATAAATTTGTCCACTTTATGTACGAATTTGTGCATTTAATGTTTAAATTTGTGCATTTAGTGTAAAATTTGATGAATTTAAATTTAAAAGGTAACTTTAATGTTAGATTATAATATTTATTAATATTAAAAACCAATAATGGTTTTAAGTTATAAATTTAATTTTTAAATTTGTGCATTTGATGTATAAATTTGTGCATGTTGGAGGGTTCCCACGTCCTCACGGAATTATATATATATATATATATATATATATATATATATATATATATATATATATATATATATATATATATATATATATATATATATATATGTTCAATGGAAAAAACCACAATGCACCTGAAAAAAAATTTGTGAAAACCCTCCACTGCACCACCAACCAAATGGATTCAAACTTCCCCGCGTGATTTGCATCTAAAAATCCCGGACACCCGTGATGCATTCAAATTTCTCATGATGCATCAAAATCCCGCGTGATGCATTCATTCTTACTTTACGATCATGCCACCGCGTTTTTCATGAAATGCACCAAATCGGGACGGTTGCATAAATTTTCCATAGTTTTTCAGGGTGCAAGGGTTTTCCATTGAACACACCCCTATATATATATACACACACACACACACACACACACACACACACACACACATATATATATATATATATATATATATAGGGGTTCAATGGAAAACCACAATGCACCTGAAAACTTATGAAAATCGCACTGCACCACCACAAACGCATCAAATTCCCCGCATGATGCATCAAAATCCCGCGTGATGCATCACATTTCCCGCGTGATGCATCAAAATCTCGCGTGATGCATCATCTTATTTACGATCATGTCACCGTGTTTTTGATGAAAATGCACCAAATCGGACGGTTTGCGTAGGTTTCCATAGTTTTTTCAGGTGCATAGTGGTTTTCCATTGAACCCACCCCTATATATATATGGGTAGGTTCAATGGAGAACCTTATGCATCGAAGAATCTCGGAGAATCACAATGTATCGCTATAAAAATTGAAATGCATCACTAGGGGTGAGCTCGGTACCGGACCGTACCGAACCGGTACCGATCCCGAAAATACCGAAACCGAATTATTAGTTTTGAAAGAACCGAATACCGAACCGTATAATTTTATATGGTGCCGGTTCGGTTCCTAATACCGAATTTTAGCTAATTTAAAAACCGAATACCGAACCGAATATATTAATTCGGTATCGGTCGGTACCGGTTTGGGTTCGGGAAATGGTACCCGTCGCTCACCCCTATGCATCACGTAGAAATCGATGCATCACGCGGGAATTTGATGCATCACGCGGAAATAATGATGCATTACGGGGGAATTGTGATGCATTTGTGGTGGTGCATGGAGGTTCTTCAAGGTTATTCGATGCATGGAGATTCTCCATTGAATCCACTTATATATATATATATATATATATATATATATATATATATATATATATATATATATATATATATATATATATATATATAGGATTGGGTTCTTTTAAGAACCTTAAATAATGTGGGAACATAAGAACCAATTTCAACCCTTGGATTAATGTGATCAATGGTGGATAATCAATGGCATTGTTGTAAATATTTTCAAGTATGGTTGGGTCCACTAAGGGCAAATCAGTCATTTTTCCTCCTTTATTTAATGCAACTTTTCAGAAAAGTTTCCAACAACCTGTCCTTTAATTAAACTATACAATCATTAATGAGTTTGTCATTAATTTTTTCTTTTTCTTCCATTTTTTCCGGCAAGAAGAAGCTCAGTTCCGTCGCCGGAATTCCATTCCGTTTTTTTTATTTCACCTGAATCCATGGAGTCGACTAACACATTTCAACAGACACCGTATAATATTTTTCCAAATGGTTTTGCAGCCGATGAGGAGGTCGACGATTGTTTTTCTCTAATCCAGGTCATGTTTATATTTTATTCGAGTATTCGTTGCTTTATTTAACGTTTCTTCTACGTAGAATATGTTGCATTCTACGTAGAATATGTTGCATTCTACGTAGAATATGTTGCATTCTACGTAGAATATGTTGCATTCTACGTAGAATATCTTGCATTCTATGTTGTCTGTAAATCTATATATATTTTTGTATTCTATGTTGTCTGAATAAAACTTCTATAAACATTTATAGATTTTGAATTTTTTAATCTGTATTCTACTCATATTTTATGTTATATTATGATGTTCATATTTTCTAGTCTATTTTATATTTTAAAATCGCAGAATCGGGTAAATATGAAACCCTCAAGACCTTGCTAAACGACGATGGCTCTGAGCAAGACAATAGGAAAGGCACGACAAAAAAAATATATTGTTCGTAGATTATTTTGTATTCTTCGTAGTTTTTTATAGATTGTCTGTAAATCTATATGGAGTTTTGTATTCTATGTTGTTTGAATAGATCTTCAATAAACATTTATAGATTTTGGATTCTTTAATTTGTATTCTTCTCAGATTTTATGTTATCTTATGATGTTCATATTTTCTATGTCAGTGTAAATCTATATAGATCTTCTCACATTTATAGTTTTTTACAGATTGTTTGCAAATTTATTTAACGTTTCTTCTACGTAGAATATGTTGCATTCTACGTAGAATATGTTGCATTCTACGTAGAATATGTTGCATTCTACGTAGAATATGTTGCATTCTACGTAGAATATATTGCATTCTATGTAGAATTGTTTGCAAATTTATATAGATTTTAGGTAAGTGTCATATATTCTATATAGAATACCACAATTCTACGCAGAATGTTCACATATTTTTCATAGAATACCACTAATCTACGTAGATTGTTCACATATTCTACGTAGATAGTTCACATATTCTACATAGAATATTGCTATTCTATGTTACTAGAAATGTTATACATTTTTTTTTGCATCATAGTTTTGAATCCATTGTTTTAATGCAGGTTGTAAAAGATTCTACCATGGACACCACTGATTGTGATTGTCGAATGTTCGATCGGATTGTGTTGCTTTGTATTTCCGTCATAGAATGTTGTATATTCACCATAGAATATTATGTTGACTCCATAGAATATATCTTAATCTACATATAAAGTTGTATATTATTCATAGAAAAAAAAAAGATGAAGAGAAAAACTCTGGTGGTTTTTTTTTTTGGAGAAAAAAAAGGATGAAGAGAAAAAAGAGGAGGGAATTAATTGTGTGTGAAAAAACGTGCAGTTCCTTTTTCAATGTTATCCCCAATATACCCCTTACCCACCCATTTTTCCAACAAAAAAAACCCCTAAAGCCTTCTTAATTTCAAAAATGCCATCTTACATCTAAGCCATTGATTTCATGAAATCAATGGATGAGATTAGTTCTTAGGTTCCCACATTATTTAAGGTTCTTAGAAGAACCCTCCTATATATATATATATATATATATATATATATATATATATATATATATATATATATATATATATATATATATATATATATATATATATATTATAGAAACTATTATACATATAGTAGGACCTATTATACGTATAACATATAACTATTATACATAAAATAATAAACCATTACGCATGTACACACATATACATATATATATACATATATATATATATATATATATATATATATATATATATATTAGAAACTATTATACATATAGTAGGACCTATTATACGTATAACATATAACTAACATAAAAATAATTAACCATTATGCATGTAATAAACAAAAATAATGCAGATTTGACTTCTTAAAAAACTTATATAAAACACAAAAATATTCATTAATGCTTTGAAATAAAAAAAATCATCATACAACCTTCAAAATTATATATATTTAAATTCTAAGAACACAAATACATTCAAATTTTATTAACAAAATCAAGCACATTAAAAATTAAACTTCATACAAACTTGACTAACAATACAAATTGACAACTTCTGACATCAAGTTGTACATATAATATAACATTTATACATATAATATGAACTATTGTACATATAACAGAAACTATTATACAGATAATATATAATTATTATACATATAATATTTAACTATTATATGTGTAATAAATACAAAAATATACAGATCTGGTTCTTAAAAAACTCAAATATGAAATAAAAGCATTTATCAATATTTCGAAATTGAAAAATCATTAAGGAAACCTTTAAAAAATTCAGAAATTGATCTTCGTGATGGAGACCTTCAAAAAAAGAATCTTGAAGAACATTTCGTTATATTCAGTGGTGATTAAGAAAACGCAGAAATCTTCGATGTTGAATACGAAGAAACACTAAAGAAGATGAAGAAAACACATAAATCTTTGATGTTGATACTTGCACGAAGGAGTTAAATTTCAAAAGCTAACTTTATTTGTTGATTAATTTGTTATGAAAGGTGCATATGGCATATGTAGATATTCATATGATAAATTTAGTACACCAGAAATAAACTAGAATTTTTATGACATTAATTACCAAAAACGAATATCAAAAATCTTTTGTTGATGAAAGCCGTTGGCTAATACATTTGTTTAAATTGAGCTTTTGAGCATCAATTAACCATCTATCTACTTTATAAAAAAAAAAAAAAAAAAAACTAAAATGATACTTAATGTTTTTTTATTTAATAAAAAGAAAATTATGTGGTTAAAGAGCGTTGATATAAAATAAATAAAAAAGAAAAAGAAAAGGTAAGATGGAAGAAATATATGATGAAAGTGGGTTCAATTCAAAAACCATGTCAAGGATCTGGAAGGATTTTATGCCCACAAAAAGCTACTCGTTGCGTTTGGTTTCATTTCATGGGAATTAATTCCGATAAAAGTCTACTCTTTATTTTTTATATTTATCTCTTCTCGTTTCCCATCTTTCTTTTGCTTCATCCAACTCAAAGCCATGCATATATTATTAAAACTTCAACGAATTCAAAACCTTTTCTTCCATTCCATTAAAATTGCTTTTCCAATACGTTTTTATTTGTAGTATTCACTTAAATACCAACTATAATTAGCATAGTGGGCTAATATATGATGGACATTCATGAATTTATAATTAAGTTTCTGGAGTTTTTTCAAACTTATAAAAAGTATATTTAAATTTTTATTTTTATTTTACTCCCTAACTTATTTTTCACTTATTCAATCCTTAACTTTCAACGGTTAACCGGATTAAATGGTCCATTTTAGTTATAAATTGGATATCAAAAGTATAATTTAGATATGTTTTTGAAGATAAATATAAAGGATGGTCTCATTTGAAAATCTCACACACACATATGTGTGTGTCCAAAGTTACACCGTTTAAAAAATTATTTTTTTATAAGTATGTTTAAATTGACAATACAAGGTTACTTGAATAAATCACACATTTAAACATTTTGAAACTATATGAAACAATTGTGAATTATTGACAATTATGGTAAAATTGTGTGAATGATCCGACCATTCACACAATTTTTCTTACAATTACATCACACACACACACACACACACTCTCTCTCTCTCTCTCTCTCTCACACACACACAATATATATATATATATATATATATATATATATATATATATATATATAATATATATATATATATATATATGGGGTGGGTTTAATGGAAAACCACTATGCACCTGAAAACTATGGAAACCTACGCATACCGTCCGATTTGATGCATTTCATGAAAAACGCAGTGGCATGATCGTAAATAAGGCGATGCATCACGCGGGATTTTGATGCATCACGCGAGAAATTTGATGTATCATACGGGATTTTGATGCATCACGCCGGGAATTTGATGCATTTGTGGTGATGCAGTGCGGTTTTCACAAGTTTTTAGGTGTATTGTGGTTTTCCATTGAACCCTCTCTCTCTATATATATATATATATATATCTATATATATATATATATATATATATATATATATATATATATATATATATATATATATATATATATATATATTGTAAGAGAAAATATGCTTATATGATATATACTAGTCTATAAGCTCATGTAATAAATCGATAAAAGTTTAAAAATAATTTATAATATATTATACTTAGAATAATATATTATATTTTAATAATAAAAATATTTCTAGATCCCAATACACCCAATGCCAGATAGCTGCCAAAGAGCACAACCCAGAAAACACAATATGCTCTCCAGACACATAAGATTTATTTTAAATTTAGATTTAATTAAATATGACAAAAATCAGATGAGAATTGGTTTATCTATATATTTAAAAAATGTAATTGACAAAGGACGGTTGTAGGTGATAACATGTGATAATAGCAGATGATAATATGTGACAAATAGTTTTTGTTTATTTATTAATATTGTTAGATTGGTTTTGATTCCTTTGAAGTTTAAGGACAACTTTTTCGTTAGAAGTTATGGAACAAAGTTCTACAAAATGGGTAATCAGGAATATGTTGTCATGCTCAAAAGATTGTTTTTTTTTTTTTCTTTTTCCAAATTAATTATTAATGAAAACAATTATAATGAATAAAGATAAAATGGAGCATGTCGGAATGTGAGTGGGATTTTCGTAAAGCAAAAATTTGAAGACCTTTTGAGTTTTGAGTGCATGTGTGACCATACTCCATAGGCATAAAATTAAACACCCAAATGCCACATGTGTGCTTTTGAGTTTTGACGTCACCATTTATGTACCTTTTTCTTTGAGGGAAGTGATGTTAAAAACTTAACTTATCATGAATTGTAATTATTTTACATATAAGATGATTGATTGTTTTATAGTTATTAGTATTTTATCATCTTTTACATTTTACTTCATTCAAATAAGAACAAAACAACCAACAACAACATCAAAACTACAAACCAACACCCAAGAAAGTAACACATGGCCTACAAGAAAAAAAAAACAAACACGGAGTATGTTTTTGTCATTACTTTGCTTTTTAAAAAATGTTATATGTATTTTAGGACAAAAAACAGAGAAAAATAACTAAATCAAATCGACACTCAATTTCAATTGGTTGTTGCCGTCTTTGCTTTGGAAAATGTAACAACATTGACGTAACGTATGACGTATGCGTACCCTTGAAAATCAATCTTATAATCACGATAATTCCCTTTTCAAATCTATGTCTATTATTATTAAGTATTAGTATCAATTATAATAATTTTTATACACCAATTTAATATTAATGCACTCTTAATATTAATTTTTGTCACATTTAATCATTTATAATGAATAGAATAATTATTAGTAAGGTCCCAGTTAAAACATGGGTCAATTACTGGCTTTCTGTTTTTCCTCACCATTTTCCCATTCAAGAAAATAAAATATAGGGTTTTGAATTGAGATGGACCCAATAGCCATTGACAAGATAATCGAACAGCTAACTGAAGTTCGATCAACTAAATCAGGGAAGTTGGTTCAGCTCTCCGAGGCTGAAATCAAGCAGCTCTGTGTAGCGTCTCGCGAAATCTTTATCAAACAACCCAATCTACTTGAACTCGAAGCCCCTATTAAGATTTGCGGTAATCTCTCCCATGCTCCACTTTTTATTTTTTAAAAGACTGTTGATGTGTTTCTTGAGTTTAAGGTATTCGATTTCGTTGTGTTGCACTGATATGTGACGTGATTGAAGGTTTAGTGTGATCTCAACGTTGGTCATTTAGGGTTTTTGGAGCAGTTGTTATTAGAGAATCATGAATAGTTATGAGTAACTTACGCTTATTATTACTATCCCATTTCATTGAAGATATACATATTTGTTGGATTTTAACCAACATTCAATCATATTAACAACATAACTTGTTCAGTTGAATATGATTAAATATCCTATCTAGTTGTCTATGTTCAAGATGACCAAACAATTTTAACCCATGTTGCTTAACATCTCTTTCATCAAGATCAGCCCGATCATATCTAAATATCTAATACTATCATTTTCATTATATTCTTTTTCTGGTGCCTGCTCTCTAATGCACCTTTGTTCCATAAATCATAACAAGTTCCATTGTACTCTTGTAGAACTTAGGTGTTGTTTATTTTTAAGAGATTAAATGTCTGAAATCTTTTTCATGTCTGCAGTTAAAACAAAATATCTATCTTTAAAAGAGCTTGTTGCAAAAGACAAACATGGCCTTTGGTGAAAATGTTTACTTCCCATCTACATTTACTGGAAACTGGTTTACTTCCCATCTAAATTGACATTCCCTCACAGTTGGAGTAGGAAGTCATAGATATTTTGAGACGATCTGAAATCTTAAAAAAAAAAATTGTTATGGTAGGTCTTTTGGTGAAAATGCCTGAAAAGGTGAGACAAAGAGACATGTTACAATGTTACATGCAGTTTTCCAGTGCAGCAAATATGACACCTTCAAAACACCTCCAGGTACGACTCCAAATACATCACAAGATGGCTTTGACAGGAAGCCAAAAAAAGTCTACACTACAAATACCAATTATCCCCAAGACAAAATATAGAGACAAACTTACGAATACGAAGAACAGGGACATAAAATCTATTTTTAACAGCTCCTTGCACTCAAATGTCTTCCAGTGCAACATTCTTCCTTACAAAATGAGTATCAATTTATACATGTTTCGTGTGCTGGTTCTGTATAGATTTAGAAGACAGGTAAACAAAACTAATGCTGTCCTAAGAGACAACATTAGCTTTGGAGAGAGGGCATTTGTTACTCTAGAAGAATATTAAAAAGGCAACAAACCTCAGCATTACGTTCTCATACACACATTACTTGGGCTCACCACTAGATCGAGACCCTACATGTTGATGTTTGGCATATATTACCTGCATAAATTCAGTAGCTACTAGCTAGAGTTTGAACATCATGCCTTAAGACAACCGATCCAATTGACCTTACTCCTTAGAGTAAGCAATTAGGCGATTAATAAGGTAATAGTCAAAGGATGAAGATGAAGTTCTTGAGTAAGAGTGCACTAGTGAGCTGAAGATAGAGAATAATACACTTGATTCAAAGGTGCTAGGCTGAGCGTGAGTTAATCAAATTTGATTCGTGCTCTACCCAAAAGTATTTAAACATAAATAAAGCTCAAATAACTCGATAAAAGCTTGATTTGTTTGCTGCCCTACCGACGGTGAACAATTCAACCACTCTTTGAATTCAGTGTTGGCATTCCTTATTTAGCTGTGTTCCTAAAATACCCATAAATTTACAAAATACATTATGATTCAAGGAAACATTTGTTGATGTAGGCAAGTTGCGAGGTTGCTGAACCATGTAAAGAGTGTGTTCGAATTCTCTATTTCTGGTTATCAATAATGTGTGTTTATGATTATTGATCTGAACACATTGGGGCTGCAAATGTATATGTTTTTTGTGACCGAGGAAATTCACTCGGAAATTATGATCTAAAGTTTAATAGAACCAGTGATCTTGAAATACGACGGTAACAAAATTGGATTTGTTGTATTCTTTAGAGCCCGTATCTAGCCTTTCGATATTGTTATAAAACACACTGATCTTTAGTCTGGAGGGATGTTTATTTCTCTATTGTGCATATTTGTTTGTGCTTTGAAGTGTGTGATAAAAATTGGATAATGCTGAATTTTTGACACCTTTATAGAATTTGCTATTTCTGATCTGCACTCTGCCTCCCCTCTTCTTTGACTTATGGTGTCAGGGGACATTCATGGACAATACAGTGATCTTTTACGGCTATTTGAATATGGTGGCTTTCCTCCTAAAGCCAATTATCTCTTTCTAGGGGACTATGTGGATCGGGGCAAGCAGAGTTTGGAAACGATTTGCCTCTTGCTTGCGTATAAAATCAGGTATCCGGAGAACTTTTTCCTTCTCCGAGGAAACCATGAATGCGCTTCCATAAATAGGATATATGGGTTTTATGATGAATGTAAACGCCGGTTTAATGTGAAGCTATGGAAAGTGTTTACTGAATGTTTTAATTGTCTCCCTGTTGCGGCTCTTGTTGATGACAAAATATTGTGCATGCATGGGGGTCTCTCCCCTGATCTTTCTGATTTGGATCAAATTAGAAACTTGCAACGGCCAACTGCCATCCCTGATACGGGATTACTTTGTGATTTACTATGGTCAGATCCTAGCAAAGATGTTAAAGGATGGGGGATGAATGATCGAGGGGTTTCTTACACTTTCGGTGCTGACAAGGTTTTAGAGTTTTTAACAAAACATGATTTCGACCTTGTGTGTCGTGCTCACCAGGTTACTCACACTCTTTTGTTTTTTTTACTCCTCCTTGGGTGTTATGTGTTAGTAAATGTAACTTGGTTTGCAGGTTGTGGAAGATGGTTACGAATTCTTTGCTGACAGGCAGCTCGTAACGATATTCTCGGCCCCAAATTACTGTGGTGAATTCGATAATGCTGGTGCTATGATGAGTGTGGATGAAAATCTGTTGTGTTCGTTCCAAATCCTGAGGCCAGTTGAGAAGAAAAACAAGTTGATGTCCATGAAGATGTAACGGTGCATTAATTTTTGGTTGCCTAGTTTTCCAAGGTCAGATCAATCTTATGATTCAATTTTAAACAGCTTAGTCTTGTTGATATTGAATTATTAATGCAAAGCTTTGATGATCTTTTCTAGTTTTACTGTGTTGTTCTTATTATGCTAGTAAAAGGATTTTTACTATATTCATTTATAAAGTTTTCTCTTTCAAACTTGAAGATTTCATCTTTCTCGTTTTGACGATGTTTCTTCCCAAATGATCATCCAAGGGATTTACTATTTTTGTTATCTATTTTGTGGTTTTCATGCCCCCTTCTTCTTAATGTCTAATAAATGGTTTATTTCGTGGCTCACAAAAGGTGAGATCTTAAAGCCCATGAAAAATTGGATACCGAGTCTAATTTGGTCTGTAAACCATGGGAGAGAAATTGGGTATGACAGTGAGAAAACCAGAAAGATAATAGATTTTCTAAATCATGTTAAACATTACCCTTTTTTTCGGTGTGGCTTTAGGAACCCGATCTTTTACTATACATCATCCTCTTAGAAGTTACGAGAACCATCAGCGAGCTATGTAAAAATTTCATTTTCTAATTGATTTCTGAAAGTGGAGGCCAAGGACGTGGCAACTTTCTTCTTGTTGGTGGTATGAAGTTGGGCTTTTGGAAACGAGGATAAGATGTTTCTTTTATATCTACCGCAGTCTGCAGGAGAAGGACTTGACAGAATGAAATCTCTCTTGTTGTTATCAACTATTTTTGAAGGGACTTGGAAATTGGAATGAATGTGTATGTATATCTCATCTTTAGTTTCTACTCCAACCACCCATTGATTCAAAGTGAAATCAACTTATAAAGCATTACAAAAGCATAACCATTAAAAACTACTTTCTTTGCAATCAACTTATAAAGCATTCTAATTTCTAAGCCTCTGACCTGCAGTTATATAAAGCATTACACTAAAAAGGCAAAAGAGGAGTTTCTGGAATGACAAAAAAAAAAAAAAAAAAACTTGTCAAATACCCCAAGGGACCTTCCTCCACAGCAGAGGCAATCCTAGAACAGAGTCTCCTTGATTCCCATCGATAGTCCATGAAAACACAAAAATCAACTACGAAGGGAGGAGAGATGATCTGGTAGGGGGGGGGGGGGGGGTCAATGGAGAGACGAGTGGCCGGAGAATATGATTGGCAAAAGGAGGAAAGAGAGAAGTACTGATGATCAATCGGTGGGAAGAACTAAAATATTTACCTTTTGAGCCAGTTGAAGGTAATAAATATATATTTTCGAATAAGACAAAAAAAAAGGATGAGATTTGAAGGCTCAAAAAAAAACGTTTAAGGACTTAATCGATAAATCCATAAAAATTGATTGGTTTTTTTCGATATTAAACTTTATTTATTAGTTGTTTATACTTTGTACCTTAAGCATCTTAATTAAGGACAAATGACTATAAAATATAATGTGATTTAGTTATTTAAAAAATTAATGGTTTATGTATCAACTATTGTTAAACTAAAAAAATTAGAAAGAAAAGTCTCTCTTTTCTAGAAGTTAATTTTTTTTAAGAAGTAATAGATGTTATTTTGAAAACATTATAAAGTAATAGTCAATGACCCATTAACTTTTACAAAGAAAGATAGAATGAATTTTAAATGTATAAAAATAGATTGTGACCTAACAAAAACAGGTAATATATCTTCTAGTGTCAGTTTACTTAAGACACATTTATAATTCAAAGTTTGATGTTTATTAATTAGTTGTAGGATTGATTGATTGTTCTTTTTCTTTGTTTTGTAAACTAGTGAATAAAATCAATCCATATATGATATATATGTATCATAAAACTTGAAATTTCAATTTGCATATAGATAGGTTATAGGAGATGATGCTCTCTTGTCTCTTTGGTATTAGACCAAAATGTAAGTGCATGGTGCATCATCATTTATTTATAACTTACATACAAACCATCATGCATATGGATATGATCACTTACTAACTACATTTCTCTGCACATTCTTGTAAGAATACCTCTTTGCCAGTATCATGTAAATGCCAAAATTCAACCCATTCATGGCAGCCAACAGCCAGTAGAACTTGTCTAATCGGCTGCTACTTAGATCCTCACCAAACCAACTTCTCCCACTTTTCACCGTAACATGCTCTACCATCGTTATCAGGAAACTGCTTAAAAAGCTTCCAACACCCAGCACGCTTAGATACAAAGCTATGCCTATGCTTCTCATCGAGTCTGGAACCTGGTCGTAGAAATACTCCTGCAACCCCACCAGCGTAAACCCATCTCCAATTCCCAGAATCAAGTACTGTGGAGCCAGCCAAAATACGCTCATCGAAATACCCTCTTTTTCCACTACTAATAACCTGCGTCTCTCAACGACTGCTGCCATCACCATACCTAGAATAGAAATCATCATCCCGATTCCAACTCTTTGGAGAATCTGGATCCCTCTTTCATTGCCCGTGACTCTCCTTAGTATTGGAGTGATAATCTTTTCATAACATATGACGCACACCAACATTCCAATGGCTGTAAGAGCGCCAAGACTTGCCGGTGGGATCTGAAACTTGTTACCCATCATTCTATTCATCGTGCTACTTTGTTTGACAAAGAAAGTCGTGACTTGCGAGATGCATACCCCGAATTGCAAACAAGTTAACCATATAGGAACCATGTTCATTACAAGTTTTGTTTCTTCAACTCTGGTCACTGTTGCTAGCTTCCACGGAGACGGTTTCTTCCCTTCCAACATGTCTTTATCTTCAACGATACACGCTTTGTCAAGAAACCTGAGGTTATTTGTATGATACAGTAACCTGTGTTGAGGATTTTCGGATTGCGGGACCTCATACAAAGAATCAGTGGTAGATGGATGAGGTAGCTTTCTTTTCCTGATGGCTGCAACAAGAACTTGTAGTATCGGCATTAGCGGGCTGCCATGGGGCACACGATAGCGATACAACGGCCTCCCTAGATAAAATATGATGATTGTTATGGACATAGTAAGAGTAAGAGCGAGGTTTGCAAATCCCCACCCATAGTTGTCTTCCACATAAGCAAACACAGTTACTCCTAAAGTAAGTCCACAGCACAATGCGGCATTCCACCAGTTGAAAAAAGACATCTTTCCCTTGCGCTCTTGTGGATGGTCATCATCAAACTGATCGGCTCCGAAGCTTTCTAACGAGGGTTTATGACCACCGGTTCCTAGCGCCAACAAGTAGAGTCCGATGAAGAAGGTGAGTTCATGAACCTTTGTGGAATTTACACACCTTGATCCGTCTTCACAAGGCTTGAGACTTGGAATGAAGTGAGACATTGTAATTATGCCTAAACCCTGCGATTATATATTATTCATTAATTTGATAACATAACTTAAGTACTGTATGTGTTAGTAGGTACGAACCATGAGATAGATGATGGAGGAAAGCAAGATCATAGAGAATCTGCCGGCATAGGCATCAGCAAAGAAAGCACCAAGTAAAGGCGTGATGGTTGTAACACCAATCCAGTTATTCACATTTTTGGCCGCACTTGTCAGGTCTTCATGCATCACTCTTGTGAGGTATGTTATCAGATTTGTTGCTATTGCAAAGTAGCTTAGCCTCTCACTAAACTCGATTGCTATTTTTAATTAACAAACACAATACAAACGTATATCAATCAATCAATGTCAAAATAACCAACCTACCAAACACAACCGATAATTTTGGGAAAGAAATATATATATATGCGCTCCTCCGATTGACGATCGATGAAGGGCCTTCTTGATTTGTTGAAAAAGTGTACTTAAAGTGGCAATACCAACCTAATGGTTAGCTTCTGATGCCACCATACCACAGTAGCTTACCACTATCAAAAAGAACGTGATAGGGCACGCTACATCGACTTTCAAAGTCCGGCTTACCACTATCAACGTGTTATTTCGTGATTCCACAGTAGACGTTGAATTAAATCAAAATAATCATTTTGTCTTTGATTCAACATTTCTGTTGAACCACGAAATGGCATGTTAATTCAACATTTCTCACAAATATTTGATTTGTCATATAATCACATGTGTGTGTGTAAGGGATAGTTCAAGAGAGATTCACAATGCATTGGAGAATCTTGAACAATCATAATGCATCGTAAGAAAAATACATTGTGTATCGCACGAGAAAATTTTGCATCACACGGGAGATTATGCATCAAATGAGAGGATTGTGTGTCACGTGAGAGGATTATGTATCACATGGAGATGTTGTGCATGACACGAGGAAATTTTGTACTAAACGATTCCTTCATGTGATGCAGAATCCTTAGAATGATTATATAGGTTCAATATTATCACACGGAGAATTTTGCATCACATGCATTGTGGTTCCCTAAGGTTTTCCGATAAACACTTGGTTTCCTGTTGAACCCCACCATACACACACATGATCATTGCAGAACCTAAATTTGATATAAAACAATAAAACTAATTTCAAAATTAAATAACATAAAAATTATTAAATAAAAAAATTATATCATGAAAAAAAAGAATTTTATTTTTTTCAAAATGTGTCCCATGATTTTACATTTTAAGATTTTTTTTTTTAATATTCAATAATCTATATTGAATCCACTAATTTTATATATTTAACATCCAATTCAACCTTATAAATTTGAATATTCAACATCGACTATTGGTTCTACAGTTCTGCATCAGATTTATGTTTTGCAGTGATCCCAACCCTATATATATATAATTGTAGAACTCAATATTTATTTAATCCTAAAAACCAATGTGGGCCCTTTGATCAACTAAATCAATGGTGATGATTAGAGTGACGTTTTTGTAATAAAATATTATTTTTTATCAAAAGGTTAAATAATAATAAAAAACAAGGGCATATTGGTTTTTTTAGTAAAATATATTTTATCTAACATCACAAAGAAGATATATAAATTTAATGCACATTCACACTGTCTAAGCAAATGAACATGCCTCACACAAATGTACATTCATATAAATGTAAATTTATGTAAGTGTACGTTTACATAATTTTTAAGGAGTTAAGAGTTGTGAATGTATGTAAACCTTATATATGTTCATAATGTTAATTAAAACATGTTTATGAAATAAATTTAAAAGCTTTTTTGTAAAGGTGGTACATGCACCGCATAATAAGTGGTATTGTGTATGTGTGTTTCTGATTATTTATTTCAATTTAAGATTAGTGTTTTTATTTGTTTGAAACTCAAATGTGAGAAATTTGCCAAATTTCATTAGAATAAATAAAGAAAATTAAAAGTAATGCATAAATTGTTCAAATCTCTCTAGAAAAAGTGCATGAAATACTTGCTGAGATCTCATGAAAGGAAAGGAGGGAATAGTACTTCTAACTTTACTCTTATTTCTTTTTGTGAATGTAATATAAAGATAGAATAACAAAAAATAATTTCACATTATCTTCTAAATGTAACAAAGATGCAACACTAAAAAAGGCACAAATAAAAAATTGTTTCAAAGAATAATACATGAACAAGTAGTTAAAACTTTAATATGTAAAAGGTTTTAGCTATATGTTTTAGATTGATGCATTAAGGCCCGGCCCTAAGTAAGATCAACACAATCAGCCATCTAGGACCCATTAATCATACAGATTCTTTTTTAAAAATTTTATTATATACTTAGGTCTATTAATGATTAAACAAGGTTATTGACTTGTAAAGTTTTTAGTTTTAACATTATAAAATTATGAGCTTTTTATTGTAAATTTAAATTTTTATTGCATGCACGTAGGGTTGGATTCCGGTAAAAATCCTTCAGTTTCGTGGAAATTTGAGAACCACTCTAAATCTTGTGCATTTAATGCATAAAATTATGCATTTGATATTAAAATTTATGCATTTTATGTAAATATTTACGCATCCTATGATAAATTTATCAGTTTTATGTACGAATTTATGCATTTGACAAAATTTGTGCATTTAATGTTCAAATTTGTACATTTAGTATATAATTTAATGAATTTAAAATTTGAAGGTAATTTTATTGTTAGATTGTGACATTTATTAATATTGAAACCAATAATGGTTTTAAGTTATAAATTTATACATTTTAGAGTGGTTATCACGGAATTCAGTGGTTCTTACCGGAACCCAACCCTATGACTCTTTTAGGTTTTTGCCCAAGGTTCCGAAAATGATTAAATCGGCCACCCTAGATGCGTTTTTATGGCTTTTTTTTTGGGTGTGGAGTTTTCATTTTGATTTGTATTTCCTTATGCCTTATTTATGTGTTTTACAGATTGAGGTAACATTGTATATATGTTGATTTTGTTAATAATGTTATATTCATGCCTTTCAAAAAAAAATAATGTTATATTCAAAAGAAAAAACAAGAGACTGAAACCATAAAAATCATGTTGTACCAAAATATAAATCCAATGGCTTGATTGAGATAATTCATATGCATGTGTGGAGTACATTAACGTTTCCAACTCCAAAGTCAAACCCCAAAACAATAAATTACACAGTAGTACCAAAATACCATGTAAATTGTATAGGCACCTTAAATGTTCACTGACCGTTTCTGTTATAGTAGCAATTAAATGTTTGTTTTATTTTACTTTTTTTTTCATTTAATTTAAATAATATTTAAACAATAAATAACCCTAACAATTAAAATTTTTTGCCATGTAACCAAATTAAGAAGATCCTGTACGTCAAACGAACACTATCAATTTAAATGCTACATCTGTAAAATTCGTTGTCTTTTCAAATTTTAAAGCAATGCATCAACCTAAAACATTGAAATACATCATAAAATTAAATGAAAATTAATACAGAAACGTTATTTAATTAAATGCCACCTACTTAAAAGTTATTTAATTAGTTCTTATAAATTGATGTGCAAATAATAATTGCCAATTTAATTAACAATAAATGTTAAATTATTAGTTGCAAACATACATGACAAAATTAATAACAATTATCAAATACCGTTAAACTTATCACAATTTTTTATAGTAAGGAAACATAATATGAATTGATATTAAGGGTGCGTTTGGTACAGAGAAAAGAAATGAGGAGAAATGGTGGCTCAGGTGTAGTAGAGACACAAGGCAGTCAATTCTCACCATTTCTCTACCAAAACGGAGAGAATTGCATTTCTCCATATTTAGCCTTCAAACAATTCCTAGAGAATTCAATTTTTCGCCCAAAAATGGAGAGCATTTCTCCCAAACAAGAGAAATCACAATTCTCTCCCCTCAAATCTCTGTACCAAACAGCCCCTAACTTTCTTAGTGACAAAATACTGCTAAAAAATTTTATCCTCTGATAGATCTAAACTCTAAAGTATAATTCAGTTTTTTTTTTTTTTTTTTAAGAAAATGCCTAGTGAATATAAATTATATAAAGCACGTATGTAAAGATGTATAGAAAATAGACATTTTATTGAAGCATTGGCTAACTGTTTACGAAATAAAGTGGTCCCTAAAATGATACACGACAAACACAGACAGTAGAGTTATCAGATATATATATATATATATATAAGTATATATAATTAAAAGTAAGTAAGAGCTCTCACCGATGATGAAAAATGAGGCTTTCCAAGTACCAGTTTTAGATCGAAGGGGAAGTCTCCCTTTATGATCCAAAGATGAATCACAAACCCACCTCTTCTCATCAACTTCCACTTCCAATGCCAATGCCATTTTCTTTTTTCTTATTTTACATAAATAAAAAGGTTATTAAGAATCAAGAAAAATGACGATTTTAATTAAAACACGGGCCAGACTTGCTTTTGGGTTTGACTTTAAAGAGAGTGAGAGAGTGATCGAATGTGTTTCTTTAAGAAAACCAATGACTCTTTTCTAGATGTTATTAATTGTGGCAGTTGGAATTGAATTATAATTTTTTTTTTTTGTTTGCCAAAATTAGATGTATATATATATATATATATATATATATATATATATATATATATATATATATATATATATATATATATATATATATATATATATATATATATATATATGAGGTTGGATTCAATAAAAACTTTTATGCAAGAGTAAACTTTTATGCATCAGGGTACTGGAAAAATAACCTTATAACCGTTGGTTTAACTTTATCTCATTATATATCTCGTGATACAACATACTTCATGCATCTCGAGATGCAACATATCAGACGCATCAAGCGAAAGATAGTCTTGGAAAAAATATATTTATTTATTCAACCAATTTTAATTTTATATTTATTGTATGTTTCATTAAATAATAAATGATAAATAAATTTAATTAATACACTTCCCAATTAATTAACAACATTTATACAAATTTAAAAAAGCTAATGAAGATGTCGATGCATCTTCGTTAATACACTTCGATGTATCTTCGTTTATCCTAAAATTGTCGATGCATCTTTGTTCATTTTTCGTGTTCATCATCTGTATTCATCTTCGTTCATCAATCGTACTCATCTTCGTGTTTAATCATCTTCATGTTCACCATGCACAACGTGATGGCAACATATAAGTCTTGCATAGGTGATAGTGACGTTGAACTTGCATCAGCAATGGTAAAGTTGGTCTTGCAATAGCGATAGTGGCAATGGTGGACAAGCCGAGAGAAAGAAGATAGAGGCGGTGGTCGATAAGCCGAGAGAGAGAGAGAGAGAGAGAGAGAGGGAGCGAGGGAGATTATGCAGATGCACAACAACGATAGTGGTGGTGGTGGTGGACAACAACGATGATGGTGGTGCCAGACAAACCAAGGAGAAGGGGGGATGGACGACACTGGATGGGAGAGAGAGAACGTAATGAGGAGAGATATTAGTAATATGGTTTAATGGATTGATTTAGTTTCCTAATCTAACATAATCTATTTTTTTAATAATTAACAAATTTTTATATAATTAGTATTTCACAAATACTATTCATGTACAATTGGTAGATTATCCGGTGCATAAAGTTTCAGAGGATCTCCGATGCGTAAAAATTCTCTATTGAACTATTCAAGATAATTTTTCTAAAAAAATTACACAAAAATGTGTAAAATAACATTTAAGATAATATAAATTGGTATTATGGTTTTTGTCAAGTAAATATTACAAAAGCAATCATTTAAATAAATGAAAAACTATGTGAATAAATGCTAAAAACTCATTCATTCGCATAATATCTCATCCATTTACATGCTTTTTTTTGTAATTTTACTTAATAAAACTTATGATACAAATTTATAGTAACTTATAATGTTATTTCATATATTTTTATGTCAAAGTTTTATTAAAAAGATCATTTTGAATGTACCTTCGGTACCCTGTGAAAAGATGTGGTACACGACATTTGAATCCAATTATATATATATATATATATATATATATATATATATATATATATATATATATATGTATATGTGTGTGTGTGTATTAAAAAAAAATTTGTAGAACTAAATCTTTGGATAGTTTTATAGAACCAGATTAATCTATTAGATTAAAAAACCATTTTTATAAATGAAAAAGGTGTTAAAACTACTATTTTGATGAACTTACAAAATCCATAAACTATTTCATGCAATGGATTAATCATTAAATTCTTTCTCCTGGTATTTACATTCTTTCACCTATTTTTTACGTTTTTTTCATCTATTTTGTTTAATGTCACTCCCTTCTTCCAGAATTTTACATATATAATGTCGTAATTCTGTATTCAAATGATCTACATATGATATTATATATTCTATGTATAATATCATATACTCTTTATAGAATATAATATATTTCATACAAATAATAGAAGAGATTCCATGTACAATAATCATATATTCTTAATAGATTATCACATATTTTATATATAATATCACATATTCATATAGAATCACATATCTATACTATATAAAATAAGAAAACTAAATGGAGTTTCTGGACCATTGGATGGAAAGAAATCAATGATCCAGATTAATGACAACTCATAATTATTTATGAAATGTCTCTTATACCCTCAATTAAAATCAATAATCATACATATGCCATTTTTTAATCTATTTTCCAAATTTACTACCTTAACTTAATTACATTAAATTTTGATTTTAATTTTTTCATTAATGAATTAATATTAAATTAATATTTACCTAAAATAAATATGTGTCATTATTATCCTTAATGATCATAGTTAAATTCAAATGTAAACATTTAGATTTAAATGTAGAAGTGTAGTAAATAAAGTTAAAAATTTTTGTTAATTATTTTGCTAACAAGATTTAAAATCTATCTATCTATACTATATAAAATAAGAAAACTACTTGGAGATTCTGGACCATTAGATGGAAAGAAATCAATGGTCCAGATTAATGACAACTCATAATTATTTATGATGTAACACCCTTCCCGATCCCGAAAATGTCACGTCAATACAATACACAGGTGGCACATCACAATAACTCAATTATACTCATGTCATAAGATAAGCTGAAATCACTAATAATTTGAAACTTTCACAATAACATCATTTAACACATATTATCCGCTAAATTACATAAGCAAACTAATCACATCATTACACAAAACCAGCATAAGACTTCTAAGCTACTTCCCAGTCCCAGATCAACAAGCACGGCTACCAATCTCTTCTCCGATACCCTGAACATGGTACACTCGAATACGTAAGCTCGAAAGCTCGTGAGTACTCGAGGGTTAGACTCTGCACAATAAACACATAGCATGCGTACACATAGCACATACACACAGCACAAGCTCTATCTCTGTCCCTGGCAATCAACATCACTATACAGATATGAACACACAACATGAAATCCACAGCCCTGCACACAGAATCACTGAGGGGGGGACCCTTCCCCAGCTAACGACCGTGCGCACCGGTCGTTAGCCACAACCCTGTAGCACGGGCGCGAACAGGCTACAGGCCCTGCCGTGTATACACGCTCCAAGGACTGTTAGGGACAGTCAACCCGCGCGATCACACATCGCGAATCACCGTCCGTATGGAACTCATCACGGACCCCTGGACTGGATCTCATCTCATGCACATATATCACATATGTAAGAACAGAATTATATCTGACGTCCACGTCCCTGTCTCGTACACAGTATAGCACAATATACACAAATAACACAATACAACTCAGAAAATGGAGCACTCGTTTGGAAAAGACTCGGGTACTCACCTGACTGTCAGATAATCCGTCTCAATCCCTGAATCCTACGACCTCTGATTCGACTCGCCTCGTTGTCGACTCGTCCCTGTAATCATACGGATAGCCCAAGAATTAAACACAATTCCCGGATAACACATATCACATAATCACATCGACTCAAACTCAATTCGACCCAACAACTCCCCACGAAACCGAAACTCAACCGACACCCGGACCCGACCCAAAACTCGACCCAACATAGTCCCAACAAGACTCCAACCCGAACCAAACACACCCCGAGCAATCCTGAAGGAAACCCGATACCAATTCGACCCAAAACCTTCTAATAAGACGCAACTCGAATTTTCCCTGCAGGTTACTTGTCGCGCCGCTAAGCCCCTGCACTCGCGCCGCGCCCAATCCCTTCTGCTCGTCGCGCCGCGCCCCCCCCTGTGCGCCGCACCGCGACCAGGCGCCTGCACTCACTTTGGCCCTTCGACCTGCATAGCTGAACCAGAGGGATTTCACCCTCCTCACTCGATTTCAGCTTCCAAACACACAAAAACTCATGTATAATCGACTCACAAACTTTCAGAAACTAAACCCCACCCTTATAACACTTATATCTTAATATTAAGCTACCAAATTAGGGCCTCTTACCTTTGGAAGCTCAAGAACATAAAGAAGATGTAGTTGATGAAGTCAAATCCAAGATTCCACACTCAATTCTGGAGCTCAAGGTTGGTTCCTTGCTGCTGGAGCTTTCCAATCACACACACATTACACATACACCTTCACACACACACACACTAGATAAGGATGGAAAGGAAAAAGGAGACGCACGTATATATTTATCTCTATTTCGGCCGATCCTGAACCCATTAACCCAAACCCGATATCACATTTTCACTATTCATACCCATTTAACCCAATTAACTCCACGAACTCAAATATATAATTAATCCGCTAAATTAATTACTCGGAGACACGTAACTCTCAAACCCGACACGTATAATCCACTACTCGGGATCTCATTGGCCAAACACGATAATAATTATTTAAACATCCACTAAAATAATTACACGCAATTGTCTCGAAATTGGGATGTTACATATGAAATGTCTCTTATACCCTCAATTAAAATCAATAATTATACCTGTGTCATTTTTTTTATCTATTTTCCAAATTTACTACATTAACTTAATTGCATTAAATTTTGATTTTAATTTTTCATTAATGAAGTAATATTAAATTGATATTTACCTAAAATAAATATGTGTCATTATTATCCTTAATGATCATAGTTAAATTCAAATGTAAAAATTTAGATTTAAATGTAGAAGTGTAGTAAATAAAGTTAAAAATTTTTGTTAATTATTTTGCTAACAAGATTTAAAATTTAATTGATAAAACTTGAATTGTGAATATGATAGATTTTGATTGTTGATTTTCAGATATTCCATTTTTATATTTTATGATTTTCAAAATATATACACATTCACATAATTGAAGTTTTTTGTTTCTTACATTGATATCAGTTAATAAAAATTAAAAGAAACATTTTTAGCAAACACATAATTGTTTTTAATAATACAATATAATAATATTTTTTTATTTAATACAAACAACTAAGTATTTTATTATCTTTAATTTAACTAGCTTTCAAAAAAATTTTAATTATATATAAATTTTATAATAATTTATTAAAATATAAAAAAAAATGTATTTTCTAAATCAACCCATGTAATACATGGGTTGATTAACCTATATATTATAATAAAACAAAACAATTCATGTCATATGTCACTTCTACAATACAAGAAAATTTTATTTTTCCACGTCTTTTTCCAAATTTAACACCTTAACTTAATTGTATTAAATTTTGACTTTATTTTTTTCCGTTAATTAATTAGTAATAAATTAGATTATGTAACATTTAAAAATAATGTTTACCTAAAATAAATATCTATCATTATTATCCATAATAATTATAATTAGATCCAAATGTAAAATTTTGAATTAGTTGTGGAAATTATTATTATTATGTATAATAAAGAAAAACATCAAATGTCATGTGTCACCTCTACGTTCACCAAAAAGATAATTACAACTTATAAAAAATAAAAGATTAATACAATTTAATATTTTTAAAAAAGATAAATATACTCTATTGTTTAATCTGTAAATAATAAAAAATAAACACAATTATTATTTTTGTATGTTTTTATTTTTACTCATATACATTTTATATAAATAAATTTAATTAAAAATATTCACGTAATATGTGGGTTATAAACTAGTTCATATAGAATATGACAAATTCAACATGAAAAACCACATAATCATATACATCCATGTACAAAACCATGTTTATGGGAAAGATTTTAACATTAAAAAAATCCAGGTACATCCAACAAACTTCAAAGAATGAGCATAAAATCCAAAATCATATGAACAAAACTATATGAATAAGAAACCTAAAATCCATGAAAAGCCACAAAATCATATACATTCATCTACAATACTACATTGATAGGAAAAAATTAAACATGAAAAAAAAAAACTCAGCCACTTTTAACAAACCTCGAAGAAGTAGCATACAATCTAGAACCATATGAAGGACGCACCTAAAATTCATATGAATATATCATGTATTCCAAATAAAATATGAGATATTCTATCTGGTATATTATGTATTCCATATAAAATATCAAAGATGATATGAAACAGAAAAATAAACATAAAAAAACTCAGAATCATTTTTTTCCAGATCACACTACAAAAAAGACGAATAATTTAGCATTCTACATCAAAACTGTTTGGTATCATAAGAATAATACAATATTCTTATATAGAATACGATATATTCTATATGAAACTAGATTATGAATCCACGTATTATGTGAATAAAATTTAATAAATAATTAATTAGATAAAATGAACGTAAACTTAAAATTAAACTTGATAATGTTAACTCTTATAAAAAAGAAAATAAAAATACTGCTATTTGTTATATATATTATTTATCTATCATTTTAAATATTAATGAAAAGTAGCATTTTTATAAAAAAATTCTAAATTTATATATATTTAATCAATATAATTTGAAATTTTGATTTTACGTAAACATAATGTTTATATATATTTTGTAATAAGTAAAATGTTTTAGGTTTAAACCCGAAAAATGTTGAACTTTTTTTACTAAAATTGAGTTTCTTTTTACTAAACTTTTGGTTTTCTTTAGTAAACTTAATCACTATTTGATAAATTATTTAAAAATAATTGCTTACATATGTATTTTTAATCGCTTTGTGTCTTAGTTTGATACTTTTATTTACTAAAATTGGATATTAATTATTAATTAGTTGGTTTGATACTTTAATTTATTAAACTTACTAACTTAGGCTTTGAATTAATATTTTAGTAAGTTCATCATATAAAAATATAATTAAAAAAAACATAATTGTTAACCATATCAATTAATTAACATTTTAACATCATAAATATCATTTATATATACAAAGTTGAAAATTATTCCATGTGAATATAAATAAAAGAAGTTTTGTAATGTAAGACATAAAAGAAGCAATTTTAAACACAATTGTTTGGGTCTCATCTTTTTTATAATATTATCTGATTGGTTCTCCTTTGACTTAATATTTTTTGTTGAATCATGAAATAACAAAGTGATTAAACATATTTGTTCTTTAATTCAACATTTCTCACAAATATTTGATTCTCATTTAATCTTATTGTATCTGCCCCTACACATTTGATCATTAACATATATAGTACGATGTTTGCAACACGTGCTAAGAATAATATAATCAATCGATGCTCAGATTTTTTTTCAAAATTAACCATGATCAACATGTACATTAGTAAAAACATAGCAGCTCGAGTTCGACATGACATTGAAAAATAACATCTTGTACTCACAACGTGTGTCTATATATATATATATATATATATATATATATATATATATATATATATATATATATATATATATATATATATATATATATATATATATATATATATATATGTGCGTTCAATGGAGAACCTTCATGCATCGAAGAACCTTGAAGAACCTCCATGCACCACCACAAATGCATCACAATTCTCCCGTAATGCATCATGATTTCCACGTGATGCATCGATTTCTACATTATTTCCACGTGATGCATCAAATTATGCATCAATTTCTACGTGATGCATTTCAGTTTTTCTAGCGATGCATTGTGGTTCTCCAAGATTCTTCGATGCATAAGGTTCTCCATTGAACCCACCCCTATATATATATATATATATATATATATATATATATATATATATATATATATATATATATATATATATATATAGGGAGGTTCAATTGAGAACTTTTATGCATCGAGGTACAAAAGAACTCATATCAACCATTAGATCAAAAAATTGTATGGATTATATTAATGGCAAAAGGGTAAATAGTTGGACAATTTTATGCAACTTGTGCATTATAGGAACAAACAAGGAAGGGCATTTTAGGGAATGTGCATACCTCATATAATATAATATTTCAACAAATAATCAAATAATAAATGCCAAATAAATTCAATTGATACATTTTCAAATTTAACAAAAATTACACGAATTCAAAAAAAAGATGATGGATATCGATGCATTTCATCGTTAATCTTGTTTATCTATGCATCATGTTAAAAAAAGACGCATTTAACAAAAAAAATACAAAAATTCATTTATGCATCGTGTTCAACTTGTTCATCATTCTTTTATGCATCGTGTTTGTCGTTTATATTCTTCATTGAGCTATGCATCATGTTGAACTTGTTCATCATTCATCTATGCGTCGTCATTGTTCATCGTCCATTTATGCATCATCATTTTTCGTTGTTCATCGTTCATCATCCATCTATGCATTGTCATTGTTCATCATCCATCTATGCATTATCATTATTCATCGTTCATCATCCATCTATGCATCATGTTCTTCATAATTATCATCGGTTACCTCTCTTGTTCATGTTCATCATCATCGTTGTTCATCGTTATTTTTCGTCTTCAAATCATCATCACTAAGAAAATCATGAAGAACATGATTAGAGTTAAAGAGAGAGAGAGAGAGAGAGAGAGAGAGAGAGAGAGAGAGAGAGAGAGAGAGAGAAATGAGGAGGAAGGAATGTAGTTAATATGAGATTTTAATTCAAAGTGTAACTCCTAATTATCATTTAATGATTTTTAAAAATAAAATAATTATCATGTCTTTAGTTTTCCCTAAATGCCCTTTGTGCACCCTTGGTGGATTATCCGATGCACAAAAGTGCCTCGAGGTGCCCCGATGCATAAAAGTTCTCAATTGAACCTCAATCTATATATATATATATATATATATATATATATATATATATATATATATATATATATATATATATATATATCCAAAACAGATATATATGAGTGGAGTCCCACAGTTTGAGTGTATGATTAAGTATTGTAAATAAAAAGTATTCACATTAATAGGAAAAACGAACATCACATATGATTGCTAGCTTGCCCACGCAAAGTTAATTACTAGTTACTTATATTCTTTCTGTCTGTCTTGATATATATTAATTAGTGTTTTCTTTAAAATACATATATCACAAAGTGATTCCCCCTTAAATTATACACACATAAAGTATTACTAATATACACAACATTTTAGCTATAATATATTAATCTACTATAGATGTGTGTAATTAATTGTTGTCATTAATGTTTTGAAGGAATTACTTTTTGTTCTTTCATTTACTAATGACATGCAACATTTAATTACTCGTAGTATACGAAAAGAAAACAAAAATATTAAAGCGTGCACAAGTTGCGATAAATGAGTATATATGATTAACCAAATGTTGTTTTTAATCAAGTCTTGTGTAGTCTTTCCTGGAGTTTGACCAATGTTTTTTTTTTTTTAGAACTGCAGCGATATATTAAAAATGAAAATAAACTCTAGCCAGGAGCTAGAGATAAAAAGTGAATACAAAGTCGTCACCAAAGAGGAACATTAATTTAAAAAAAAAAAAAAAACTGTTTCAGCACCTCAAATGTTATGCACTGCATACCACCGATGTTATTATGCACTGCATACCGATCATCATGTGAAGCTCCCAAACTATCATGTTTTTGTTAATTAATCAGGGCAACAATTAATGTAGGTTGTCTGTCATCTGTTTTGACAGCAATAGTAAACAAATTGCACAAACTTCCATGTTTTAAGGGTCAAAATAGAAAATTAATAATAGCATGAGTACACCTGTTGCTCACACATATTCCTTTATAAATCCGTGCAATTTAAAAGAAAATTTGGTTACTTTGTATGTTTGATTCTCTAACCAAAAAAAAATTTACTTTTGACATAAAATTTTTCATCGTCCATTTGAATCTATTTTCTTACATAATAGGTAAAGAATTAATATTACATTCTCATAATATATTTTCATGTGGACACTACTTACCATATTGTACCTACATCATCCATCCTACCCTACCTAACCATACCCCAACGTACCTACCTCACCCACCCCACTCCTACTCTACATAACAATACCTCACCCACACTACCCTACCTAACCATACACCCCACCCCACCCCATCCATCCCCATTAACTTCATCCTACCTTACCTAACTCGTCCTAACATTTCTTACCCTACCTAACAATACCCACCCCACTCCATTCAACCCTACCTTATTCTTACCCATCGCATTTCATCCAAGTTTACAAACTAAATAGAAAAATAAAAAGGAATAAAGTTTAATTTATTTTTATTTCATTCCTATAAACCAAACAGCAATGAATGAAATTAAATTTCATTTCATTCCTTTCAGTCACCAACTAATAAAATAAAAAGTTTAGAAACTTAATCACCAAAATATGAAAAATGATGGTTTTTTCCCAACATTAATCAAGTGAACATTGTTTAATAAATTTAATAAAAGTGAAAAACGATTTTTTTTTTTCCCAAAACTATCTGTCACCACATGAAAGTTTAAAAAAAGGCTCATTGGTTTTCATACTGGTTTTGCAGTTTTGAAATATCTATAACATGCTTAAATTAGATGTTTCATAGGAGTCATTTGTCGACGAAAACCCATATCCACAACAAAATTTACGAGTTTATAACCTATCTGTCATGGATGAATATCAGTGGATGGTGACTTTTTTTTTTATCAAGAAGTTATAATCTGAGTTTTTAATTAAACCGTGATTTTCTTAACTATATTTCATATATTGAGTTAGTTGACAAAAAAAAAAAGACTGTTACATATATTAGGAATCAACTAAAATTCATTGCATAAACTTGCAAATTTATCTTTTAATAATAAGAAAGTTGCATTAATTACACAAAATTCATAGTTTATTGTGTTTATTGAATAAAAGATGATACTATGATAGTTCATTGCATTGATTGAACAGAATTAGATGGTTGCATGAATTAAGAATTGATGTGAAAGATCGTTACATATATATGCAATAAACCCTTAGAACTACTATAGTAATATAGTAAAACAACTTGTGTAATCAACCTGAAAATTAGGGGGAAAACATCAATAAGAATCAATGCTCTTTGATGGTTTATTTAATTTAATTCAAATGTTATATAACGTTCTAATTGAGAGATTTTTTACGTGGATAAAAGTCATTTTACAATTTGTTTTATGTTACATTTTACATTTTTTATGTTGTAACTAAATGGTCAGATTACGTGGGGAGAATTTCATGTGTATCATTGTAAACTTTAAATATTACGCATATATTTTTACAAACTTTTCTTTATTACATATATATATATATATATATATATATATATATATATATATATATATATATATATATATATATATATATATATTCAAATGACTATTCTAAATTTAATTACATCATTTAGAAAAATATAAAATATTATTTCTTAGTTAATTTATTATTGAATTAAACTAGTTTATTACCCGCGTATTACGCGTATATTTTATATATATACAAAATATAATAAATTAAAAGGTGAAGACATAAATATTATTTTTAAACAAAGCTATATAAATATATTTGAATAGTTTTTATTTTCTTATATTTTTTTAAACTTTTATTATATTAAAATATCATTTCTTAATTAATTTATTATTGAATTAAATTAGAAGATGATATTTTTTTTATTTTTTAATTTATTTTTGTTGGGATTTAAGATGATGGTTTAGGTATTCAAAATTTTTTAAATGATAAAACAAATTTAAAATAGTCATGGATATATACGTGAGATTTTAAAGATATAAAAGTATATATATGTAATAAGACATTTTGCAAGAATATATGCATAATATTTAAAGTTTACAAGATATGTATATAAAATTCTCCATAAATACTTAAATAAGAGTACAAGATTTTTATTTCTTAAAAATACTAAAAAGAGGGTATAATTCTGTTACAAATACAATAATTGCTTTATGCAAAGCTAATAGAATAATTAAAAAATCACTTATTCATGTCTTGATGGTTAATATATATGTATATATTTTTTAATTTCTTGGTGTCTAAAATAAAAGGGGGCTACTGCTACTGCTCAAGCCATCTAGCGTATCTAATCGTGTGCCGCCTTAGCCACAGCTGATAAAGAATCATATGAAACGCATCATGCGGTTTTGGTTCCGCCTTCCACACTAAATGCTGTGTTGCCGCTACACCTGATTCAACCATCCGATCGTACCGACTTCTTTCAATTCCGTCCAAAACCCGTCTCAGTCCCTTGGCGCCACCACTTGAACTTACAAACACCGCCATCTCCGACCACTTCATCACGTCCATCAACGGCAGATCCTGAATCGGACGATTAGTAATCACCACCGGCACACACCCTGAAGCCATCGCCTCCACCATCCACGTCATATCGCCGCCGTACACAAATAAACAAAATCTACTACTCATCATGAATTCCCCCCTTTTATTCGCCGGATCGTATTCAACCTTGAACTCCGGATCATTATTAATTTCTTGAATTAAACTCAACGGACTCGTCTCTCTTAGGTTGATGTAACCGAGAAACGCCGGCGTGACGTTGACCGACGATGTAGGTTGGAAGTGGTGTATCGGAGGAAGGGTTATGTCCTTATGTGGGATGAACATACCGGAAGACGCCGGAAAAGAAGAGATCTGAATGGAATTCTTCTTCAATTCGACGATGTTTCTATCGGAAGAAGAGTCAACACCGGCGGCTGAGAGGTAAAAGTGATCAGCACCAAGTGTGCGGTTCCAGAAAGGGAAAGTGACACGAATATTTCTAATCAGACGTGCCAGATTGCGCGTGGAGAGAGAGGAAGGGAAGGGGATGAAGAAGAGGTGAGCCTGGCTAGGGTCTTCCGTCACAAACGGGCTACGTAGGAGAGACGTGTAGAATTGAGACTCTTGTGCGGTGGTGAAGACGGTGGAGGGTGGTGGCTTGTAGACGTAGATTTTGAAAGAGTGGATCATCTTGTCGTAATTGGGGAAGAGGGTTTTTGGTGAGAGGTAGAGGGATGTGGGGTGTTCGGAGCAGACATCACCGGTGAAGGTGAGCAGAGAGAAGAGGAGAAGGAGGAGAGAGATCGGAGAAATGGCGGCCATGAAAAAAGGATTCTGGTTGTTGGAAGCATCGAACATATGATGAATGTGGTAGGTTTAGAAGTGGAATGTCAATCTGTCACCCTTTCCCAAATAATTCTACTGTATTTCCAACTTCATATCGCCATTTCTTTTAATTTGTCATTTATTATTTTCTTATTTAATTTATCATTTCTTTAAATCATTGTATAATAGTTTATAACTCACGTATTACGTGGATAAATTTAATTAAATTTATTTATATAAAATGTATATGAGTAAAAATAAAAACATACAAAAATAATAATTGTGTATATTTTTTATTATTTACAGATTAAAAAATAGAATATATTTATCTTTTTTAAAATTATTAAATTGTATTTAGCTTTTATTTTTTATAAGTTGTAATTATCTTTTTGGTGAACGTAGAGGTGACACGTGACATTTGATGTTTTCCTTTATTATACATAAAAATAATTATTATTATTATTACATGGATCTAATTATGATTATTATGGATAATAATTATAGATATTTGTTTTAGGTAAACATTAATTTTAAATGTTACTAAATCTAATTTATTACAAATTAATTAATGAAAAAAATAAAGTCAAAATTTAATGCAATTAAGTTAAGGTGTTAAATTTGAAAAAACAGGTGGAAAAATAAAAAAATTTTGCATTGTAGAAGTGACATGTGACATGAATTGCTTTGTTTTATTATAATATATAGGTTAATCAACCCATGTATTACATGGGTTGATTTAGAAAATACATATTTTTTTATATTTTAATAAATTATTATAAAATTTATATATAATTAAAATAAAAAAATTTGAAAGCTATTTAAATTAAAGATAAAAAAAATACTTATTTGTTTGATATTAAATAAAAAATATTATTATATTGTATTATTAAAAACAGATAATATGTGTTTGCAAAAAAAATGTTTCTTTTAATTTTTATTAACTTCAAATATTAAATATCAATGTAAGAAACAAAAAACTTCATTTATGTGAATGTGTATATATTTACAATTGAAGTTTTATTATATTCACAATTGAAGTTTTATCATATTCACAATTAAAATTTTATCAATTAAATTTTAAATCTTGTTAGCAATTTAATTAAAAAAAAATTTAACTTTATTTACTACACTTCTACATTTAAATCCAAATTTTTATATTTGAATTTAACTATGATCATTAAGGATAATAATGACACATATTTATTTTAGGTAAATATTAATTCATTAATAAAAAATTAAAATCAAAATTTAATGTAATTAAGTTAAGTTAGTAAATTTGGAAATGAATTAAGAAGAAAGCATATGTGTAATTATTGATTTTAATTAAGGGTATAAAAGACATTTCATAAATAATTATGAGTTGTCATTAATCTGAACCATTGATTTCTTTCCATTCAATGGTCCAGAAACTCCAAGTGGTTTTCTTATTATATATAGTATAGATTTACTAAAACTACTAATAAAATCTAATCTAATTTAATCAAATTCAAATTATTAAAATAAATTAACAACTAACTAAATAAAATTCCATAAAACTAAAATTTTAAAAATATTTAAAAATATTTATTTTTTTAAATACTTTTTAAATCAACCAATATAGTACATAGATTCAAACCTAATTAGTAATTTAGTATCGATTTTTTAGTGGCTTGTTAAATACATTCGAAAGCAATATTGCTAAACAATAAGCATACGATGCAAAGAGGGGGAAAAAAAAGTAAATATGGCTAACAATAAAAAATAACAAGAAGTTTATACTTCTTTATCGATAATACAAGGTCGTTCTATTTTTTTTTAACCCTGGATATAAACGTATAAATTGTCTTACACATACACACACATATGTATATGTGTGTACAAACATATTATTTATTTTCTCTCTGTGCACAAGTTAAAAAAATCAATCTTATTTTATTTACATTGAAAACTTGTGAAATTAGGGGCCTATGAAATTTAGGCCCTGGGCGGTCGCCCCTTTTGGGTGCCCTCAGAGTCAGCCCTCATAGCAACATGTTTTAAAACTTAACATTAATAACAACACATTTTTATTTTAGAATTAGTAATATCATAATTGACCTGATGATCTGTTTATTAGACCACATTTGCTATAACTTATAAAAAAATTATAGCTGTTATTGATTACTTTTTAAAAATTCTACATTTTATATTTGAATTATGTTTTTTTCTTTTGGGAAAATTTCGCAAAAACCATCAAACTACAAGTTTTTTTCGATTAAGTCCCTTAACCAAATAAAAAATCACGAATTTGGTGTTTTTTTCAAAAAAAAGTTACCGATGATCTGTTGAGCGGGTTGCAAAGTGCTTACGTGGATTTTATATATCTATGATTTTTTCGATTAAGCCCTCCAACTAAATTGTTTTTTCTTATAAAGCCCTTAACTAAATTATTTTGTCTTATAAATTCCCCAACTATATAATTTCTTTTGCCACATAAATCTATTATCTTGATAAAACTCATGTTATTTGTTGTTTTATCAATTAAGTGATTGTAAATTGACACTTACGTCACACATACGTGGATGTAAAAAAATAAAACAAAATGGTAACAAAACGATCATTTTTTATTGTTTAAAGTTTAGTCGGGATGAACTAGTTAAATATATTTTAAAAAATTAGGTCTAGACAAACATGGGATCGAAATAATCATCATTTATGTTTTAATATCAAACCAACTTATGTTATCTAGAATAACGGACTTTTAAAAATATATTATTTTCAAACAATTATTATCATTTTGAAAAAATATTATTTTCAAACCAACTTATTTTGGTCTAGACAAACATGTCATTTCCTGTCATCGAAATAAACATCGTCATTTTTAAAAGTTTAAAAAAATTCATTTTATTTTATCGAAAATTAAAATTTTAAATAGTTCGGGGACTTATCAGGAAAAAAATGAAATGGAGACTTAATCGATAAAATTTTATACTTTGATGGTTTTACAAAATAGGTTTATCCATGTTAACCTGTTATAACATGTTAACGGACCAATTTAAAATATTTAAACAGTTTGGGGACTTATGAAAAAAACAAAATGAAATGAGGACTTAATCGAAAAAATTTATACCTTGATGGTTTTTTGCATAATTTTCCCCTTTTTTTGGTGAACAAGTTACACATTATTCGTTTATATAAAGATTTATTGATATAAGTTTTAATTGTATTGAGTTAGGCTTTTCGGGACTTGTAAAACGATTATTTGATCTCGTAACTTTGAAATTAGCATTTTCGAGATCCTCGTAGTTGAATCATCACATTCAATATTTTATTCGCAACCTGTCGTCTCTATTTCATATTAGTATCCTCAACATGAGACACAAATTAACCCAAAACATATATTTGAAAATTACAAAATTGATTACGATAATGACGTTAATATTGTATCATCCAAAAAATCATATTGATAATTATAATAAGTAAATAAATACTTGATGAGATAAGTTTATAGATTTGATAAATTTTGAAAAGATAATCAAAGTAATAGGGTTGATAGAAAAACAAATTGATAAGAAGTATTTAGTAATCATTGTCATGTTACATAGGACACAATTTCTAAGAATTAATTCCAACAAAATAATGATAGCCACTTTAAATCCAAACTTCGAAACCAAAGACGAACTTTGATATTTTGTTCTTGCTCCTTTCGTACATGACTGGCTAAATACTTTGATTTTTTATGCTTGATGTCTAACGCTATTTGTATGAATAGCAGATCTAGGAAGAGTTCTACACATTTTCGAGACGTTAATCCCAAATACATTGATGGTGTCACTACTCACTAGTGTTTGTTACAAACTCAACTGTACCATATTTATTAACATATTATTTATTAACATATTATTTTATTAGTTATTATCAATTTTCTTATTTTATCCCTTTACTTTAATCATTTTTTTATTAAAAGTTATCAGTTCTATAAACTTATCTCATCAAATATTTATTCATCAAATATTTATTTACTTATTATAATTAATAATTTGATTTTTTATGTTACAATATATATATATATATATATATATATATATATATATATATATATATATATATATATATATATATATATGAGGGTGTTTGGATTTACGTTTGGAAAAATGTTGCGGCGTTTTGATACCTAATAATTAAATTATTGCGGTAACAAAAATTGCTGCAGAAATGTAGTGTTTGGATTAGCTTATGTTGTTGGTTATCACAATTATCAAATAATCAGTTTCAACAACTTTTTTCTATCAATTGTAGCAATGGTGGTTTGGTAAACATGTCAATAATTGCTATTATTGATAAAATAAGAAAAATTATTGCTATTATTGATAACTTTTAAAACATGTTGCTATTATCAATAAAAAAACATAAAGTTGTTTCTATTTTTGGTGATTAGCCCATAAAATTCTAAGGGATATAAACAAAAGTGTTTTACATTTAAACACGAATATGATTTATACATAATAAAGTTTTGTCATACATAAGAAATTTATACGAATTAATTGTTGTATCCTTACTAACATTTTTATAATCATTACATTTTTACCACCGAAAGCAATGATATGATAAATTTATGTTATGTACAAATTACTTCCATTTTAATACCAAAGTTTTATTTAAGAAAAATAGAACTATAAATTTAAGGGATATTCTATTCAGACTGCCTCTGTGACGTGATAATAATATTCCACACCCTTCCCGTTTTAATTAACATTTATTTACTACCTTAATATTTTTTTTGAAACTAAAACATTCAAAGGCTATTATTAACAGGTCTAAAAAGTGCAACTAGTTAAAGGGGACCAAACAACCCCATTCAAATTGTAACATCTTAATTAATTATTTCAGACCTCATTTTACACACAAGCACCTCTTTATTAATCATATGATTTTGGTGTTCTCAATTATTATATGTAATAATAGATATAATAATATAATTAATAATATAATTTATGTTAGTTACGTATAGTATTATATATCTGATTATTATTATTATTATTATTATTATTATTATTATTATTATATATATAGAATATGATTCGAGAGAGTACCACCCTTATGCAGCGCACCAGAAGGTACCAGCTTTAAAAAAACTTTTTTTAAATTTTTTTTTCATAAACATGTTTTAATTAACATTATGAAGATTATATATAAATTTCACATACATTCACATCTCCTAGCTCCTAAAAAATGATGTGAACATACACTTACATAACTTTGAATGTATGTAAACGTGCATTTATGTGGTGCGTGTTTTCATGCACTTAGAGTGCTCGGATTTGCGTGAAATTCACATATGATCTGTGTAATGTTAATTAGAATGTCAAAAAAATTACTTTTAAGGGTGGTACCTTCTGGTGCGCTGCATTAGAGGTGGTACTCACTTGAACCTAAATCTGTCTCTCTCTCTCTCTCTCTCTCTATATATATATATATATATATATATATATATATATATATATATATATATATATATATATATATATATATATATATATATATATAAGTTCAAGTGAGTACCACCTATAACATAGCGCACCCGAGGATACCACTCTTAGAATTGTTTTTTTTTTTTTTTGAATTTTTTTAATAAACATATTTTAATTAACATTACACAGATAATATATAAATCTCATGCAAATTCGAACATTCTAAGTGCATGAAAACACGCATCACATAAATGCACGTTCACAAGTATTCAAATTTAAGTAAGTGTACGTTCACATCATTTTTTAGGAGCTAGGAGATGTGAATGTATGTGAAATTTACATATTATATTCATAATGTTAATTAAAACATGTTTATAAAAAAACTAAATTTATTTTTAAAGGTGGTACATTCTGGTGCGTTGTATATAGGGGTGAGCGACGGGTACCATTTCCCGAACCCGAACCGGTACCGACCGATACTGAATGAATATATTCGGTTAGGTATTCGGTTTTTAAATTAGCTAAAGTTCGGTATTCGGTACTCTCGGTTTTTAAATTAGTTAAAATTCGGTATTCGGAACCGAACCGGCACCATATAAAATTATACGATTCGGTATTCGGTTCTTTCAATTCTAGTAATTCGGTTTCGGTATTTTCGGGATCGGTACCGGTTCGGTACGGTACGGTACCGAGCTCACCCCTAGTTGTATAATGGGTGGTACTCTCTCGGACCATATTCTATATATATACTTAAATAGTTATGTATGCATGGTTTTATTTATATTAAAGGGAAAGGAGTCTCATGTCGCCGTGAGCTGAAGCTTGCTAATTAAAAATGAGCTCTAAGCTAAGGTTGACCTGAGATTATAACTTAAATTTTAAATGACTAGTTTAATTTAATTAAACTACAAGTAGCTTGATTATTTGCACCCTTGTTGCCACATATGGTGGTGTTAAGATTGCAAGTATGGTCTAGCAACATTGAAGGGGAAGAAGGCCAAGGATGCAAAGCTTTTGCCAGAAATAGTTTATGTTTAGGATGATCATATTATATATCATGTACTTTTTATAATTGGTACGTTTATTTGTGTCAATAAATTATATATTATTGGCTTCTTCATTCTCTATACACGATGTACGATTCATATTCATCATAATCTTTTTATTGAATTTCTTATTTAGCTCTGCATTTGATTAAATAACGTTGACCAATAACATTTTTTTTTTGTACAGCAGAACTCACACACTCATCTAATCCTATTTCTAAATCCAACACTTTTTTTTCATTTCAAGTTAACATTTATTAAATGGACAATTCTAAAACCAAAAGATTTTAGTATAGGCCCAACTATATGTAGACTAGAATTACTGGATGGAAAAGCTATCCTAGTCAATTTACATTTTTACCCCTAACATTTCAGGGGATCTTGGTATTTTTGGTTATCCTTATGTCATATTCAAAATCGACAAATTGCAAATTTTAGACTAATATCATTATGGTTTTATACAAGAATAAGAAATTCTAGAAAAGCAAGCTACAATCAACTCCTCGTCAAAGTACCAGTGCCTTTATATTGTGTTTTTGAATCAATTTAAAGAAAGAAGAGAAATAAAGAAAGTAGAACCAAAATAAAATTGTATTCTTAATCATTTTTAAGCAAGAAAAGAGAGGAGAAAGTATGATAGATTTTCTCCTCAAAAGTTTTATTTTTATTCATTTCTTTTAAAGAACATAAAATTTTAATTTTCTTTGTCTTTCATTCCTTTTTTTTTTCTTCTCAATCATGAACACAAACACAAATATTATATCTCTTCTTTTTCTTTTCTCCATCTTTTTTTTTGTCTTTTCGAATACAAGAACACATTTTAGAAATTAGAATAGTGTCCTTCAAATACTTGCACATAATTAACTACCCAAAATTTAAACATATGAGCATCTCCTGTAAAGATACGGTGTAAAAATTTGTGTACATAGTTGAAAAGTTTCATCATTGTAAAACTAGTTTAACACTTTAATATATCTCTCTCTTTTTTGTGTCTATGTTTGTGTATAAATTTATGTGGCAAATCGTCACTTCTAAAGTAACTTTTAATATGTTGATTAAAGAAAAGGTTTTATAAGAAAAAATTACTAAAATAGCAAAAAAAAAAAACACACTTCATTATCAAGTTTTAGCCAAATAATATCAATCTAACTAAAATAGCCACACTTTATGTTACCACATTTACGTGATAGCCATCATTTATGTGATCTGTACTTTTTATTAATATTTTAATGCATTACATTACAATAGGTTAGTAACGTAAAGCTGTGGTATTTTACGTTACCAAATTTAAATGTTGCTCATTCCCAATAAAAAAATAGGTGGCTTGTCATTTCATGGTAAACACCTTTTGGTAAAGTAAAGTACCATTATTTTACGTTACCAAACACCTTTTGTAACGTAATGCATTATAATATTAATAAAATGTACACATTACGTAAATGATGACTATCACGTAAATGTGGTAACGTAAAGTGTGACTATTTTGGTTAGATTGATATTATTTGGCTAAAACTTGATAATGGGGTGTGATTTTTGGCTATTTTAGTAATTATCCCTTTATTGAATGTTGCTATGCGATGATTTGACAATTGAATAAACTTTTTATGAGTTATAATTAGTTAAGTGCCTTCGTTGAATCCATAAACACCGATAAAGATAAACTCCTTTACTCATTTGCTCATGTGACAAGAACCTCAAGAAAAAAACAAGGTGTCATCATCAGGGCCGGTTCTATGCATTTTTATATCTAGGGCAAAATAGAAAAATAATGCATTTTTAAACGTTATTAAAAAACAACAATACTAATATACTATTTTTTGAACGGGTTTGATCACTTCTTATGGTGTTTGATGTGAAAGTTAGACAATACTTGTCTAACTGAGTAGTAAAAAAATTCTCGTTGTTTTTTGTTACACACCTTGTGTATTTTGATGTTAATATTTTTCCATCACTTGGTACATTTTCTAATTTCATTGTTGTCATCGTCTAAAATTATAACTTTTGACATTGATGATGAAGACATGATTATTAAATAGTAAAGCCGAACTTATTATATTACTTATTTGACTGAAAAATTATGTCCCTCGATGGTTTGATGCCCTGGGTTGTCGCCCGTGCATCCCTGATCATCATGAGTCATGGGTGGTGCTGTTAAAAGACTAACATTGTTTTGGAATTGTAATATTCATAATTCTATTATTATTTATGGCGAAAGAATCCATAAAACTCAAGTTGCAAATTCAAGATAACGATGAAGGGAGTAGGCTTCAATTAGACCTGACAATTCGTGTATTTGTGTCGTGTAACAAGTTAGACACGGATTTTACACGATATGAATTTGCCAAGCCTGTACACGACACGAAATAAAAACGTGTCTGGTTATGAAACCTGCACACGACACGGGAAAGATTCGTGTTATCTATGACTCGACACGCAATTTAGCCGTGTCACACGAAAACACGAATACACAACCTGTAAACGAATTAGACACGAATTTTTAACAAAAATAGAACTTATAAATCCAAAATTCCATCTTCCAAAACATTTAATTCCAAGTTTCCAACATCCAAAACATAAAAATTCAAGTTCTCACAAAATATATAATTTCAAATCCCAAAACATATAAATCCAAGTATCAAAGTATTTAAAACTAACCTAGGGCCGTAACCGAAGCTGTGTCTTAGGCGTGTCAGACGTGTCTTAGATGTGTCATCCGTGTCACACGTGTTTATACAGGTAAAGTCATGTTTGACACGTGTAAGACACGAAACACGAATTTCAAAAACATGTCAACCTGTTTTGATACGAAACAGAAATTTACCAAACCTGTACATGAAAATTTCGTGTCGTATACGTGTCGTGTCTGTCGTGTCGTATCCCATATTGCCACGTCTAGCTTCAATTATTGACGTTTATGGCTTCTTCCTTGCTTCCCAATTCATTATTTTAGTAAAAAATAAATAACTAAAAATAGATGTAAGATTTATTAAATTAAATGTAAACCCTAATATATATAACTATATAAAAATATACTGTATACGAATCTAAAAACTTTATTGATTGAAGTTAAACGTAAAAATTTATAGCCTTTTTTGCAAATTTACCATAATATCTTGTCATTAATTATTATACTAGTTTACTAAGTTTTTATGACCCACGTAATACGTGGATATTTTTAATAAAATTTATATAAGTAAAAATAAATTACTATTAATTATTTAGAATAATGTAAATTAAAAGTTTATTTTTAATTTAATATATTTTAATTTATATAAATTAAGATTTTAAGTTATACATAATATAATACTTAAATATTTTACTGCAAATTAATATTTATAGACTAAAAATAATAGAGTTATTTATCTTTTTAAAAAGAACAATTGTATTTATCTTTTATTATTTATAGATTAAAAATAATAAAATGTATTTATCTTTTTAAAAATGATAAATTGTATGTATCTTTTATTTTTTATTTTTTTATAATAATAAGTTGTATTAATCTTTTGTGGTGAAATGTGGAGGTGACATGTGACATTTGGTGTTTTTTTTTATTATATAATTTTTATTAACCCATGTGTTACATGAGTATTTAAAAAAAACTAAATATTTTTTTAGAATATAAACTTATAAACAAATACACAATTGTTATATGAATGTGATATAAACATACATCGAGTTTATCAAAAGTTCAATTAAACTAACACATTTATAATGTTTTTCAACTATATCATTTTGTATACAATCAATGTAGGATGTCATACAAAAGTTATCCACAAACTTTTAACTCAAACTTAATTTTATTTTTGCTATAGGCATGTGTGATTAGTTCAATAAAAAAAATAAAAAGTTGTATGATAAAAAGTTGTATTTATATTTTATTTTAGAAATAAAAAGTTCTATTTTTCTTTGTGGTGTAACGTGGAAGCGACACGTATGCATTTGATGTTCTCTTTTATTATATATATATATATTACCCGCGTATTACGCGAATAATTTTTAATATATATAAAATATAATAAATAAAAAGATAAAGATATAAACATTATTATTTAAACAGAAGTATATAAGATGACATTATTATTTATTATGACCTATTGATTTTATATATTTCTAATATATATGAAGGGTAATTGTTTTCTTATATATATTTTTTAAACTTTTATTATATTATCTTATAATTAATAATTAATAAGTTAGTAGATTATTAGATTTTGTTTGATTTGATTTGAATTTAAAAGTAGATTATATTAGATTTGGATAGATTTAATTAATAAGTTAGTAACGTATTGGATTTTGTATGATTTGAATTCAAAAGTGAATTATATTAGATTTGGATAGATTTGATTCAAATTTTTTTATTATTTTTAAAATCTATAAATGTCACGTGTTGATTCATGGTGAGTTGGTGACCATTAAGAAAGGGCATTGTTGGTAAAAAGATCTTATTCTCCCGAAGGCAGTGTTCCAGTACTCCTCACTCCCACCGAAAACCCTCCTAACAACACGATCTTTATCGACGTGTCGCAATCTGGATAGAAGACAGTAGTGTCACATCCGTGTCGATCATACCTTATCATGCACTCTCTATCCACGAACCTGAAGTATATACGTCTGTCTCAGGGAGAGGAGGGAGGTTGCCCCAAAAGTTTCTCTAGTCAAATCCCTCACTAGTTTCTTTGTCTGTCGAGACTATACATACAGCGGCCGTGTATATATCGATGTCCAGACAGTGAAACCCTACGTTAGCCAATCGCGCACGACTTTCTTCATCATCTCTGCATTCAACAACAAGGCGCACACAGAGCTTTAACTTTTAACAATTGCCGCGATGGATCCAACTCGAGGGTTTCTTAAAGATGTTAAGCGTATCGTTATCAAGGTGACTGTTGATTTCATTCATTCCATTCGATTGCCAGTTGTCTTTGATTGGTTTCTTGGATTCATACTTTTCCCGATGTTTTGATCCCTAAATCGTATGGTATGCTATTTTCAGATTGCATTTGTGAATTTGTTTTTCTGTTTTATATAAAAAATTAATAGTATTAATTTGTGTGTGTGCGTGTGTTAATTCTAATCATGCAAGGGTTTTGGTCAGTTTAATTACAATGTGAGGGAGTTCATCAATGTTAAATTTTCTAATCCGTTAAGATATTTTATTTGGTTGTTTTTTTTTTCTTTCTAAACCTTTTCGCATGTTAACGGCATGGTTAATCCTCCATGGGAAAACTTATCTTCTCTACTTGTGGATGATGATTAAAGGATTGCATAAATTTGAAGGGTGAAATTGGAATATATATCTAAAATGATTACAGATGATTTACGTTACGTCATTCGGTCCTACCATTCCCCAAAAGAACATTTGAAGGATACTTGGTTAAATACCTATAAATATCTAAATACCACATAGTTCTGCCAAGGGTGTTTGTTAGGATTTGAATGAGGATTAGCCGGAGAATATAATATTACTCTTTTCACAATTCCTTTTATGGAGGGTTTGATGATACTAATGGGAAGTATGAATGAAACTCCTTTTGTCGTGGTGTCTGGTTTTTCATCTTAATTTTATCAAGATGGAAAATGTACCGTAATGGCGGTCATCGTCTGGCTTTTTTGAACCCTATCCAATTTATGGAAAGTAGATTGCTGTGTGCATGTGTTTTTTTATCTGGATATGTCCATATCGGCTATGAATAGTTATTCAAGAGTAACAACAAATCATCTAATTTTGATGTCTGGGTTGACAACTAAAGTAAAATATGCACACAGGTTGATATCCCACATCCCTTGTCATGCTAGACAGGCAAGTGAATTATGCAGTTTTCACTTATACGAACTAGTTGTGGCATTAACCAACCAGTTTTAACTTCTAGAGAAGTTGATTGCACTTTTGTACAGGGCTTATTCAGTTATTCCCAATTAGAATAGTTATGTTATCATAAAAAAGGAAACACAAAAAGGTATATGAAATAAGCATGATCCATAATAATATGCAAACATGGCTAAAGTAGTTGATTCTATCATGCTAACCTTATTACATCATTTTATCCCTTTAAATGTTGCATTTACTTCTTACTGCTCAAAATATCCATGTAAATATGCTATTTGTGTGAATTGTGGAATCTTTATGACATTAAAGCGTTAATATGCCTGCATAACGTTTGAAGGGAAAAAGTAGGAGATCATGCCGTAACATGTTCTGATGTTCATACTCTTGTTATTTGCGTACATTAAATGAACTGATCATCTCTTTGATTAAAAGGTTGGGACAGCTGTCGTCACCCGAGAGGACGGAAGGCTTGCACTTGGAAGACTAGGAGCTCTTTGTGAGCAGGTGAAATATCATTGAAACTCATTGTCTTAAAATGAATTTTACTTTCAATGCTTACATTTTATTAATTTTAATTACTTCTATGTTTTTGTTTTCTTGTCTTTTAGAGAAATACACATGCGTTGTACCGAACTTTTATTATGATTATTTATGTCCTAAATGCAGATTCAAACACTAAATTCTCAAGGATTTGAGGTTATCTTGGTCTCATCAGGTGCTGTTGGTGCTGGTCGACAGCGGCTTAGATACAGGAAGTTAGTCCACAGCAGGTAGTTTTATGATGTAACTGCAACGTAAACTATAATTTGCATTAAAACATATTATTATTGAATTTCTCTTGGCTATAATGGTTTTTACCATAAATTTTTACATATTTTTTCACTCTGATGTGTGATATTATTCTTTATGTTCTGTTTTATAAAGCTCCAAGGGCTCTTGTTAGTATGTAAACCCATTTGATCTTTAACCATAAACTACTCATTGACTTCCAAAAGACTCAAATTACAACACCATGGGACGTTGGGACAGTGAATTTATTTCGATCATTATTACATATATCTGAAGATATAGGCTATAAACATTCCTATATGAGAAACTTCATATCAGTACTTTATGATAAAATATGGTTTTGGTTTTCATAATCTGCCAATCTGGTATGATTTGGTAATTCCTGTAAAAAGAATTTCTGTAAATTTGCATTAATTTTTATTACAAAGAGTAAAAGAAATAAATGGAAACTGCTTGTATCTTAATGAGTTAATGTCATGTCATAAATGCTGAAGTGATCTCTTCTTTATTTAGAAAAGCATATATCAAAGCAACCTAATTATAACTAAGATTCAACCATGTTAGTGGCAATTAAGGTTGAAATTTTAGATAGTAACAAACTATGGTATCAGATACTGCCCAAATAAATGCAATGTTTGACTTGTAACATAGTCTAATAAGAACGGTTGACTAATAATCAACTATATGAACTGTCCCTTAATATATATAAAAAAAAGAAACTTGTCGACTGAAACTAACGCTGCTGAATGCTGATTTGTTGTTATGATCACTAATGGGCAAAGAGTACTGCTGTAAAGCATCACACCCCGAGGTTGTGAAATTGTTTATAATGGCAATGAGTCGTAGTTTCCATTTGATCGAAGATATTAATGATTAATGAACATTTATGCCTTGAAGCTTTGCCGACCTCCAGAAACCACAGGTCGAGCTTGATGGTAAGGCATGTGCAGCTGTTGGACAAAATGGTCTCATGGCACTATATGATACGCTGTTCAGTCAGGTTCATTTTTATTTGTTCACTTGTATATGCTCTTACCTTATTTCATTTACTTCTCATAATCAATTCTTTTATTTTATAGTTATGCTGCATATGCAATGTTGAAAACCAATGTTTGCTATTTTGTTTGCAGCTGGATGTGACATCAGCTCAGCTTCTTGTGACTGACAATGACTTCAGGAGTCCAGAATTTAGGAAACAACTTACTGAAACAGTGGATTCTCTTTTGTCTTATAAGGTTATCCCCGTATTTAATGAGAATGATGCTGTCAGCACCCGTCGAGCTCCATATGAGGTGTGTTTCTTATTCAATTGTTTATATTTCATCTGCAAAAGTTCAAACATTGATGCAACTTCTATGCTGACACTTGCTTCGGTTTTCTGTGCATATAAAATTTTGATTTATTTGAAAGAAATTTCTATTGTGTAGTACCTTCAGGTATACTTTTTACACATACTTACGTATCATTCTGATGATGTGTATTATAGGATTCTTCTGGTATCTTCTGGGATAATGACAGTTTGGCAGCTCTACTAGCATTGGAGCTAAAAGCCGACCTGCTTGTGCTGTTAAGTGACGTGGACGGTCTCTACAGTGGTCCTCCTAGTGATCCGCAATCAAAGCTAATTTATACATACATCAAGGAGAAGCTCGAGAACACAATTACTTTTGGTGACAAGTCAAGGCTAGGAAGAGGTGGAATGACTGCTAAAGTAAAAGCTGCTGTTTATGCTTCACAGGCTGGCATCCCTGTCATTATAACAAGGTATATTCGTTGAAAGAGAAAACTAGTTTTACCTTCACATATAGCAGTGTTGTATAGATGTCATTTGAATGTCGTACCTGAACTTAATCAGACTCTGGATTTTGTTGATGGGTGCAACTGTGGATGACCATTCACCACTGGCTATGTTCTGGCTCTTTTTTGCTCCCAGTTGCTATGATGTGCTATGTTGTTTATTTCAATAGCTAATTTGTGAACTCTTTCATTAAAATGTTTGAAGTGGCTTTGCTGCGGATAATATTGTTAAAGTTCTCCAAGGACAGCGAATTGGTACACTCTTTCATCAGGATGCTCACACATGGGTCTCAAATGGAGAGTTAAATGCACGGGAAATGGCAGTGGCTGCTAGAGAAAGTTCCAGGCGTCTTCAGGTATCTAAGTTTTAACTTCTAAAATTATCTGTAATGACCTTAGAGGTATGGGCCATGTTCACCACCAGATATTTGATCTATCGGTACTTTTTGATGTAGGCCATGCCTGCAAAAGGAAGAAGTAAGATATTGCTTGATATAGCTGATGCCCTGGAAGCAAATGAGAAAGTGATTGTACATGAAAATGAAGCTGATGTTGCCAGTGCTCAAGATGCTGGATACGAAACCTCGTTAGTCTCTCGGTTGGCTCTGAAGCCTGGGAAGGCAAGTCATTTTGCTACTAATAAACTTTCTTTGTTTTTTTTTTTTCCTTTCCTTTTAATCGAGCACACACCATAACTAGATTGCACAGCAATTGTTCCTGTAAGTCTCAGTTAATAATTGTTATAGGTCACTAGCCTTGCAAAAGCAATACGTGTGCTTGCAAATATGGAAGAACCTATCGGACAAGTATTAAAGAGGACAGAGGTAACGAATTGGCAAACTAATACTGCTTTATACGTTGTAGTTTTATAAGGAAATAAGGATACATGTGAATGTCTCTAATAAATGCAAGTGTATGCTCAATTCCTTTTTTATTAATAAGAAAGCTCTAAATCCTATCCAATCATTTTGTATTCTACTTCTATTTTTGTTTTGTGGATACGTTCTCTATTAACTATGTTGAATCCAGCTTTCAGATGGATTCATCTTAGACAAGACGTCGTCACCTTTGGGTGTTCTTCTTGTTATCTTTGAGTCTCGTCCTGAGGCACTAGTTCAGGTATATCCTATTTCTACGTGGCATATACTGTTGCGAGTCTTCTTGGCATATTTTTGCAATATCCATTAATGTTGCTGTACTTATAATTACCTTTTTTGGACCATATCATCGGCAATTTGGTTGAGTGGGTCAATTTTTCTTTCCATTTCGCATATTCGCATGTCATGTTCACAGTTTGCATATAGTATCTGCTATTGGAACTTAATTCTAAATGTATTTAATTACTGTAGGTCATATGTGTTAATTTCTAAGTATGCATTTGTACTTGCAACTAGATTGTTTGGATTTTATGCAAGTCTATGATTTTATCACATTGTGAACAGATAGCATCATTGGCTATCCGAACTGGGAATGGGCTCCTATTGAAAGGGGGAAAGGAAGCAAAACGGTCCAATGCAATCCTGCACAAGGTCACTTTTGTTTATTTAATCGGTCATCATATATTTATTTGATTTTCTCATACACTGTCAATTTATTGACATAAAATCGCTCTCTTTTCCCCAAAATTTCAGATTATTACTTCGGCAATACCGGAAAATGTTGGTGGAGGACTAATTGGGCTTGTGACTTCTAGAGATGAGATTCCTGAATTGCTTAAGGTTGTTGAATATGATATAATATGAAGTTGAATGTGTAAATAGTTTGCCCTACTGTTACACTAACCATCGGGATTGTGCAATTATAATCAATGCAGCTTGATGATGTTATTGATCTTGTGATTCCAAGAGGCAGCAATAAACTCGTCTCTCAAATCAAATCTTCTACAAAAATTCCTGTTCTGGGTCATGCTGGTAAGATGGTCCTAATTATGAGTGACGGACAGAGTCAATCCTGATACATTCTTGATAGGTCAAGTATACATCACAGAGGCATGATGATGTAATAAATCTTTTTTCTTTATCATTTCAGATGGGATTTGTCATGTCTACGTTGACAGGTCTGCTGATATGGAAATGGCAAAGAACATAGTTTTGGATGCGAAAACAGATTACCCAGCAGCCTGTAATGCTATGGTATTTATCATTCTTCAAACTTGTGGTGCCCCTTGTATCTTGAAGGTTTACATTAATATAATGTCATCTGAAGATGTAAATAGATTTGTTGCTTAGCTTATTTATGCGCAACCAGTCACCTGATATGTGACTTGCTGCTTACAACCAGGAAACACTTCTTGTTCATAAAGAGCTGATGCAGAATGGTGGTGTTAACGAGCTTCTCATAGAACTTCAGACTAAAGGTACAGAACTCTTTAAACATACTGAAACAAACATGTGAAGCCAATGACCGATGTCATTGCAGTTCTGATCACCTTTGATTTGTGTCATTGCTTTTTAAGCTCTTAGACGATTGGCAATTATCTATCTACATGTATAATACTTTTTTTTGTGTTTGTTTAGGTGTTAGCATAAATGGTGGTCCAAGGGCTAGCTCGGTGCTAAATCTTCCGGCAGCACCTTCACTTCATCACGAGTATGGTTCACTGACTTGCACCATTGAGATTGTGGACGATGTGCATGCTGCTATTGACCATATACACAAACATGGAAGGTAAGTTATCAGATCTAGTAGAACTTACTTACTTCATATATATATATATATATATATATATATATATATATATATATATATATATATATATATATATATATATATCATATATCATATATCATATATGAATATTTACTTGTAGTTGTGGTTAATCTATTTGTTTAATATATATTTAATCCAGAGTTTTTTTTTTGCTTAAAACTAATAATCAATATTTCAATTCAAGTTGTTTACTAAATAATTTTTATCATTAAAAATTATCAAATGTATTGGTCCATTGTCAACCATCGGAAAAATATTCACATATGAATGTTTTAGAATACGAATACACACAAAAAAATATTTGTGTATGAATTCATTGAAAAATATTCGTATATGTATATTTTAAGTTTGCTAATAAAGTAATAATATTGAACTCATAAACATATTTATATATGCATATTTTTTTTGATAAATAAATACTTTTATAGTAAATATTCACATATCAACAATTGTTTTAGATAAATAACATTAGATTAATTGTTATCAAGTCAATAAAACCTAAACTACTAGTAAATACTCATATATGAATAAATTACTTATTTAGTTCTCCAGATTTTTTAAGCTTCTCAAATGATCCTGTCCCTGCAGATATATATATATATATATATATATATATATGTGTGTGTGTGTGTGTGTGTGTGTGTGTGTATTTAGGTTGAGTTCAATGAAGAACCAAATTGGACCGGAGAACCAAGACAAATTGTATTCTATGCACATGTGCAGATGATTGAATTACCTTGGTTTTCTAATTTCGCAATCGAATTTAGTTCTCCATTGAAGTGGAGTCTACACACACACCCACCTGGAAGTAGCATATTTTCGCAGGGTACCTCTCTAAGTGTGTTTGTGTGTGTTTCTATTGTTTGTTTTACATGAAGCTTATAGATCTCTGTGATGTCTGATTCTGTTTGCAGTGCGCATACTGATTGTATTGTTACAGAAGATCGTGAAGTTGCGAACCTCTTTCTGAGTCAAGTTGACAGGTTCTTGTGTTTTGCATGGCTACCTTTTGGAATGTTTATCGTCGTGGTTGCATTCACAGATGCGAATACATGTGTAGCTTTGTCTGAATATTTATATTTCACTGTTCTTATATATTCACAATGAAAGTATCCTCTGGTTGGTTCCATTTGCAGTGCTGCTGTATTTCACAACGCAAGCACAAGATTTAGTGACGGATTTCGGTTTGGTCTTGGTGCTGAGGTATCAAAGTTTAATTTCTTCCTTTAGAGTACCATAGGTGATAATGTTTTCTTTCTTCATTAGTTCATTATACATACTAATTGTGCAATCGGTCAATAGGTTGGTATAAGTACCAGCAGGATCCATGCTCGTGGCCCTGTAGGAGTTGAAGGATTGCTTACAACACGGTGGTACGTTCATGCTTGACTTTTCCTTTATTTACTTTGAAAATCTCAATTGGTAGGAGATAGTGTCATATCGAACATATCCTTTGCAAAAATATCTGGAATTTTTGGATACCAGATGTTTTTCTTTTCATAAGGGTTCTGTTTCTCTTTAACAATATAAAAGATATTCACAAATGCTTCATGTGTCATCCCTCGTGAAAGCATGATGAGAAAAACAATGTTCAAAAAATTGCTAATAATTTTTATATACAGAAGCAGAAGAGAGTATCACATCTGACCAACTTTGAAGAATACATTTTGGTTATTTATAGCCTTTGGGTTTTGTGTGTGGACTGGGTGTAAAATGGCATTGTTTCATAATTATTTATGGATGATATTGATTTCAGGATTGCCAGAGGAAGTGGACAAGTGGTGGATAATGATAAAGGGGTTGTTTATACTCACAGAGACCTCACCCAGAAAGCTTAAATTATTCTCATGGTCATGGAGTTGAGTTGAGTAAAGTTAACCGGGTAATACATTTTTTTCTCCGTAAAGGTAGAAGCTGCCTACCTGAGTGTTGTATCAACAGCTTTTAATGCGTTCGTGACTTAAGCGGACCAGGCTGTGAACAAAGCTAGCTATTGGTTGGGGATCCATTAATCATTATTGTGTGGAGAGAACAAATAGGCTATTTAGGTCTAGTTATGGTTCAATTACTTTTAGCAATTCATATTTATACTTTGGTAGTCACATTCTTCTCTTTATGAAATACCTCTTGAGTTGAGGTCATTTTCCATCCCAGATTTGAGTTTCAAAATGTGTGAAGTAGTAGTAGTAAGTGAGGAGATCTTGTATCTAATATCTGTGATCTATCTTTATCCCATCCCTCCGATTGAGGTTTCAGCCTCTCCTTATTTCATAACAAATGGTGGCAGCCAATAACCCTTCTATAAGTTTAACCTACATGTGAAGGTCGGTGTTTCTTTGCCCACCATCATTAGACAAGAATTTTCATGAGCATTTCAGAGACAAGATTTAAATGTTTTGTAAGCTAAAGCAAAGATCTTTTGTCTTGGGCCTGGAATAATAGTGCTCTATGAAAGACTCAACGGCCTTTGTTTTTTAAAAATTTAAATCTCTAAATTTATATTTCCATCTGAATGATTAGAGATGACAAGTAAGACAAGCCAACTAAACACACCTTTATTTTCTTTTCGACAACCATGACAGTGCTTTACCGGCTGATGGTTTCTCTCTATACCCCTTTTACTTCACAATTAGCAGACGGTGAGTTTTGGCTACTATTAGTGTTCTTTAAACATGCTCATGGGCTTCATCTTGGAAGGACCCAACTTTGGTGCACTTGCTGGAGTTAAACTGTGGCAGCAACCTCGTATCGTTTATAAGTGGTCAGAGTAGCCAGTAGAGGATTGGGAGGGATGAGAGAGAGTCGGAGGTTAGGAGAGAGAGGGAGAGATTCTAGGTTTAATCAGCTTTCAAGGATTAGATATCAGATATTCTTTTTACCTGATTTATTCATACGATGGTCATACATAATAGTTTGATTTGAAATTAAAAAAACAAAATCAATATATCTTTTTTGTACGACCGAGTCAGGCAAAAGACTTTAGTAAGACATAAGAGCAAATGCCAAATTACCCATCAATCGCCGTCGAGTAAGAGGTGAAATTTCATCTTTTGCATATAGGTTAAATTAACCGTCAATCACCGTTGAAACCTCCATGTTTAAATTAACGTTATACATATAATATATGAATTTCACATACATTCACACTTTCTGTGTCCTTAAAAGTTATGTGAATATTCATACACATTTATGTAATGGTCATCCAAGTGATGTTCTTTTTGATAAAAAAAAGTCTTATGATGTATTATATATGTCTATGCAAAAAAAAAAAAAAAGTGAATGATCATTTACAACAAGGTACGCCGAAATCTCATTGGTACACCAACCTGATTCTATACATATATACATGTACATAAATGTATATATAGATACATATACATCTATACATACATGTATATATATTACTTCACATATCTTATACTGGTTTATGAGCATTGTGGTGCACTTATCATGATAATTATAATTTGCTTTCCAATTTCCATTTGGTTCAAGTGCTTACTTTAAGGTCTTTAGTGTGGTAAGTGATTGCACAGTCTCTTGGCTATGGATACTGTCAAATAGGAATATTGGTGTGTGTTTTTGTTTTGATATTTATACATTACGTTGTTTTTGTTGGTCGTCCTATGTATTAAAAATCTTAAAACCGGCCCTTTATGAACGTAGGGTAGAAGACAAGCCCTTTTAAAGAGCTCTAAGCTTGTAGCTTATAAGTATTAAGAGGGTGTTTGGTTTTACGTTATGAACCAGATTATTAGCTTATTACGTTACAATAACGTAAATAATTAGTTTAAGTGTTTGGATTGCATACCTTAATAAGTGATTATTTGCGGTTAGAGTTGATTCTACCACACTTTTTCCTAAGTTAAAAAATGTAGCTTATTTGCTTAATAAGTGATTATTTGGTCATTGTACAAGTAAAAACACAAATCCAAACACTTTAAAAACTGATTATTTGATGATTATGATAGCAAACAGCAGAAGCTAAACCAAACACTACATTTTCTGCAGCACTTTTTGTTACAACTATTATTTGATTATTAGTTTTCAAAACGCTACAACACTTTTTCAAACGCAAATCCAAACGCCCTCTAAGTAAGCTCTTATGCTTGTAGCATAGATTCTTCTTTCTTAAGAGATTTTGAAAACACATTCATTCTTTCCTGGGTTGTTTTTTTATAAAAGCTAAGGAATGTATTATTATTTTATCAAAAATTGTAGCCTGGCGGTATTCTAGGTGTTGTCCCAACCGAGAGGTTGTGGGTTGAAGTCTTAATTGAGATATTGGTGGTAACGTAGGATTAGATCGTAGTATATATTACATTTAAAAAAAGAATTTATTGATATTTTATAATTTTCTTGTAGGTTTTAGGCTGAAATTAACATAACGAAACCACGTTAATATATGGATGGCATGTGATTTTTTATATAATGATAACGCAACTTCTTAATAAAATTAGTTTAGGGGATTGCAGAATTAAAAGTTGTTTTACGAAATAAAAATAGCAGTTATTTTATTCAATGAAAAAAATTGAAAGATAATTTGATCTAGAAAATATTAAAAAGATCCTAATCAAGAAAAAATATAAAATTAGGAAGATATTCTGTAAGTGTTAACATAACTAATTGATTGATTCATGATTGCGTGTTGGATCAAAGCCACCTCAGATGGGCCCCGTATCTGGCCATTTCATAAAATATATACCTGGACCTGGTCAGAGTCATTCAAGTTTCCCTTCCACTTGACTTAGAGATGTACAACAACCGGATTTTTACCAAAAATCTGATGTAGTTTTTTTAAAAAAAAATCAGTTTTTTCTAATAATCGGTTCGGATCTTAACCAGTTTTGGACCCAATATAGTGTAACCTATGTAACCAGTTTCGGACATAAAAAAACTACTTTTTTCAAAAGCCGGTTATAAAATATCCGGCTATAATTATTTTTTTTATTTCAAGTTTTCACTTTGGGTTTGACCATCTTTTTATCATCTATTTGATAAATCTTTCATTTGGGTTTTTAAATTATTTTATAAATGGTACATTATAATTTATACATTTATAACTGATAAGTTATAAACTTATAACCATAATTAAGATAATAAAACTCCAAACAATAATAGTTTACTCCAATCAAATATGTTTTATATTATATTTGATTATAAATAAATAACAAGTTTTAAATTATATAATTAATGTATTCCAAAAAATCAGTTTTTTAATAACCGGCTAATTATCCGGTAAAAATTCGGTCTACCCAAAAAACCAAATCATGTTCAAAAATCGTTTAGATAAAAATCCGGTCGGGTTATAAAAAACTGGTTTCGGATCGAACTCAGGTAACCAGATTTTTTGTGCAGCTCTACTCTCGATATCTATATATTCAATTTGGTTTGTTTCTTTATCTAGAATTATTATTGCTAGTTTATTTACCCATGTATTATGTTTAAATTTTATTATTTTTAAACACATGCAATCTTGAAATATACTTACTAATTTATGTAATAAAAACCATAATGATAATGAAATGCTTATATTAAAATTAAATCAATAAAGTATTCAAAAGAAATATTAATCATGATAATTAAAAATATAATATGAAAATAAATAAAATCAACAAAATTAATATTTCTATATTTTATGTTAATACTTTAGGAAATAGATATAAAAGTTACAATTATTACAATTGCAAAATGTTTTTTTGAATCAATATGGTGACAAATTTTATATAAAATGTCAATAATGAGTTTTCAATTCATGATGTTTTAAATAAAAGTTAAAAAATTATGAATGTTTATATGCTTTGACATATTTTTTTCTTTACAAGATTAACTCAATAAGTTTCATAAACCAAATCAAAAGAAATCATTTTGAACCGAATTAATGTTAAATTTGGAAGTCATTAAAATCATTAAATAGATTTCTTTTGATGGTTTTTTATAGTGCTAAATTTAATTATTTGCAAAATTAATTAGAAATGAAATTGAGATATCTATTTTTGAAAAATTTTTAGACGGGAAAATAAAATTTTGATGAGTTAAAATGTGATACGTGACACAAAATATGTTTTTATTAATATACTAAATTAAATACCATGTGAGTTATAAAAATAAATGTTAATTAAGATATATATATTAATTTTAAAATATTATAGTTCATTAAATTTTAGTTGATTAAGTGAGAATAGATTTGAATTGATTTTAAATTTGAAATATATATTAGTGAATGAGTTGTACGTTTTCTATTTCTTACGTGACTTTGATGAAAGAAAGCATTCCGGGAACAGGAATAAGAGTAAATGTGACAAAAGAAACTATTGACATATGACAAACTAAATGAGAGGCCAACATGTGGCAAACCAAATGAGAGACCGACATGTGGCAATACATTTACTTTTTTTATTATTATTAAAATAGATAGATAGATTCATTTTATTAAGAGTTAATTGCATAGATGGTCCTTTAACTATCCCCAAATTGCAACTTTCGTCCTTTTTTCGAAAACGTTGCAAATTGGGTGCTTTATGTACCGAAAAGTTGCATTTAAGGTCCTTTCTAACGATTTCCGTTAAGTATCTCTGTTAAGTCAGGGGCAATTTCGTCTTTTTAAGTATAAAGGACCTTTTTTGCAATCTTTTATTATTATTTTCATTATTTGCATTATTATTATTATTATTATTTTTCTTACATTATTATTATTTAAAAGAAAAACAAGCATATCCCCTTGTATTTATCATCTCTTCAACATTCAACCCACATCACACCACCGCCCATTTAACATTCAACGTCTCTTCAGCATATCCACCGACGACAATCACCACCACTATCTGGTTTTCTCCGTCGCCGCCGCCCCTTCCTAATCTGCCCCGTCGTCGCCGCCGCCTTCCTAATTTACTCCGTCGCCACCTCCCTTATCTCCTCCGTCGCCAATGCCGCCGCACCTCCCTTGCTATTTCATTGACGGCTCCACCGTCGCCGTCGCCACCTCCACAAACTAAGATAATTACAGTGATTATCAGTGTATTACAGTGATTATCATTCATGTAATCAGAATCCAAAACTAAGATAATTACAGTGATTATCAGTGTATTGTGCTTGATCGGAGAGATGGAGACTCACTTGGAACAACCACCAGAGACAATGATTCTAGAGATCAACTTGATCTCTGCGCAAGGTTTGAAGATTCCTCCGTCCATGAAACGCCGTATGCACACCTACGCACTCGCATGGGTGGATCCGAATGCCAAGCTTCGTAGCGATCTCGATCGCGTCGGCGGCGAAAACCCTACCTGGAACGATAAGTTCATCTTTCGAGTTTCTCAGGATTTCATCAACGGCGACACCTCCACCGTGCAATTTCAGATCTATGCCGTCGGTTATATTCGTGATACTTCGTTGGAACCGTACGTTACCTCTTGAGCAGTAGCCCTATCTCATCTAGATCTGGCGCCGTCATCGGAATTCCAGGTTTCTCCGCCCTTCACATCCGTCGTCCGTCCGGTAGAGTTTACGGCGTTCTTAATATCGCTTCAACGGTTTATAATAGTTCAGATTTCGCTTCGTTAACCGGAATATCTGCCATCTGTTTCCGTGATCTGATCGGGAAAAATAACATAAACGATAATCGACTCCGAGAACGGCGACTCTCAAGGTGTCTCAGCCATGTCAATAATAATAATAATAATAATAATAATAATAATAATAATAATAATAATAATAATAATAATGATGCAAATAATGAAAATAATAATAAAAGATTGCAAAAAAGGTCCTTTATACTTAAAAAGACGAAATTGCCCCTGACTTAACAGAGCCACTTAACGAAAATCGTTAGAAAGGACCTTAAATGCAACTTTTCGGTACATAAAGCACCCAATTTGCAACGTTTTCGAAAAAAGGACGAAAGTTGCAATTTGGGGATAGTTAAAGGACCATCTATGCAATTAACTCTTTTATTAATTCATTTATAGTAAAAATTGTAATGTACACATGACATATCATTGTAAAACCAAATGGTATTCTATTCAACTGTAATGTAACATTTATTTACTCATTTAATATAATAAATAGATTATATGAATCTCCTATCTAAATTATGGAAAATGTTTAAATTTATTTTATTATTCATGAAACATTTAATTTTTTCTAAAAAATTCAAAAAGAAAATCTAAAGTTATAAAGCTATTTATTTATTTTTAATTACCAAAGAGAATAACATATGTTTTTATAGGTGTTTTAATCCTAATTAAGAATTATTAAATTTAAAAATGAGTAATTAATTAATTAATTTTATTTTATTTCTTAAAAAAGGTTTACATTTTCTTCTAAAAATTTCAAAAAAATATAACTAAAAATGTTATTTTTTGGTTCTTTAATTAATTAATAATAATAATTTATATGTTTTTATAAATATTTTACTATTTATTTTATGTGTTTTACATTAAATTAAATTTACTATTTTTTTAAATAAGTTCATTATTTTATAATAATAGAAATGACAAAAAAAAAAAAACATTTATTAAACAAGTAAGAGTAAAATGGTAACTTTAAATTAGAGGTGAGCGACTGGTACCATTTCCTGAACCCGAACCGGTACCGAATTAATATATTCGGTTCGGTATACGGTTTTTAAATTAGCTAAAACTCGGTATCCGGAACCGAACCAGCACCATATAAAATTATACGGGTCTTTCAAAACTAAAAATTCGGTTCGGTATTTTCGGGATCGGTACGGTCCGGTACCGAGCTCACCCCTATTTTAAATAGCCAAAAGATAAAATCTGTAACAAAATATTAACCACAAGAACAATGAATTAATCTATAATTTTTAATAAATAAATGGGACGAAAATTGTAATTTACCTAAAAGAATAATAATTACCGTATTGGAGCATCTCCAGCAAAAAGCATACATGGTGAGTTTGTGGTGTTGGGAAAAAAAAAAAAAAAAAAAGGTTCGAGGAAAGGGTTTTTGCCAGCAGTGTGTAATTGTAAATTTGTAATTCCAATCCGATTTGAGAAGATCAATTTTTCTAGTTGAAGTTAACTTCCAAACAACTTTTAATTTCAGCCTAAACTAAATTAACATAGCTTTTCATTTAGACGTAAGTTTTTAATAAACTTAATTTAATTTAGCCTGAATAATATATAAAACTTTCTCTTTTTAATAAATTTAGTTTAGGCTGAAATTAACACAACCTGTAAAAAGTTGTTTAACAAAAATATATTAAAAACCTTTTGAAGTTAAATAAAATATAATTTCTTGATATAAAAAACTTTTATATTATTTGAAATGGGTTTTATAAAAATGGATATTTGAACAAAAAAAACTCTCAAGTTAAATCATTTTTGTGATTAAAATCCTCAATCATTTTTCATTCCACAAAAAACACTCAAATGATTAAAAACTTATCAAAATAATATTTTTTTTTCAAAAAAATGGCTTGCAACCTTATGAATCGGTTGCAATCTGCTGACCAAACCATCATCTTCGATTAACATTCTTTCCAGCAAACTCATTTGTCTGTATTTTATGATTCAATTTACATTTCTTGTTGATTTTTTTTGTTCAAATCTGTGTTTTTTTTTGTTTAAATTTACTTTTTAGATGAAATTCCGGTGGTCACTGAGACTTGTCAATGGTGGCCTGCGAATTTCAATCGGTTACAACTGGTACTATCTCAATTCCGTGAGATTTTGTCGGTTGAAATTTTTTTTATGCAATGGAAAATGGTTGCGGTTTTCATCACAAAAATTATCCAACCTAAAAGTCTTTTACAAAAATAGGTTGAGATAACGAAAAGGATAGATTTTCCAAAGCACATTAAATTGGATAAAAGGAATAGAAGAAACCCGTACGATGATGCAAATGGAAAGAAAAGCTAAAACTTATTTATATTTATATAACATAAGGTTAAGGTTAAGGTTAAGGTTAAGGCATAAAAACATGATACTTAATAATTATACCAATAACAAAAAGTACAAGACACATATACCCTTTCCTTTGCATCTTCTAATGTATATATGTCTAATGAGGTCCTCTTAACACTTTTACACTTGACCGAAAACAACTCAAATAAACATAAAATCACAAACACAAAACCTCTGGAAACACACATATATAATCTTCACATCACTATCTCTGGCTTCAAAATGCTAGCCTTGATCTCCTTATGGGGCAGAACCACACCCCCATTGCTGTACACCTCGTCACACACATGCACGTCTTCTCCGAGAATTGTCATGTTCTCAACCCGGGCCCATTGTCCCACAGTTGAATGCCAGCCTATGATACTACTAGAGATGCACGCATGTTTCTTGATGCGGACACCACGCATAACAGTGCACCGGGAGAGTCTGACACCTGACTCAACCACACAGCCGGGCCCGATCGCGACATCCGGACCGATCAAACATCCTTCACCAATCTTGGCACTTTCGTGAACCAGGACATTACCAACAATATGTGGTCCGCCAGCCAGTTTGGATGGATCATTCTTCCTTAAAGAGTCCAGGTAAAGCCTTAAGCCAGTGATGTAATCCTTCGGCTGTCCAATGTCCATCCAGAACCCTGGCAGAACCATTGCATACAGCAGTTTCTCAGATGCGATTTTTGGGAAGGTCTCTTTCTCGATTGAAGTGGGCTTCAGTTCAATTCGGTCAAGAACAGATGGGTTCAGGAGGTAAATCCCAGCGTTGATCTTGTTACCCACAAATACTTTTGGTTTTTCAACAAATCTTTCAACTTGCCCTGTTGATTCTTCCATTACCACCACACCGTATTTTGAAGGCTCGTCCACCTATTTATATAATTCAATACAAGATTCATAAAAAATTTGAGGGAGAAAGAGATCCAAACTCATTAACATTATTTACTCCACTTTACCTTGGTAACCATTATTGATGCTTCACCACCATGGGACTTGTGGAATGCAATCATCTGTTTCAGTGGATATTCACTGATAACATCGCTGTTAAGAACAAAAAAAGGCTCTCCAGAATCATCGATTAATTTGTCTCTGGCTAGGGCCAGGGGTCCAGCAGTTCCAAGGGGTTCAGTCTCTTGTGAACAAGAGATCTTTATCCCAAGCTTACTCTCAAAATCCTTTAAGAAATTCAGCATCACCTGCAAAAACAAGAGTGTCTGAAATTTGTTGCAAACTTACAGATCAATTATATCATGTTCAACAAATTAATAAAAAGCTGAAAACTTTACCTCTGGCTGGTAATTGATAGCCAGAACCACTTCCGTAACTCCAATAGCCTTCAAGGCCTCAATCTGATACAAATCATTGGGATTCAATATTAATTTATACAAACACTTTTGATATAAGCTTAATTTTCAAGAAAAAAGTGGGTGTCATGAATTTATACCTGGTGCAGGATCATAGGCTTGTTGCCAAAATCAACAAGTGGTTTCGGGAAGCTGAGAGTTAATGGCCTCAACCGAGTTCCAAATCCTCCAACAAGAATAAGTGCCTTCATATTGACAACTTTTTTTTCTTTCTGCACAGCAAAAACTATCAGAAATAATAAAGAGAACGCAATCTAAGCACATACAAGGAAAAGTATTCGAACCCTTCTCTTTAAAGTCACAAACTAAGAAAGATGAATATCTACGGAACTTTTAGTTAACGTTTTGTAGATCACCAACCATCATAAAAGTGCCCCGTTCAACTAAAAGAGACAAATTTGTCGGTGCAGTGATTGACAGGTGTATATCGAAACTGACACGCATTCATCATATTCGTAGAAGAGATCATGATAATCATTCTTCGATGGGTTAGGAAAGAAATCTGGAAGACCTAGAGCCATAGTTAATGCGAAAAATCCAAATATGCGACACTTGTCATCACATGAATACGATAGCCTTGTGGGAATCAAATTTTAGATATACACAGCCCAACACTCTACCAAAGGGCTTTTGGCCTAGTGGTATCCAAGGTGTTTCCACAACCAAGTGGTTGTGGATTCAAGTATCAGTTGAGAAAAAGGTGGTAGTGTAGGATAAAAAGGTATAGAGTCGAGAAAAGGTGGTAGTGTATGATAAAAAGGTATAGAGTTGGTTGTCTTTCAGGAAAAAAAACAGCATTTTAACTGCAATATGGAAACATTGTAGAACTTTCAGGGAATTTTTATCTTCAGTAGAAAAATGGTAAATAAAAAACAATTTACCCTACTAAATGCATGCACAGATCCATAAAAGAAACCAAAAGATTCTCACTTCTTGGTCTCAACAGACCAAGGCTCTTTGTAATCACGATTTGACATAATATTTTTGAGATAATGACAAGTGATGAGAAGAGATAAACAATGTACGAATGAGCTTAAAGGGCAAGTTGTTTAATACAGCAATGCTTTTCCATGTCATCATGGGGAAAAAAAACCCAAGTGACACTAATAAAGCAATAATTTCCTCCCTGTTTTTCATGTTCAAAGGTCCATTCTTAACTGTTAACATCCTAAATTTATGTCAATATTTCTACAATTCCTTCTAATACATTTTGCTAAATGAAAACCAACAAGTTTCAGATGTTCATTCCCATTCTCACACGCAGACGAGTTTTCAACCCCACTAGTAACATGTACATATATAGCCATGACCTTGTATACAGACAATTCAGAGAATGCTCTTGGTGAGTTGCAAAAAATAATTATGAAGGTCCGTGTGGACTATGGGGCTTTCCTTCATCAAAGACAAAATTCAGATCGTATTTCACTAGATAGGAACCACCCACATCAGAAAGGAACATCTGTCTGATGACTTTGTTTATCAACAATCATCAAAGCTGAAAAGTTAAACTCTGCTTTCAAGGGCAAATGAACATCTAAATTGGCTACTGGCTTTGTGCAATACTTCTATCGAAATTACATAAGCAGGTAGTCTTACTTTGAACATCACACAAATTATTTTCAGTTCTCGTGTAAGAATTTAATCCCCAGCCCAAGTTAAATGCCACTACAGATTGTAACTAGGTCAGAGTAAGCCATCTCAAAAATGGCTACAAGTATACCACAAAAGAACTATGGAGTCGACCATAGCCTATAAGTATCTTAGCACATTAAGGGAACCATTGAATGTTAAGTATCAGGCACATTAAGGGATCCATTAAATGTTTAAGTTGTGATCTTAGATCCTTCTCCTACAAAGACCTGAAAATGTGATTCAAAAGAAACCACAAAATCTGAAACTTACGCAAGCATATATGGCAGGGCTAGGATTACCCTGAATTCATGAACCTGTCAACAAAAGAATTCGACTTTTTCCTCTATTCTAACCCAATGATTCCACCTAAAAGGCTAAATTAAAACAGATTGATCGAGTTGAACAGGGAACATAAGAATTTCAACTCAACAATTCACCAGATCTGTGCCTAATTTAAATCAAAAGCTTATCAATTTCGTAAAAATTCAATGAAAGTCAGAAATTCTCAATTAGATATAAGGATCTACGACTTGTTGAACTTGATCTGTAATAACTAAACCTACATTGTTCAATTGGCATAAAAACCAGACCACCGACACCTTCTACAGCGTAAATTGAGCAACCAGTCCTAGCCAACACCATAAACAAAAGAAGGATTCGAGCCAGGAAACGAAAAGAGATGAATTACCTTGATCTAAATATTTGAGTCTGGTGATTACTCTGTATCGTATGGGTCAAAACCAAATTGAACCCTAATTTCCCTCGCTTTTTCTTAATTGTAAACAGAAAAAGCAGGTACCCCAAAACGATTGGTCGTCAGTATCAACAAAAACCTTCCGATGATTGATGTGTTCAGAGCCTTGCTGCATCTATATATAATATATACGCCTCTGCTATATATGCGTACGGTATATTCGCACAGTAACACAATTCGGCCTAAACTTTTCTAAATAAGAGAGAAACTGGATTTTTTGTATAAAGTAACGGTTTGTGTACCCATGTATTACGGAATAATCTTTCTTATTTATTAATATATATATATATAGATATAGATTGTGTGATTTGTTGTATTGAAATCTTGTTTAAATTACACTACATTCTAAACCAATAAGTAAAAACCATGGGTTTGACTTTTTCAGCACCTTACTTTTCAGATAAACAGATCAAAGTAGATGCTATAAAAAATTAAAGATATTAAACAGATTAAAAAAATTATAGATAAACTAACCCAATAAAATATATAAAATATATGATAGTTTTTAGGTTTATTATAAAAACAACCAACATGTTTTTATGTTTTTATTTATTCATGCTATTTTTTCTATAAAAAAACTCAAGTTATTTTTTTATTTTTGATTTATTGAAATTTGGACATTATGCTCATGTTATAATTTATGAACCGGATTTTAAAAACTGAAAAACCGGGTTCTAATATCCAAATTTCATGTTTTTTGCGTTTAAATGTTTAATGTCCAAATAACGAGATGCAAAATTTAAATACTCAATCTTACAAAATAACGAGATGCAAAAATTTAATTGCATTTAAATGCTTAAATATATTCATAAATAGAGTGATTAATCTCCAAAATCTAATTAGGAAATTTATTAATTGAAAAGGTGGTTTTATTTTGAAGGGACAAAGGCACATAGAATGTAGATTTTTTTAAATCTCCAAAATCTAATTATAATAAACCTTTAATTAAAGAGTAAAATTTTATTTCAATATCATTGTTAAACCTAAACAGGTAAAATTTATAATGATTCAAACCATAAGAAACTCAAGTAAAATTTATAATGATTCAAATCATTATTATAAAAACAACCAACATGTTTTTACGTTTTTACGTTTTTGTCCATTCATGCTATTTTTTCTATAAAAAAACTCAAGTTATTTTTTTATTTTTGATTTATTGAAATTTGGACATTAGGCCTATGTTATAATTTGTGAACCGGATTTTTAAAAACTGAAAAACCGGGTTCTAATGCCTAAATTTCATGTTTTTTGCGTTTAAATGTTTAATGTCCAAATAACGAGATGCAAATTTAAATACTCAATCTTACAAAATAACGAGATGCAAAAATTTAATTGCATTTAAATGCTTAAATATATTCATAAATAGAGTGATTAATCTCCAAAATCTAATTAGGAAATTTATTAATTGAAAAGGTAGTTTTATTTTGAAGGGACAAAGGCACATAGAATGTAGATTTTTTAAATCTCCAAAATCTAATTATAATAAACCTTTAATTAAAGAGTAAAATTTTATTTCAATATCATTGTTAAACCTAAACGGGTAAAATTTATAATGATTCAAACCATAAGCGAATACAAAAATAAATAAAATCATAAACAAAACAACTATAAACTTGACTAACAATTATACACATGTATACAAACAAGTAAAATACTTATGATTATACGATATAAATATGAAAATAATATATTAAATTTGGATAGATTGGATTTGCTTTAAAGTTTAAAGTAAATTTAAAAAATGAAATGACAAAAGGAGTTGACGAAATGTAACAAGTTAAAGAAGAGTACGACACATGACATATTATTTACTTAGTTAACAATATAGATAGATAGATTTATCGGGTACTTCGAAACATATTTATTTTGAAGATACAGAATTTCACCAGTAAAACACGTTTAATTTTTAAATAATTAATCATAATTTTTGAAATGGGCAGAATTTTAGTAAACAAAATAATTAATAAAAGTCTTTTGTCATACCATACACATAACACATGACATGATAGATGCTGACAGTTTCAAGCACAACGAAAGCCATGTTGTAGATCTAAAACAACTTAATTGCCCAGTTGCCCTTTCCTTTGTTTTCTACGGACTTTTTTATTTTATACTTATTATATGTATAGTTATTTTTTAAACTTTTAATACATATTATTATTAATATTGGTAAACTAAAACGTGTAGTTTTTTTAAATATTCAAGTTTCTCGTATCATGTAGCCCCGTAGCCGTGATAAAAACATTTAATATTAAACTCGTTTTATACTTATTTAATCCTATATCCAGCAATTTCCATGAGTAATGACACCTCAGCAACTTGAATTATGTCCTTGAGTCCGAATGCTATCTTGATATGTCTAGCATTTTGCGCCAATGAGATTTTTATTTAAGAGAAAAAAGAAAACTATAGCGAATCATTTTTGTCTATATAAAATCAGGATCGTAGGATCAGATAGTTGAAACGTACATATTCACAGTTAAGATACTTTTTCACATAAGACTTACTTATAAGAAGCTAGAATGTGTAAATCTGTATAACATTTTATAAATAAACTTAAATTATTTGTATATGTATGAATGTGAAAAAACATTTTCTCACAGAAAAGTTCACACTAGACACTTCGTGAGTTAACATGTACGCACAGTACTATGTGTCTGTACATGTGCGTACATTAACCATATGTATGTATGTATGTATGTATGTATGTATGTATGTATGTGTGTGTGTGTGTACGTATTATGTATGTCTAGAGGGGAGATCTAGTAAGCACAATTTATATATTAAGCATCCTTAGCTCCTATTTAAAATTAACAAGTCAGCATCACCTAAAGCTTTTGCATGTCACGAAATGATTGATTTATGTTATATGAAGCCAATGAACTCAACAAAACTTGTTTATATTTGATTTACTGAATGTAATGAACACAACATTATTTTAATTTTATGTATATTAAAGTCAACAAGTCTACTGAACACATTGAAATCTGATTTCTGTTGGTTTAAAACTTGTATATATGAAAACGTTGTTATTTGAAATTTAAAATTTACACAATTATTATATATGTAATAAAATATGTTTTACAAGTTTTTATTAATTTGTATTTGAAGGATGTGAAATTCTATTGGTTTAGGTTTCAAAAAGAATCCTCATATTTTTTATATAGCAGAGTATTTTTCGCATGAACACAACTACATACATATATGTGCGCGTGCGTGCGCGCGCGCACGCACACACACATATATATAATTTAATTAGAAACCAAATTTGCGATAAATTTTGAACCAAAATAATATATGTGTGGAATCAACGTGTTATTTCATGATTCAACGAAGAATATTGAATCAAAGAGAAATATAATAAATTGACAAGAAAGGTAACATAAAATTCAAGTTTTGATAGGGTAATGTAAATTTTTTAGACCACAAAATGTAACATAAAATACAAATTTTAATGATAAAAGTAACATAAATTTTTTAGGCAATGAAAAGTAACAAAAAATTCAATATTGACAAGAATGAGTATCGATGACCAATGAATAAGGTAAAAATTAGTTTTATGTTTCCCTTTCCGGCAAAAACATATTTCATTATCCTTTTCGACCTAAAAATAAAATCCATATCATTTCTTGAAAGAAAATAGAATTTTATGTTACTTATATTGGCCTAAAAAAATTTCATAATACATTTATTTTCAAGTTTTGTATTTTATGTTACATTTCTTGACAATTTATAAAATGATCATTATATCAACACTGAATTTTGAATCACGAAATAACACGTTGATTCAACATATATGTTATTTGCTTAAGAATTTTTTTAATTTTTTTACAAATATTTAATTTCTGACAGAATATATATATATATATATATATATATATATATATATATATATATATATATATATATATATATATATATATATATATATATATATATATATATGGATGATACAAATTAATAATGATGACAATTGTAAGAATAAATTCTGACTAACCAAGAAATTTTATTGGAGATCCACCCGAATATATAATCAAATGATAAACTCACAAATTTTTTCTATATTTTCATTAACATTTGTGACTTTTTATATAATTATGATTGTGTACGTATATACTTTTATTAATAAACTCGATTAATATTTATGTATTATATGGGCTAATTTTATAATAATGTATAAAAAAGTAATAAGAAATTATAACTATTAAATTTTAATTAATTATAATGTATTGATCTTCAAGCTTTGATAGCCGACGTATTAACAGTTTTATTGTTAAAATGAGTGAAATTCTTAATGTGGTCACCGGTGAACCATGTTACTCTTGTTATAATTTTAATTTAGGGTGTGCCTATTTTATGAATTTTTTAAGGTATGAAATGTGTTAAAGTTTTATAAAAATTGTTTGTTTAAAAAATGATTACCAAATATTTAAAATAATCATCAAAAACTCAAAATCATTCATACTCATGGATTTTCTCTTCATTCTTCTATTTCTTTCCAATACGTACGTACTCATCTTCACACGGCTATACTCATTTTTAAAGAAACGTATCAACAAAACAAACGTCCCTTTAGTCTTTGTATTTGTGTCTATATGAAATTATGAATTAAGAATAAAAGTGCGGAAGTGCCTGAATTATTTTATATTTTATATTTTATTATATAGTCGTCAAATTCAAGTAAAGTCAACGCGTCATCTTACTTTTTCTTTCAATTTCGGTGTTTCAACCAAACTCCACTCATCTGACACGTACAAATTAAAAATTAACCACACTATTATGTCTATATAATTTTTGTCAAATTTAGGATTTTGTTTCTATAAAACTTCTTTCGATTATTGATTTGTGACAGTTTTTATCGTTTAGCGGGTTGATTACAACGTGAAATCAACAATTTTTTTTCTCGTAATAAACCCAATAGAATAGAATGGAGAAAAGCCCACAAACAAGTAATGAAAAGTGAAAAGTTTGACTTTTAAGCCTTATTTAATTATTTTTTAATTTGGTTGCATGTGAAGTTTGGGTGATGTGCGTTTGAGTATTTGTTTTTCCTTTTTTGAAGATGGGAAAAAGAGTTTGAACAAATTATCTTAACTTTCATATTTCTTGTGTATATTTATTTAAAAGTAACTGAGAATTATGGCACGAGTTTTGACAGATGCCCAAAAAAAATCATATTTTTCTGAATGAAATATACTGAAATGTTTATTTTGTTGTTTAGTAATCTCTTTCTTTTTATTATCAAACACACTTTACTTTAAAAGCTTTTACAAATCGATAAGTTTGGTAGGCTACTATTAATTCAATGTTAATTGTTTAATTACCATATTATCCCTAGTGTTATATTATAATCCAATGGCTTAGATGATTCTATAGTTCTGCACTAAATTAAGGTTCTGCAGTGATCCCAACCATATATATATATATATATATATATATATATATATATATATATATATATATATATATATATATATAGACTCAGGTTCAAAAAAGTACCTCTCGAAATCAAGTGCACCCGAAGGTACCAACCATAAAAAACTTTTTTTAAATTTTTTTTCTCATAACCATGTTTAAATTAATGTTATACACATGATATATGAATTTCACATACTTTCACACTTTCTGTGTCCTTAAAACTTATGTGAATGCTCAATGCATATTTATGTGAATGGTCATCCATGTGAATGATCATTTCACACAATGTGAATGGTGTGAATGACCATTCACAACATTTATGATGTTGCTTCTTTTGAAAAAAAGTCTTATAATGTTGTCTTATACATGTCTATTCAAAAAAAATATATGTGAATGATCATTCACATTAGGGTACGCTGGGTACGCTGGAATCTCATAGGTACGCTGATGAAACTGATTCTATATATATATATATATATATATATATATATATATATATATATATATATATATATATATATATATATATATATATATATATATATATAGGTGGGTTCAATGGAGAACCTCCATGCATCGAAGAACCTTGAAAAACCTCCATGCACCACCACAAATACATCACAATTCCCCCGTAATGCATCATTATTTCCATGTGATGCATCAAATTCTCACGTGATGCATCGATTTCTACATTATTTCCACGTGATGCATCAAATTCCCGCGTGATGCATTTCAGTTTTGTCTAGCGATGCATTGTGGTTCTTCAAAGTTCTTCGATATATAAGGTTCTCCATTGAACTCACCCCTATATATATATACACATATATATATATATATATATATATATATATATATATATATATATATATATATATATATATATATATATATATTATTGCAGAATCTAAATTTGATGCAGAACTATAGAAACATATATTCGATGTAGAATGTTCAAAATTATAACGTTTATTCGGTGTTAAAATATATAAAATTCAAACGATTCAATGTTGAATGTTCAAAAAAATTGAAAAAAATAAAAAATCATCAATCACGTTTTAAAGATGATAAAATTATTGTTTTTATGGAATATTTGATTTAAAAATTAATAATTTTTATGTTATTTAATTTTAAAATTGGTTCTGCGGTTCTGCACCAAATTTAGCATCTGCAATAATTCTGTCTCTATATGTGTGTGTATCGGATGATCGATTGATGTCTTTTGATGATTTGGTTTTTTGAGCTGTTTGGGTCTTTCGTTCCCGCACTGTTTTGTTTTTCCTTATGCAATTAATTTGCTATGCTCCTTAAAAAGTTCGACCAACGTCTTTGTCAACGGAAGTATCGGATGACGGATGCTATTATTTTCAAAAAATTAAAAAAAAAATACATATTGTCATTGGTAGCTGTTCGATCAGGGGGGAGGGGGTTGGCATGTAGGACTCCCCGAAGGAGCCTGCACCCACTCCTTCTGTAGTTTTGGTCTAATGAGGATCGGTTGAAATATATATGTAATCTACTGAAATAATTATAATGTTGTTGCCAACAATTTAGACGTTTATTGAACCGTTCGTACACTCACTACAAGAAATCTGGGTATTAGTGGCGACACAAATAGCGGCGACATGGGGCAATAGCGGCGACAAAAAACGACGCGCGTTGTGTCGCCGTTATTGCCCCATGTCGCCGCTAATGGTGTCGCCGCTATAGCCCACGAAAATAGAACCGGGAAAACATAAACCCTTTTCCCCCCAAACTCTCCTCATTCTTTTCAGCCCTTACCCCATTTTTCTATCAATCGGCTGCTGCTTCCTCTCTTTCGTCGGTGTGCTTTGTGACTCTCCTCTCCGGCGCTAGTCTCTCTCTCTCCAGCACCATCTCCGGCCGGTGCTACTCTCTCTCTCCCGCACCATCTCCGGCCGACGCTACTCTCTCTCTCCCGCACCAACTCCGGCGCTACTCTCCGTCTCTCTCTCTCTCCGCAGCTTCTCCGGCGTTGCTCTATTTCACTCCGAAAGGTACATTTCTTTCCCCGTATGTGTGTGTATCTGGTGCATTAGTGTGTGTATGTGTGTATTAAATGTATAGTAGAGTGTGTTTTTGTGTATCAGTGTGTGTATTTGAATGTATTTTGTGTATTAGTCGATGTACTAGTGTGTATTTGATGTTTCTATATTTGTGTATTAGTGTGTATTTGTGTGCGATAGGGTATAACTCGTATTATTGTGTTTATACATGTTAAAGTATGTGTGTGTATAATTTTAGTGTGTATGCATCATTTTAGGATAATATATATGTAGATTTGTTAACATTGTTTGTGTGTAGATATAATGTTAAAGTGATAAACTGTTAGTGTGTGTGATTTTAGGGTAAAATGTGTAGATTTGTTAAAATTCGTTGTTTAAATTATACGTCAAAATTTTAAGATGTGCAAGTATAATTTTAGGATGAAATACGTAGATTTGTTAAAATTATAGTGTATGTATGTATAATTTTAAAGTAAAACATTAAATTACATTAGTGTGTATTTGGATTTATTGTCGTTGTTATTAGTTTTAATATCAAGCAAGATCCTTTTTGTTTCAAGCTCTGTAAAACTAGGTACACACATAGTGTGTATTTGGATTTATTGTCTTGGTTGTTAGTTTCAATAGGTTCGTTTTATGGATTAATTATATATTTGTTGTTAATATTTGAAAAAATTATATGATTGTTATTTTTTAAGGTGCAATTATATGCTTGTCGTATGTAAATTGCATTTATTATTATAATTATATTCGACTTATTGTAATAGAAATATATTTAGTTTTTGTTACTATGTTATAAGTAAATTGCATTGTATATGTGTATTTTATATCATTTTAATTTTCAGGTATGACATTTGTTTGGTTTATCATCTTGTACATGATGGCTGATGTGATGCCACGAGGCCATGACGGAGATGGCCGAGAGGATCCACCACCTCCAGGTGGCCGTGGTCGTGGTCAACACGAGATGGATGGTAATTAAATCTTTTAACTGTATTCAATCATTTAAAATGATTTATTGTGACTGATATTCTTTAACTATAATTGCAGTTGTACCACCTCGACGTAGAGGCAATGCTAAAAACCTTGGTCTCACACCCACCTGGGAGAAAAACGGGAGGATTCCTTTACCTTTGCACTTTGATAATTACACTGGCACTACTGTTGGCGAGTTACATGATCTTTTCATTCGCGAGGCTAGTTCATATATATGGCGTGACATCGCTTTGGATAGAGATTCATGGAAAAAGGTCTCTCTTGCCGAGAAGAATGCTATGTTTGAGCGTCTTCGGGTAAATTATTCTTTATGTATATTTCATATAAGTGACTGTTAATTAACTTTCTAACTTTACTTTCATTTTTAGCCATATTTTGATATTCAAGGGGCGATGCAAGACCCACAACAATGCAGGTTGAGAGAAGGCCTTGAGCATATGCTTGCTACTCGTTACAGAGGCCGCAAAACAGATGCCAAGACATACTTTCTAAATGTAGGAGGGTATGATGATATAGAGAGAGCAAGGGCTAGCCCTCCCGAAGCTATGTCCGAAGAAAATTGGTTGAAATGTGTCATATATACTTGTAAACGGGGTCATATATATAGTTGGTGCTTTGTTACTCTAGTATTTTAGTTACGTTAGTTTGTTATTTTAGCTTATATATAAGTTGCTAATATAGTTGTTTATTTTGTAGCCGGATAATGTAGATGTCTTTCTTCGAAACCCAAGGTTTAGATCGGCGCTTTCTGATATGATAAAGTCATTTTCGTCTCAAAATGACATGGGACACCAAGATGAAGATATGGGGAACGAAGAGAATGAAGACGAAGATAATGCGGAGTAGTTAGGTAGTTTAATGTGTAACAAACAATTTAAACGGGTTAAATGGATTTTGTAGTTGACGGATGTTTTGTATATATGAAATTTCTGTATTATATCCAGGTTTATTAAATTATAAAGTGCAAAAAAACAATTAAAGCAGGTTTTAATGAATTTTTATTATTTTTTTTAAAAAAATATAACCATCAATAGCGGCGACATTACTAGCGGCGACAAATAGTAATAGCGGCGACACTATTAGCGGCGACATCAATAGCGGCGACAATTCGAGCAATAGCGACAAATTTTTAGCGGCGACATCAATAGCGGCGACATGTCGCCGCTAAAGGCAATAGCGGCGACTTTTCGGGGTTTTAGCTAATACTCTTATTTCTTGTAGTGACTATTCGTTTATTTTATCAAATGAACATATATAATCTTTTGTTAGTGTGTTGTTTTCTTCAATATTTTATGTTCTATAACTCTATTGATCGAGCATTAACCATAGAAAAAAAAGCTACGGTTTAGATAAAATATATCATTATTAAAAAATCATTAATTTTGATGACTAAATGTCAACTTGAATATTTACGAATTATTTGTTTAGTTGGAATACTATTTTTTTAATTAAGTTTTCTAACATTTTTATTGCCTTACATTAAAAAAACACCATTTTAATATATGAGGCTTAATTGGTTGTGGGTTTTTTGAGGTAATTTTTTTTTTGGGCACTTAACTTAAAATATATTCAACTTAGAAGTTAGAACCTTTTTTATGCAAAAATCCCAAATATTTATTCCATGTAATAAATATAAAGCGCATATATAAATTCAACCAGAAAAAGTCTTTTTCATGTGTAATTAAAATAAGCACCGCCGAAATTAGAAAGTTGAAACAACTAAGAGAGGTTAACATATCAATATCAACATATCTCACACGAAATTATTTCCATTTTCCTTATTCACCTATATATTTATACATATGTTTGTTTTGAATAAACAATTGAAAAGGAATTTCTATTTTTTTTTTTTCCTTCAGTTTTTATCTGTGCATTCCGTATTTCAATTCCATGGTTGCGTTGCGTGTATAGCCAATTCTTAGTAGCTTGGTGGTGGGGGTGGTGGCGGCGGAGAGGGAAGTGGTGGTGGGGGTGGAGGAGGAACTGAACAACCACCACAATTGACCGGACGAGAATAAAAGGCTTTGCACTCCACCACCTGCCGCTGTGCAGGCCTATCTGGTATACAATTTTGTCGATCATCTTTGTCTGCCAGATTTAGACAAATCTTGGGCTCCCCGCAAAAGTAATTATACGAATAGGTGAAATTCTCCAACCTGGGCAACGAGCAAATACTAGACGGAATCTCTCCGGAAAACTTGTTGTGAGCCACATTCAACTGCTCCAAGCTCTGCATTTCTCCTATACTCTCCGGTAACATCCCCACAAGCGAATTATAACTCACATCAAAAACCGTCAACTTCTTCAACGATCCTATATTCGGCGTTAAACAACCACTTAAACCCACATTCATCAGAATAATCTCGTTCAAAGTTTCACCCATCCTCTTTATACTCGACGGCAAGCACCCTTTGATATTGTTATTAGCAAAAACCAACACCGAAGCAGGCGAATTCCCGAGGTTTTGTGGAAAATTCGCGTCGAATAAGTTGTTATTGATGAATATGGCGTCCAGTTTAAGGTCATACAGTTTCGAAGGAACATGGCCATTAAACTGGTTAAAACGAATATCCAGGAATTTGAGAGAAGGAAGAGAAAGCACGACCGAAGGGAAACCACCCGAAAATCGGTTGTTACTTACGTCAAGCTCGTAAAGAAGGCCAAGTTTCTGAAAAGACATTGGCAGCGTTCCACAAAACCTATTAGTGTTGATGTGGAAGAGGGCGAGGTCGGTGAGCAGGCCAAGGTCTTCGGGGAGAGAGCCGGAGATGTTTGCATGGTTAAGGTCGACACCAGCAACAGTGGTAATACGTGGATCGTCTAATGAAGGTGCACAGAAGACGCCGGTGTAGTTGCAGACATTCGGACCGTACCAATTGGAGGTGAAGCCAAGAGGATCTGAAGTTATGGAGTGTTTCCAGGCTTGGAGGGCAAAATAGGCATTTAGGAGCCTAGGGTTTGGGGGAGGTGGTGCTTGATGAGAGAGTTTTGTGAAGTAGAAGAGAAGAAGAAGAAGAATGGTAGGTTTGATGGTCATTTTGGAGATTAATTTGAGTAGTAATTAAGGTTGTGATTAATTAAGGAAGGAAGAGAGGGGAGGGGGTGTTGTATATAAATGGGATGTGGGATTGTGCTGGTGACAATGATATACACAACTACTCTTAATGAGTTTTATTTCGAGTATTAAATGATTAATTATACCTTTATCCTATGATTAGTGGTTACATACATATATGTATGTATATATGTACGACTCAAGTAACATATAGAGTATCGTCTTGTTCAGGGGCGGATCCAGAAATTCTTATTATGGGTGTCACTTTTTTAGAGCAAGTTCAATACTTAGATTTTTTGAAATATTTTCTAAGATGAATCGGGTCACTGAAACGGATTGACACAACTACTCAAGTAACAATACCGTTAAAACTTTCAATTCAGAAATTTGGCGTTTTTATGTTTTTTATGATTAAAATTCAGTAATATTTCAATAAATTTGAGAAATAAAAACAACAAATATAAATTAAATATGCATATTATAATTTCATAAATTTTTTGTAGGTGTCACTCAAAAAAAAATCTCAGGTGTCACTCGAGTTTTTGATACAAACGTAACTCAGTATTTTGAAAATTTATCGGTGTCGAGTGACACCCGTAACTGTGAACTAGGTCCCCGCCCATGGTCTTGTTCATATAAAGTGAAGTTCTGGTATCTCATATTAAATATACATGTTTCCTACAATAAAATATACTATTTCATTTAAAGGTACATTATACACATTCAAAAGTGTCTTATGCAGAACTGTTCATATCAATTGAATTTATTAAGAGAAAATATTATATTTCATTTAAAAGTGCGTTACCAATTCAGTTCATTTGAACATGTGCATATTATTTAAATATTGCACTTTTAGATGAAATAATTTTTTTTAATCGTAAAAAACTTCAAATGACGTAAACTAGTCAATCGTAATGCACTTGACTATGTGTATATTACACTTTCACATTTAATAGAACATTTTATCATAATGAACATGAACATTATTCATATAATATATGGTTCATGTGAGTATCTAAAAGATACATATTACGGTACGAACCTGTAAACACACGAGTTTCAAGTATGAACATGCTATGAAAAAAAGTTTTTAAAAAAATTATTTTTCATATTTACGTAGATACAAATAATATAATGTTATATTTGTAAAAGATTACATGAATTCACACCTTCTTCTAGTCTTTTAAAGATCATATTAATGTGAAAAAAGTTATGTAAACATGCTTATTGTGAACATACATTCACAATGGTACAGTTAATGTGAACATGCACGTTTTACATATTATTAATGTGTTTATGTGTGACTTTTTGCAAGTTGTTTTATATTACTTATATACTTATATAAACACATGCAATATTAATAATTATAAAAAAGTGAGTTTATTAGATTGTAGGTAACTAGATTTAGTTAGATTAGATTATATATTGAATTGGATTTGCTTTTAATTCAAATATATTTAATTTTAGTAATGGCACGTGGAAAAATGAATTTTTAAAACGTGACGAATTAAATTAGGGGTTGACACGTGACAAATTAGTTACTCAATTAATAATATTTATAGATTTAAACATAAATATGAAAAAAATTCAAAAAAATGGGTTTAAGTGGCGTACCTCTTATACCCTGTAAAATTAGTGGCATTTACTTGAACTTAAATCTATATATATAAAGTGGATCCATTGAGTGTAGAAATATCTAGTACGTTGAGTATCTATATATATAATAAAAGAGAACATCAAACGCATACGTGTCGTTTCCACATTACACCACAAAAGTTAAATACAACTTTTATTTTTAAATAAAAGATAAATACAACTTATTATTATAAAAAAAGATAAAGACAACTTATTATTTTAAATAGATAAATTCACTTTATTATTTTTTTTTATATATAAATAATAAAATATAAATACAATTTTTATTTTTAATAAGATAAATACACTATTACTTTTTAATCTACAAATATTAATTTATAATAAAACATATAATTGTTATACTATATATAAAGTGAAATCTCAATTTTTATCAATTAAAATTTATTAAATTAGAAATAAAATTTTATTCACGTATTTACGTGGGACATAAACTAGTTAACACATAAATAAATAAATGTGTATGGACGTACTCCACTTCCCTCAACTAATTATTGTGGACACCCGTACACACGTCTGTGCTCAATGTTATTTATGTATGCAATAGATCACATACATACATACATTCAATTAATTCCATTTGTGTTTATTATTTAAAAGTTCAGAAAAAGATTATGTAAAAATAATGAATCATAATACCTTTTACATTTTTTAAAATATATTTTAAACTCTCATTTGATGTTGAATCTCTCTCTCTCTCTCATTAATTATATATATATATATATATATATATATATATATATATATATATATATATATATATATATATATAGAATCAGGTTCATTAGCGTACCTATGAGATTCCAGCGTACCGAGCGTACCATAATGTGAATGATCATTCACATATATTTTTTTTGAATAGACATGTATAAGACAACATTATAAGACTTTTTTTCAAAAGGAGCAATATCATAAATCTTGTGAATGTTAAAAAAAGATCATGTGAATGGTCATTCACACCATTCACACTGTGTGAAATGACCATTCACATGGATGACCATTCACATAAATATGCATTGAGCATTCACATAATTTTTAAGGACACAGAAAGCGTGAATGTATGTGAAATTCATATATCATGTGTATAACATTAATTTAAACATGATTATGAGAAAAAAAATTGAAAAAAAGTTTTTTAAGGTTGGTACCTTCGGGTGCACTTGATTTCGAGAGGTACTTTTTTGAACCTGACTCTATATATATATATATATATATATATATATATATATATATATATATATATATATATATATATATATATATATATATATATATATATAGATTTGGGTTCAAATGAGTACCACTAGTTTTGCGGAGTACCGGAGGTACCTCGCTTAAAACCATTTTTTTTGAAATTTTTTTTCATAATCATGTTTAAATTAATAATATAAGACTACTTGCAAAAAATCACACCTAAACACACACTAGAACTATGTGAAACGTGCAAGTTCACATGAACTGCACTGTTGTGAACGTATGTTCACAGCTAAGCATGTTCACATGAATTTTTTCACGTTCACATGACTTTTAAGAGGCTAGAAAGTGTGAATGTGTGTAATCTTTTACGAATAGGCTTATATTATTTGTATCTAAATTAATATGAAAAAAAATTACAAAAAAAAACTTTTTTTCGGAGCATGTTCACATCTTAAACCCGTGTGTTCACAGGTACTCACGGTACTCTGCATTTTTTAGGTACTCACACGAACCATATTCTATATATATATATATATATATATATATATATATATATATATATATATATATATATATATATATATATATATATATATATATAGGGGTGGGTTCAATGGAAAACCACTATGCACGTGAAAACCATGGAAACCTACGCAAACCGTCCGATTTGGTGCATTTAATGAAAAAACGCGGTGGCATGATCGTAAATAAGGTGATGCATCACGCGGGATTTTGATGCATCATGCGGGAAATTTGATGCATCACGCGGGATTTTGATGCATCACGCGGGGAATTTGATGCATTTGTAGTGGTGCAGTGCGGTTTTCACAAGTTTTCAGGTGCATTGTGGTTTTCAATTGAACCTCCCTCTATATATATATATATATATATATATATATATATATATATATATATATATATATATATATATATATATATATATATATATATATATAATGTCGAAGCATTAGTATATATATTAGCATAAATATTGATAATTCATCGTATTAATTAAGATCTATTTTTTTTAATCGATCCAGTTAATTGAATTAATATAGATATCATTTTATGATTTTATATTTAGACGATGTTTTAATGATTATATTAAGAAGTAAACCGATAACTCTTCTTTTATAACAAGATATCAATATTCATGATAGATTAAACTTTTATTTGGATACACATTGACACACATAGCTTGAAAACCCAAATCAAAATTCAACCAAACAAAGATTTACAATAAATTTTCATATGCATTATAGAAAGACATTGTTAATGATAGATAACATTATGAACTTAATCAATCCAATGTCAATTAGTGAATCCAAGACATCAAGCAAAGTATGTTTTAAATATTTAAATGATATTATATTTAAAACAGAGGAATACTAATGCATTATTTACTAATAAATATAATTATATTGTTAATTAAATAAGTAGATGATGAACCATGGCTTTTTGGCTACATAAACTACATATTGGTCTTGTAAGATGACCAATAAAACGCGCTAACTTATTATATATACTAACAACTTATATATTAATTTTCTTTTAATAGTCATATATATATATACATATATATATATATATATATATATATATATATATATATATATATATATATATATATATATATAGGGGAGGGTTCTTCTAAGAACCTTAAATAATGTGGGAACCTAAGAACTAATCTCATCCATTGATTTCATGAAATCAATGGCTTAGATGTAAGATGACATTTTTGAAATTAAGAAGGCTTTAGGGGTTTTTTTGTTGGAAAAATGGGTGGGTAAGGGATATATTGGGGATAACATTGAAAAAAAAAATGCACGTTTTTTCACACACAATTAATTCCCTTCTCTTTTTTCTCTTCATCCTTTTTTTTTTCTCCAAAAAAAAACCACCAGAGTTTTTCTCTTCATCTTTTTTTTTCCCTATGAATAATATACAACTTTATATGTAGATTAAGATATATTTTATGGAGTCAACATAATATTCTATGGTGAATATACAACATTCTATGACGGAGATACAAAGCAACACAATCCGATCGAACATTCGACAATCACAATCAATGGTGTCCATGGTAGAATCTTTTACAACCTGCATTAAAACAATGGATTCAAAACTATGATGCAAAAAAAATGTATAACATTTCTAGTAACATAGAATAGCAATATTCTATGTAGAATATGTGAACTATCTACGTAGAATATGTGAACAATCTACGTAGATTAGTGGTATTATATGAAAAATATGTGAACATTCTGCGTAGAATTGTGGTATTCTATATAGAATATATGACACTTACCTAAGATCTATATAAATTTGCAAACAATTCTACATAGAATGCAAGATATTCTACGTAGAATGCAACATATTCTACGTAGAATGCAACATATTCTACGTAGAAGAAACGTTAAATAAATTTGCAAACAATCTGTAAAAAACTATAAATGTGAGAAGATCTATATAGATTTACACTGACATAGAAAATATGAACATCATAAGATAACATAAAATCTGAGAAGAATACAAATTAAAGAATCCAAAATCTATAAATGTTTATTGAAGATCTATTCAAACAACATAGAATACAAAACTCCATATACAGACAATCTATAAAAAACTACGAAGAATACAAAATAATCTACGAACAATATATCTTTTTTGTCGTGTCTTTCCTATTGTCTTGCTCAGAGCCATCGTCGTTTAGTAAGGTCTTGAGCGTTTCATATTTACCCGATTCTGCGATTTTAAAATATAAAATAGACTAGAAAATATGAACATCATAATATAACATAAAATATGAGTAGAATACAGATTAAAAAATTCAAAATTTATAAATGTTTATAGAAGTTCTATTCAGACAACATAAAATACAAAAATATATATAGATTTACAGACAATATAGAATACAAGATATTCTACGTAGAATGCAACATATTCTACGTAGAATGCAACATATTCTACGTAGAATGCAACATATTCTACGTAGAATGCAACATATTCTATGTAGAAGAAACGTTAAATAAAGCAACGAATACTCGAATAAAATATAAACATGACCTGGATTAGGAGAAAAACAATCGTCGACCTCCTCATCGGCTGCAAAACCATTTGGAAAAATATTATACGGTGTCTGTTGAAATGTGTCGGTCGACTCCATGGATTCAGGTGAAATAAAAAAAAAACGGAATGGAATTCCGGCGACGGAACTGAGCTTCTTCTTGCCGGAAAAAATGGAAGAAAAAGAAAAAAATTAATGACAAACTCATTGATGATTGTATAGTTTAATTAAAGGACATGTTGTTGGAAACTTTTCTGAAAAGTTGCATTAAATGAAGGAGGAAAAATGACTGATTTGCCCTTAGTGGACCCAACCATACTTGAAAATATTTACAACAATGCCATTGATTATCCACCATTGATCCCATTAATCCAAGGGTTGAAATTGGTTCTTATGTTCCCACATTATTTAAGGTTCTTAAAAGAAATATATATATATATATATATATATATATATATATATATATATATATATATATATATATATATATATATATATATATATCAATTTTAGTATAAAAGCATGATGAAATAGAGTAATTGTACTTCATTATATAGATAATAAAACAAAATCATATTTATGTTATTGATTATTTTTAGAAAAGATAATACTTCAAAAAAAAAAGTATGTTTTTAAACCTAAATAAAAGATCACGTAAAACGACGTCTCAATCAGTCAATCTCTAAGGTTAACCAAAACATAAAACTATTAGATATATTCATAAAGTTAATTAGACATATCTAATAAAATATTAGTGCTATGTAAACTTATCAAGACAATTTGTGGTTGTGTAAAATATTTGAAACATGTAATACAAGTTAAATAATCAAAACTTAATTCTTTAATGGTTTTTTGTGCATGTTTTGTAAGATGTTACGTTATTCATCTTGGAGTATTTGTTTATATTTTTGATGTGTTTGATTAAATTTAGCCTTAAAAAACATATGCATTTGGAAAGCATTGCATAATGGCTTATCAACTCGGGATCTTCTTTGGCAAAGAGGTTTTCAGGTTAAAAATTTATGCGTGTTACGCGATTATAGTCCGGAATCATTTCAACATGTTCTTTTTGATTGCTCAAAGTCGAGTTATATTTAGAAAAAAGGTGTTTAGTAGGTGAGGTACTGTTAAATTTCCTTTATCTGTGTTCCTTTCTAAAGTTATAGATGACCTGTTTTTTCATGTGGTTCAAAATAGGAATCATAAGGTTTTTCATGACATTTATTATATGGTCTTTTGGTCTATTTAAAATTGGAGAAATAAGATGCCCTTTTCTTCAGAGGATTCGGTGGGCATGATCCTTGCAGAAGACCTCTTCCCTTCTATTCAAAATGTCTCTTTGTTATGGATGTGGAGTCCTCATTTTTTTGAAGAGTGTTGGTTGGATTCCGTAAAGAACCCACGAATTATGCTCATTAATGTTTGTTGTTTCATTATATTTTTGTTTTGATTGAGATTTTCTTTACCTCGAATAATTCCTTTTAGCTTGGTGTGTGATTTTAATAAAAATTTGCATTTCCAAAAAAAAACGATCAAAACTTAATTAATATTACAAGCAAATAAGTATAATTAGTTTTTGAAAAAACATAATTCATCTGACTACTAATACCAAACACGTTAAGTTCATCAAGAATATATATACCATGCAATTGATGATATATTATGTAATCATATTTTTGAAACAACTGAACAACATATGATTATAATAACGTTAAATTATATTTGATATTTGTCTTATTTTTATAGGGTTTCTTACAAAAAAACCAACATGTTTTTACGGTTTTTGTGTTTTTCGTCTCTCTACGTTATTTTTTCATAATAAACCCTATAAGTAAAGTCTAATTTAGGTTTTGATTATTTGAGTTATATTTATTATGAGTTCTTATCTATGATGTAATTAGTTAATTAATAAAAACAGACAAGTTGCAGTTTAATATATATTAGGTGTTGGATTGGAAGATAGGAATGAAAGGACAATCTCAACAAATCAATTGATCATGATAATCAATTCAATACCCATATAACCCCATCCTTCTAAGAACCTTGATTTGCATGCATTGACAATTGACAAAGTAAATGCCACTTTCAAAAGGCATAATATTTGTTCATATTCCTTTTTGAAATATAAAATCCAATTTTTTGTAAGTATAAAAATATCTCAGAAGAGATAAATATATATTATACATTTTTGCATGTTATACTATTTTAATATCGTTTTACCCATTAGTAAATGCATATTTTTAAACGATAATTAGTTTGTAATGGTATGTTGTGGGTTACATTATGCTTAATTTGTACGGTGCTATCCTTTTACATACATGATAAGTGACTGAAAGTCTATTGCAATACTGATTGTTAAGAAATAACGTTGAAAACTGAATACTGAATCAATAAGACCATTATTTTGTGAACCGATAGTTTATCAACCAAAAGCATGAAATAATGCCAAAAGATCAAAAAAGACAAAACATATCAAATAAAACAAGACATATCAAACAGACCAAAACACGAAACAATACCAAGTTCTCGATCAAAACATTAAAAAATATTCTTATTATTGTTATCATTATTCTTCTTCATCTTCAATTTGTAAAATGTGAAATAAACTTTTTTGTGCGACTTTCATTGGTCAACGGTCTGTCTCCTCATGATTTAGACTAATCTTCAGACGTACATTCTTGAATCTTGATCAAGTCAAGCTCTTCTACCCAACTTGCATAACATTAATTTAACCAAAGAAAAAGAATATCAACAACAAAAGAATATTAATATGAATTATACTCGATCGTTGTGTAATTCTTTTTATACATCGACACTATGGGTCATTAATAATTGCAATTGTAGTTTAAATATTCATTTCAAGATCTTCATAATGCAAGTTGCTATGTATGGTTAAGTGAACCAGAAATGCGGATAGAATTTTATGTGTGAATCATCAGACGTTTGCAATCTTTGTAATCGTGTTAAACTTAACGCACCCTCAAGTGTTGGATGTCTTCGAAGATTGTCGACTGAGATGCTAAGTACTTTTTTTTTTCCCGGAAGTTTTGTATGTTGGCTTCATGTGGACAAGCGAATGAGCTTTCATCCGTATCTTGAGAAAAACAGAGTAAAAAAAATCCACCCACGGTAAATTGGTAATTAAACTGTTAAATGCGCCCTCGACAAGGTGCTCCGAGGACAAGCGGATGGATAAACTTTCAGTATATATAGAAAAACAATATGAAAAGAATAAACATGTGATAATCATTGCGAAAGCCCGGTGATATACCTCATTTATAGTGTGATCTTATAATTCTAAGCAAAAAAGATTGAACAAAATAAGTTAATAGCCATGATATCAAACATAAAATCGGAACTTATGCTACGCTAAAGTGAAATATACCTTATTTCTAAACTTTCAAAACGTACATTACTTACCATAAAAAAACATTTATTCATTTATCTATTGATGTTTCTTTGTTTTCTGATTTACTTGATGCAATGCTGATGATATACTCGATCTCCTCGGTCACCTCTTTCATTGAAGGCCTGTTTTGGCGGCGTTCCTCTAAGCACCCTACTGCGAGGAAACCCAAAGCCTTCATCGTCTCCAATTCCAAATTGCTAGCACCCTTCTTAAGGTTCGGGTCAACCGCATCCAACAACCTCTCCTCTTCGACAACCCGTTTCACATAAATTGCCAAGTTCACATCATCCGGTGGTCTGTTAAAATCTATCGCTTTCTCAGATGTTAATAGCTCCAGTAACACGACTCCAAAGCTATAAACGTCACTTTTATCTGTTAACTGATAGTTTCGGTAATATTCAGGATCTAAATATCCTAACGTTCCCTGAGCACATGTTGTCACGTGGCTTAAATCGGCTTCAGCCAATCGTGACAACCCGAAATCCGCAACCTTTGCGTTCATTTTGTCGTCTAGCAAGATGTTGCTGGATTTGACATCACGGTGGTAGATGGGTGGGAGTGCAGAGAAATGGAGGTAGGCTAGCCCCTCAGCTGTATCACGAGCAATGTTTAGCCGGTGAGTCCAAGTCAAGCCACCGTTATGTTGAGCTTTCAAGTGGTCCAAGAGGGTGCCGTTAGGGATGTACTCGTAAACCAGCAATGGCTGTTGGAGCTCAACGCAACAGCCTAGGAGTCGAACCAGGCCCCTGTGGTTAACTTGGCAGAGGATCCGGACCTCATTGAGAACCTGATCGGTGCCTTTTGTGTTGCCGAGTTTGGCACATTTGACAGCGACGACTGTGGAATCTTCTAGAATGCCTTTGTAGACTTCACCGAATCCTCCGCTGCCGAGGAGGCGGTCTTTGGAGAAATTGTTTGTTGCCTTTTTTATTTCTTTCCCGGTGAAGACTTTAGCCGTTTTCCCAGAACCGGCGTTCAGTATCTCTTCACGCTCACGGGCAAGCCGTGCTTGTGCTTCTTTGTAACGACGATGACGTCTGTAGACTAGGAAGCCGATCACCGCTGCCACAAGTGTTGCTCCCAGACCGGAGGTCAAACCTATACATTTAAAATGTCAACATATCTATCACCTTTTCTGTTCATGAAATAATAATAATCATCAATTAAATTTAAAGGGTTTTTACTCTTTTTACTTTTTATCTTTTATCTTCGATGTCAACTTACCGTGCTATTCATAAAGCGTTCCATGATGTGGTTAAATCATACTATGCAAGTCCTGTCAAATCTATTATTTTGAACATCTAAGTGTTATATACAGTTTTTTGTTTCATCATTTCCATTTTAGTTTTAAAAATACCTATTATATCAATCTTTCTATCCTAATATCTATTATACCTGAATAGAAAGAGAAGGGAGAGCGAAAACAGAAGTCGATCACAATTAAGAGACCGAATCAAGATTTCTCAGCGGGGCCGCAGGTGGAGACAACAGTATTCCTGGCGGCCTTTGCCTAGGTGGCAAAGCCGCTGCCTCGACGGGAGGTGTATACCCTTGCTTCTAACAAATGTTCTAATATCTTAGGAGGCTAGGATGAGCGAGATTATTACATATATCAAAATTTTTAAAGAATTATAACTTAATTTATAATTGGATGTTTAAATACATAATTATACACCTACAGTTATTTCATTTATTTAATTTTATAAACTATGATATTTTTTTTATTTTTAATATATAATCAACCTTAAATCAAATAACTATTAAAAAATTAAAATACTATTAAGTGGATCATTTGAACAATATCTAATTTAAATTATTAAATAAAGGCTCAACCTATCAATGTATTATTTTAAAATATTAGTTAAACGTCAAGAAGTTCATTTGATTGATATCTCATTTTAAATATTAATTATAAGCTCATTTTAACAATGATGAATTTTAAATATTAACTAAATATCAAGAGTTAAGTTTTAAATATTTATTAAATAAAAACAGTGGTTTACTTTAGCAATTTTCAATTTAAATACTAATTAAAGACTCATTCTACCATTGTCTTATTTTAAATATTAAATAAATATCAAGAATTACTATTCATTTATGTATAATGTATGCATATATCTTATTTATTATTTATTGTTAAATGATGCGTTTAAAAAAAATTATAAAAAAGTTCATTTTATATATTTAATTGCAATCAGTTGAGAAGTTAGATGAAATATTACAAAGTTTGTAATTGAAATTAATAAAAATAACATTACAAAATTTTAGGTAAGAAAAATAAGCAATTAACAATATATTTATTATAAAATATTAAAATAACATCACACAAAAAGTTCATTACTTTAACTTACAATTTTATTTCTTTAAAATAAAAATTAATGTCTGAACAACACCTTAGAAATATAAAATAATTATATCAAAGCAGAATTATTAAATTTATCTAAACAAAAAACATGAGATTATTTGTTAAGAATAGAAAAAATCACGAGAAATTGTTCTGAATATCTTACAAGAAACAAAATTTTGAGTTTGGTGAGATCTTATTCTTATGACAAAAAAGAAGGCGTAAAAGTAAAATATTTTTGGACAAGTAATTTCATTCTAACATTACCTACCAACTAACGTAGGTATGATATATTTTAATAAAATAAAATCTCATGGTAGATTAAAATGAATAAGACAATATTTTTCGTTAACTGACGTAGACATGTATTTATTTGTTAATAAAATAAAAATAAAAAACATGGTTAAGAAAAATTATTAATGGAACTTAAACTTGTATATCAGTAGGCATTCGGCCGAGACTAATTCTATGTTAAATCATCATATAAAATTAAATTAAATTAAATTAAATTATATATATGCCGACCCACCATTCTCAAGTTTCCTCACAAACACGGTTTTCACCTGCTAATCCTAAGGCTACATGTACGTACGTACATGGTTTCATCACTTATAAAACAAATAATAAACTGCTGTTTTTCAAGTTAACTGCTGACGTAGATCGTCAAAATTAATCATGTTGAAATTCATGATAATGTGGTTTTTTTTATAATCCGTTCGATCAAATATTATTTGCAAATATATAAATACATATAACGGATCAATGAATTCAGTGGCTATAAAATAAATCATCAACGACATATGTGGCATGGCCATACCTCTCATACCCATACACTTATCCACATCTGATTTTGTTGTGGTAAAATTAGTAAGAAGTTAGAACACGATATGTTTTTAGGCTTTGTGATTCTGAACAATGGAGAAGAAATTAAGTCTAATTCTCCCTATATATTACCCATAAAGGAGAGAAAGGGTAATCCTCTCCAATATCAGCCGTCCGATCTTGTAGAATTAAATCCTAACCGTGTTAATTGGTTTACTTATGACTTTGCACAATGTACAACCATTTTTTGCACAAAAAAACTGTTTAATGCAAGTTACAATAAGCGAAGGATCCAAATTACACTATTTACCCATTCATCCACTCCATGATCTCCTTCTTTTTAGCCATGTACCCACGATCTCCTTTTATCCATGTTGTTGAATTAATAAATTTTTTATAAAGGCTTTTGTCATTTCATTTCCACACAGAATACCTTGATCAAGCAGTAATGCAATATTTCTTTTAACCTTTTATTATCCATTTTACATGATCTGCTTACGTATATAACTTCCTTCCGAGAAGATCTACAATCAAGCATTTTGTTTTTACTTATTCCATTTTTGAGGTTAGTTTGACTTGCTTCTATATAAGAAGTGTAATTTTCTTATTCCGGTTACAAAAGTGCAAAAACAACATATTCTTAAATAAGATCTTGTGCAAGAAAAGTGACGAAAAGTAACCCAAGAAGAGGCGATTCATCATGAAACTCATAAAAAGTTAAGGATAACATTCAACATTCTGCATTACTTTTAATTTTTGGGTTTCAATACTTCAACTCTAACTTATTAATGAATTTTTCAGGATAAAATTCTCAACTCAACAAAAATGAAGAGATTCGACACCAAGAACCAATTAGAGCACATGCAAGAGCCTTAAATTCAACAAATTGGTGATAAATTTTTATTTTTACCTGAAATTAGAGCTAATGCAAGAATGTTACCTGATCTATCATGTGGTTTCAATAGGGTTTACGTGGGAAAACTTTTTTGGTGGTGATGATTTGGGTGGCTATTGACACACAGATGATAGAGATCGAAAAAAGAATTAATCATGAGGCAACCCGGGATGGTTGGATTTCATTCGAGTAGAAGCGATGTCAAATCGCAGGTGACATATGTAACTCAATTGATCTGCTTTGTGTCGCTGACAATGGTGAGGATTGAGGAAGAGGCACCAAGGGTTTGTCATCCACAGGTTTATAAAAATATTAGATCCATCCAAGGGTGTTTGAATGATAATTTTTGCTTCAAATGACGTGAGATCTAATCGAACGTTGGACGTTTAATTGGAGCTCCATGGTTGGGACGTGATCGGTCAACGACAACATGAACGGGTTGGCACTTGGCAGCGTTAAATCTTCCAATCCCAGGTGTAGGATGTAATTAGCCAACGATCTTCATATGTACATGTCGGTAGAGGTTTACTGCCTTCTATAGTTCTATGTGGATAACCTTTTTTGCTATCAAGGGTGCCCATGGTTAGTACGTCTGTACGTGGAGCCAATCGATTAGCATGGAAGAGGAAGCGTTAGGTTAATTGGAAGGGTTGTGATTTGTGAAGACTTATTATTTCAAAAGGTAGGTGGAAATTTATTTTTTTGGATTTTATCTCCAAAGACATAGAAATGCAATTTTACTTTTTTAACAAAAATTTTAGTTAACGTGAATCATCCAAATACATCATTCGAATGTATGTATTTTTCATTAGCAGCATGTTGATTACTCATATTAGATTTTTAGAAGAAAAAAAAAAAAAAACAATATGCCATTTTTAACATATTTATATACATATACATCTTAGTACTAGGGGTGTTCAAAAAATTTCGAAACCGAAAAACCATTTTGATTTAAAGGTTAACCGAACCGGTTTTTCTCTTATTTTCAGTTTGGTTAACCGAACCAGAAAAAAATCTTCGTTTTCGGTTTATGTTCACGATTTCGGTGCGGAGGGTTAACCGAAAAATCGAAATAAATTTAATTTTATATATTTTAAATTTTATGCCTATAACTATTAACATTTATCCCAACAATAGTATAAAATTATAACTTATTTATTAGTCTACATTAATTTTTAAATTCAAAACAACCAAAATGCACACTAGAATAATTAAAGTTAGAAATATTATAGAATAGTTTTTTATATTTATTAGATTTTTAGAAATAATATTCAATATTTTAAAGATATTATATAGATAATTTATAGTTTTATTCATCCTTTTTATTATTTTAGACATTTAAAGTTTTTAGAAACTAATTGTTGACGTTTTTTAATATAAAATTAATTAATTAAATAAAAAATGGTTAATTGGTTAATCGAATAACCGAACCGAAAAACCCGTTAACCAATTGTCGGTTAACCGGTCTTTTAGGTTTAGGTTCACGAAATTCTCGAACCGGTATCTCCGGTTAACCATCCGAAATTCGATTTCAGTTTGGTTAACCATCCATGAACACCCGGTTTTTTATATCTCACAATTAGCATTTTGTTAATGAACTTTAATTGTATTTCATTTAAAACATTTCATTTGATAGTATTTTTATAAAGGTATAAGATGTCATTGATAACAAATTCATTTACGAATCATTGCATATAGTAAAAAGATGACTTAAAAGTATCAGGCAAATCTATATTTAAAAAAAAATACTCACATTAATTGCTAATAGAGTACGTGGGAAAAATGTTATCATTCAAAAGCACGGTAAAAATAAGTATCAATGTATTCGCTCAACTGACTGCAATGTTGATCATGATTTTAAATTTTGAGACAAATATTTAGATCTTTTATAGTAAAACAAAAAGGTTTCATCTTAAATAAACGATGATGAAAATGTTTTAACAATTTCTAAAGAAAAGCCCCCACATATTAATGCTATGTTTATTAAATTCAAATTATTATGATTATAAATATATACGACTCATGACTTATAATTTAACTATTAAAAAAACTATCCCGTGCACCGTATGGGTATTACACTAGTTAAATAATAACAGACGTGTTTATTGTTTGAGTTTGATCCAGGCCTCCAACTATGATTTTGTTAATTTCTTTAGTCTTGATTTTGGGCCTCTAAAAATTGCAAATGCGAATTTTTCTTTAGGAATAGAAGAAGATTGATACTTGACGGTAAGCAAAGCCCAATTAATGAACATTAAGCCCAAGAAGAAATTGATGGCAAAGATTTGAGAAATGAGTTTGAACTTTGAATGTAATTCGAAAATTGAAAAGCAACAAAGAGACGGACGCAAATGTTTTAATCTCATGTTAAATCACTTTTAAAATACAAACCTTTTTAATTTCATTAAAGAGTTTGTTAAATAACAGCCACATTGGTAAAAGAAAGGTGATTTACACACAATAACATTTTACCATACATAACAATTACAAATAAAATAACTATATTACCCTTATTAACATTTTTATCATGAAAGTACATGAAAGGTAACTTTAAAGGTAGAATTGTCATTTTACAATGAGGTTGTTGTGTATGAAAAAATTTTGTTGTGTACAAATCACCTCCATTGGTAAAAATACCAAAACCTTTGTAAAAAATCCATTTAATTGTACAATTAGAGATGCTCTAAACATATACTCATTGGAGTGGTTTTTTATCCTACTTTGATGTTAAAAATGCAAATTTAACAGCATGTGTCCATAGTGACCAAAAAATAATTATAATAAAACCACCATTATCAAAGAATGGTTCAAGTCCATGGTAAAACTTGTTTAACTGCATGGATATTGACAATCTTTTTTTTATTTTTATTATTGCATCAATTCATTTAATATTTTCTTATTGTTTATAGTAGAAACATAGGGCAATATTGAATCATTAAATTGCTTTTTAAAATTTTATTTTGTTTTATGATCATAGGTGGCAATGTGGCATCCATAAATAGTTTTTAATGGTTTATAGAGTGTAGATGGATTATTGATTTTTAACAAAATAATTTATTGATTGATGATATGACATGTCACATAACATGAAACCATTAAAAATGATACATGTTACCATTACACATGCTGCCGACATTGGAGATGTTATTAGTATATATTAAAAGTGTAATATTAAGCACCGTTTAGAGTTTATTATTAATTTGTCAAAACTTTAAAATTAACCATTGTTTAGGGTTTACTATTCGAATTTCGAATGAGTAGCCCATTTAATATTTGGATGTTCAGGTTTGGCAACTTGTCTAAATATTTTAATTTATATTTATAAGAGCATAAACATAAATCAGTTACTTGAACTTCAATTTGAATATTACAGTAAGTGATTAATACTGTTTACTTTGTGTTCTTAAAAAAAAAAAAGGGGGGGGGGGGGGGGGGGGGGGGGGGTTGTAGCACTTTTTATTAAGGATGCACAAATATTTTTAGGTGTTTAGAAGTATATAAGATGTGCATCGTTATCATGAGCATGAGGTAATAAAATGCACATCTACGAGGTATATAATATGCACAACAACATATGTGTATTCATGATTTGAATTTTTTATGCATCTTTAACAAAAAAATTGTTACAACATGTTAATACCTTAATTACCCTCGTATATACGTGTGTGTGTATGTATGTATTCAGGCTCGGTTAGGGTGTGCAGTGGTCTAAAACCGGACCGGATCGGACCAAACAGAAAAACTTAAAAATCAACGAAATGTACCGGTTCAATCGCAGTTTTCCGACTTTTTCATGATAAATACAAGACCGAATCTGACCAAAAACCGATTTTACAAATATTATGGACCGGAAACGGATCCTAAAATGACTGGTCTTGTCCGGTTTAACTTAGTTGGATCCCAGTTCAGTTTACCGATGCCCCTGATTTGAACTACTAAATATTGACCACTAAGCCCGGTTATGACTATGTGTACATTGGTCACCTGCCCCCAAAATTATTGGCATAGAAAATTCAGACCTTTGAATTTGTGAAACGAATCTGTTTATCTATCATATTCTTGATTATGTTTTACCTAGTATGTTTGGATTACATAAATTTAAAATAATGAATTTCAAATGATATGATTTTGAAATATTCACGAAACGGGTGAATTATAAAAGATGGAGAAGTGAAAAATATAAAGTTTTTTTTATCTCATTAAGAACCAGAGAGGTATACATTCGTCAATTAGTATTGGCGGCTAATGACGTGTATAATAGGCGCGTGGATACAAACGATAATACCAGCACACGTGTGAAAGGAGGCCAATAGCAGCTATCCAAATCAGCCTTGGATCACGTGAAGTGATGAGTCACGAAAGCAGTTGATCATGCATGAGGTGGTCCCTTCCCGGTTAGTTACAACCAATTAGACAGGTGTCGCGTAGGGATTGGAAGATAAGGAGAGACGGAAGATTCTTAGCCAAGGTATAAATACTCATGGTCACCGTCTCCATAAGGTACACACAGATAACCCTAGTAATCTAAAATACTCTCCATACACTTATTCTCATTTCATCAATCGGTATCGACTTTGGCATCGGAGTGGCCACGCTGCTGCGCCCTTAACCCAAGCTTTCTCGTGTGGTTGCAGAGCAGTTCTCCGACGATCCACCGCATAATCAAGTGCCACTATCAGAGCGTAAACAGCGGCAATGAAGGATAGCGAGGTGACAAAGAAGATGATTTTCAATTGCAACTTTCAGAGCTATTTTGAATTGTGAATCTAGTATTCAATTGGCCAAGAACTCGATTTTCAACCAAATTGGGATGGACATTGTGCTTGTACTGGTAACCAAGTTTCTGATTATCAAAAAGCAATTGTGTATTAATTGACTATGGTTTGTATGCCAAACTGTTGTGTTACTCTGTTGTTAGCTAGTACAGTATTATGTTATGGCTTTGGCTTTTGGGGTTTAGGCATTTAGGGTTCTTCTTCTTAGATGCATTATTGACTTTATGTCTATTGCTTTTGACGTTTAGGCATTTCAGGGTTCAGTTATAAATTTATATTTGGAATTATACATAACCTCACAAGTTTGTAAGAATTTCTATATTCTCTTATTCAAATTCCGCACCTGCCTATGGCAGAATTTTGTTTAAGACAGACAATATTCATGGTGTTTTAATGAATTGACTATGGATATTTCTGTATATAGATTTTGCATTCCTTAGGTTTTTAGTAGAGCTAGATTTGATTTGTAGTTGATCATAACTACACAATATTCAAATGTTAAAGGATCGAAAGCTAAATTGATAAATGTTATACACTTGTTATACGAGGGAGGACTCGATTGTTCGTATTTGGCCTTTGAATAAATCCCAGAACCTTTTGGATGCTAAATAGATATGGAGCTTTTGTGGTCATATGTATTTTAATTTGTTTATATTTGATATCCAACTAAAGCCATGTAGGATTTCATGATTCATCCATACCATGTATTTCAAAGCAGTTCTTTGATGAAATTCAAAGTAAAGTGATGGCTTGGCAACTAACTAAATTTGATTATTAGCCCATCATTTAGAAGAACCTAGTTGTTACTTTATAAAAAATTATAAGAGAGAACGTTATACCTTCCCCGCTCAGCAGGAAGGCCTCCATGTCAGCATCCTGCTTCGACGACACCACCCCCTATCCCCGCCCCGAGCAAAAGCCTCCTGCCTCTACTTCTCCACCCTGCTTCGGTCTCTCTCTCTCTAAGTTAATGGGTTTAGGATATTGGGATAAAACAAGTCGGTATTTCCAACGTAGAAAGATAGAGAAAAGTTGACGTAGCGGTGAAGTATATAAAAAGATAAGATTTGGAAAGGATATGGACTCCCTTCACTCTAACAATCTTATAGCACTAAGAACTTCTAATTGAAATTATTAAAATATTTCATATCTAAAGGGTCTCACAACTATTTATTGCACTAGGTCCACAAAGTTCATGGGACAGCACTGTGTATGTTTATCATGTATTCTTATTAATTAGATAATGTAGTCAAGCTGAACCAAGCTCTAAAACGAATGCGTGACCGAATATAGAGCTTGAAGCTAGCTTTAAGTATGAAGATTGAGTCAAAGGTCAAAGTGCTCAGCTTAGTTTTATCATATATTTTATTTAGTATTTTACTAATAATTAAGCAAGGGCAAGGAAGACGTTATGTGTTACCTGCAATAAGAGCAGTCCGCTTCGAGTCGTTGCAATCCCCTTGGCTGTTACAAGTATCATCTGCAACCATAATCATTGTTAATCATATATATAGCCCCTCTTCACAATACTAAATATCCAACGAATTGTATATTGTTTTTACTTGATTAGATGAATTACCTAAGGCACAAACCCCGGCAACAGCGTCCCAATGAAGTCCGGTGTTACACAAACACCTACGAACACCACTGCTGTCGGATGCCAAACAGCTAGAACTACCATCACAATCCGATTGGGTGTTACATAATGGCTCCGGTGGGGACACCCACTGTATCTCCACTCCAGGAGCTGGCCACCTACTCACCGGCAACGAGTAATCCAAATTCACGAAACTCCTATATGCCTGACACCCACCGTCCCTCACCCAGATCGAGTACATAGTGGATGACCCACCCGACCGAAACGTACAACATATCGGAGCTCCCCCGCAAACCGACGCTTCTGCCGAATTGTTTATGTAAGAGTGACAAAGGCTCGTGGAAGTACAGTTCAACGGCGACCTCAAAAGTGAGTCGGAGCAATTAAGGTACATGATGGTGTTGCCGCTGGTGATGTTGAAAGGCAAGGTGGGGTCCAGCTGGAGGCCCTGGGAGGAAATATCAGCTGTCACGCATGTGTTGTTGTTGTTGATGAACCTCTGCGGTCGGATCACGAACCGTTGGATGGTCGGAGAGATGGAGGAGATCGAATAGGTGTTGTTCAGGGTGTCAAAGTACAGCACACCTGCAGTGGCGTTGCATCTGATCCTGTAGGACTGGTCGCCGCAGCTAGGTCCGGTGCTGAGAGGGTATGGGACCTGGGTGGAGCCGCAGTCAGGGCAGCGGGTGGCGGAGCTGGCGAAGCCCGCACATATTAGCAAAAGCGCCACCATGAACATGACGGAGAAGGTGGATTTGCCCGCCATGTTTGAAAATGTTATGGGTTCTGTTTCGAAAAAGATGCGAAAAGGATGTTTTGATTTATACAGGGTTGATTGTTGTCGTTTTGTTGACTATAATTTTCGTTTGCATAGTTTTGACTTTGCAATTTATTGGTCAAAATGATATCATTATATTATGCCAGTCCAACCAACGTCTCAACCACTTCCTTGACTTCATTCATTTAAGTGTGAATGTCAGCGGATAACGTTCATGCTTTCTAGAATACATGTTTAATTATGATTGCATAACTTTTTTTTTTTTTAACACCAGCAATATTATTAAAACTTATAACAAACAACAAACACCAAAAGAAATCTTTACTAACATGATCAAAAACTAGAAATTAAAAATGCACCGCAGAAATAGGATTTAAAAGCCAAGAACTCCACCTTATAGTTTCTTTGGAATTTTCCCTCTTGAATTAATCCAGAAAAAAGAGTGTCATTGAACCCAACCAATAGAAGAGGAAAGGCTCAAGGAACTCGAAGAAATACCTTAGAAATTCTGAGCTTCCAGATCAACCAACATACGGAAAAAACCGACGCCGAGAAAGCCTCCAACACATAGCCTTTAAAGCTTGCTTCCACCCCCCCAAGAGAGAAAAGCAGAAGCCAAATCAATAACCGGTTCGTTAATACCCCACCAGCTTGTAAAGTCAGTGATTAACTCCTTGGAAACAGCACACCTTCGAAATAAATGATCTTGACTCTCCGGTTCGATCCCACACAAAGGGCAATTTAAAGATTGAAACATAATGCCTCTCGAAAACAAATTACAATAAGTAGGCAAACGATTATGAAGAATTCTCCAAGCTACGACATTGTTTATAGAGGGAACCGAGTTGATCCAAAATGTCTGCATCCCACTGTGAGAGGTTGAAATCATATCCTCCAAAGCACAATGAAGAGAAGCAACCGTGAACAATCATGATCTATCAAGTGACCAACTCCAAGAGAACCCACCAATCACCCTTGGTGCAGCAATAAATAAAGAATCCAAGTCCAAATTATAATCAACGAGATGGGATCCAAAATGATTGCATAACTCACAGGTTGATTTGTATATATACTAATTCTTTATAAAATGACTAATTTACCCTTACTAATATTTTTATCATCTTTATATTTTATCCACTTCGTTAATGATAGATTAGACATTTTATATAAAATTATTGGGTATGACAAATTCTTGTCATGTACAAATCACCTCTCTTTATGTTAATCATACACCTCCTGTGAGAGGTAAGAGAGGAGATTACGTTTAATCAGTGGGACTGACGTTATTAACAAAAAATTATGTGAGAGAAAAGGGTGTAAGATTAGTAAAAATTAATAAGAAGATGGTGCAGCTAATGTGAAGAAAGGAGATGGAATTCCATTTGTTTAAAAAAAAAAATTCCTTTCATTTGATGAATGTAGTTTTCTAAGAGAGGGTGAGGAAAGTAAATTATCTTCCAATGGTCTATATTAAACGTAATCTCCTCCTCTATATATCATGTTTGTTGACTCCTTAGGGATGTGTTGATTTTTAGATCTCAGAGTCAATCAACATGTTCATCATCGAATCCTTTCTCTATTCATCATTGACTGCAGGGTCATGAAACTCTCGATTCCTGTTTTTATTCATCATCGATTGCAAGGTCGTGTAATACGTATACCATTCATCATCGATTACCACAAACACATATTTTTATGTGTTTACAATTCTGCCTGCAAACAACCTAGTTAGCTTATCTATTCTTATTTATCCCGATTATATTTTTCTAATCTGCCAAGTTTCCTACAAATGAGAAGCGTACAAAGACACCTAAAGATGCATATACGTTATTAAAAGTATTGTTGGCAATGTGACAGTCACTCAAGGCGTGAACCTCTTGTTCTGTCCTTTTTTCTCTCTTTTCCAAACCCAAAATGAATAGGTATACTTTATTAGATATACAAGTAAAGAATTAAGTTATAATTAAGTCATCCTTACTTTTTGTGTATATAAAAATTGTTTTATGTCTTTTTTAAGTTTGCATAATATCAACGTGTATTAAATGTATCGATACGGTAAATGAATTTTTTTCTTACATATTTTTTCATTTCAATATGATACATTTCTACATGAGGCCCTGCTTTTCATACAAATAGAGTCTCGTTTTTCAACCGGACTCTATGTAGAATTTAGAAATGTACCATATTGAAATAGGAAACTAAAAAAATATATATTTAAATGGATCGTGAATCTACATAAGATCGTTTAATTAGTGGTGTTGTTTAAAAACGAAGACGGTGAAAGTTCATTCGAGTTAATCATGCAAACAATTAATGTTTTGTATTTTAATATTTTTAACTTTAATGTTTTAAATTAAATATGTTTTAATTTATGTCATTTGTATTTATTTATATCATATAGTATTAAAAATGAAATAAAAAATAAGAAAAAAATGGCAAAGGTGGTAATCACTACCATCTAATTAGCAAAGGTGACAAGAAAATGACAAAAATGATGTGACGATAAAAAGTATGGCAGAAATGACAATCACTCCGAGGACAAAAATACACAAACAATTTTTAAAATTACACATCATACTTGCTCAAAAAAGCCCAGTTCATCTTAACATGGTAATAAGGAATGTATTCAAAGTTTAAAAAATATGATAATGGTGGTGGCTGGGGAGAATGCTAATGGTTCAATTAATGGAGGATCAAACTGGTGATTCCGTCTACTACTTCAATGAGGGTTCTTGGAAAGTAAATTCCATACATGTTTCATTTGGCGTTCTGTTGAAAGTTAAATGTGATCGAGTTTTTATTGGGCAACAAAATTATGCCAAATATAAGTTCGTCTATCATTTGAGTGAAATAAAAGCTGGAATTTTATTCACATGCAGAGCAAAGAGAAGCAATGGTCTCTGCAGAGAGTCATTTAGTTGATGTGAGAGTGATAAAAGACCAATCGAACTAAAAAGTAAGGTATTCAACCAGCATGTTATTACCTGATCGATGTTGCTACTTTTGATTTTCATAATCTTCCTATTCAAATCTTTTCCTTTTGGTGGTCTGCAGGTATCCAATAGAACTGATAATACCTTTTGTTGCTATTCAGAAAAGAGTCAATCCTCCATCTTTGATATTTTTGCTAGAGAAGGGGTAAGTTGCTCTTAGATCATAATAACAAAACCCGAATCCTGTACTTATCAGAAGCTACTTGTCCTTTTATGAACATTCCCTTAGAAATAACCTCACATATACCCCTAGGATTTTTAATAAGTATGTGACATAGTAGTTTTATCAGATATAGTAGCTCTTCGAAGAGCCAAGAGGAGAAATATGGAGATATTAAGGCACATTTTCTTTGATGGTTCATTTTGTGTTAACCATTTTTGTTTTTCCCTTGCACCAAAGCAAATGGGACTCACAAGTACATCTTTCCTTTTGAAATCATATAATATCACAACTTGCACCAAACCATTTTCATTTTAAAGGCCACTGGCTTTATTTTGATGAGGTGTACCATGTGCTATTTGTGTAATAGATCGACTACTACAATGGGATATTAGTTTAGCTTTATTTAGTAAATTCTGGAAGCTTGCTTTTCCTGCCATTGCTTGCAGCCATAGTAGAGATCATTTTGAGCTACAAAGCAAGGTTGTGGTTGTTGCTAAAATTGGCTTTCTTGATGCTGAAACACAAACTCATGGTTTTGCAATGTGACCTCTCGGTTCCAAAACCAAAAACCTTACCAAACTGATGCAGTCCGGTTATGGTTCTTGGTTCCAACATTTGTTTATTTCTTTCGGTTCGGTTCTGTTTTGATTCAGCCCGTTTTGGGCCATTGCACACTCCTATGATTGATACTGTTTGTTTTGAAAATCATTCATCATTAATAGTTGAAATGTAAAGTTTACATGTTTTCACTAGCAGGATCTATTATTGTTTTCTGTTTTATACAATGTTATTTTATTTTGAAGTTAAATAATATCCAATGCATATAGGGGTGGGTTCAATGGAAAACCACTATGCACGTGAAAACTATGGAAACCTACGCATACCGTCCGATTTGGTGCATTTCATGAAAAACACGGTGGCATGATCGTAAATAAGGTGATGCATCACGCGGGATTTTGATGCATCACGCGGGAAATTTGATGCAGCACGCGTGATTTTAATGCATCACGCGGGGATTTTGATGCATTTGTGGTGGTGCAGTGCGGTTTTCACAAGTTTTCAGGTGCATTGTGGTTTTCCATTGAACGCCCCTCTATATATATATATATATATATATATATATATATATATATATATATATATGGTGAGGGTAAAATGAGGACCGTGCTTAAAATGAGGACAATAAGAACCAATTAAATTGCTTGAAATTGTGAATCAACCAATAGAATGCAATGTGGCAATTTTGTAATTAAATAAAGATTTGTACAACATGGACAAGTGTTTGAGGGTAAAATAGTCATTTGTGCACCCTCTCTATTTTTAACAACTATATGAATTTAATGAGGTGAGTTTTGGTTTCACGATGGAGAGTGAGGAGGTGGGCGATTCACGACGACAAGGCTGGTGTGGTTCACGGCGACGGAGAGTGGTTCAAGGCTAGTTGTTCACTATGAACAGTTGATTCCCGACGATGGCGAGTGGTTCACGATGACGGAGAGTGAGGAGGTGGGTTTCTAAAGGCTGCTGGTTAACGACGGCAAGGTGCACACGACGATCACTACGAACAGTTGATTCACGGTGGAGGCGAGTGGTTCACGACAAGCAGCGGATCACGATTAAAGCAAGCGATTCATGACGGCGTTGCTACATGGTTCACGAAGGCGTAAGTTTGGACTTTGAGTTGTTCCCTGCGGTTCACGGTTCAAGCAAGTAAGAAGGAGGCGAGCGGGGGTTCACGGTTCAAGCAAGCAATTCACAACGACCACAGTACACAGTTCACGAAGGCGGAGGGTTCACGGCGAGTGGCGGTTCACTGTTCACGGCCAACGACGGTTCACGGTTAAAATACAGAGGAGGATTAGGAGGCGAGCGACGGTTCACGAAGTAAGCAATTGTACGGCGGTGGTGGTACACGATTCACGAAGGCGAGGTTGTGGGTGTCGTGATAGAGCAGGTACCGCCGATCGTGTTTGTTTATGGTAGGTCGACAATGGGGAGAAAGTGGTTGTGGTACCGGGTTCATGTCATTGACGTTAGTGATATCACAGCGGCAGTGACCGTGAAAAAGTGGAATGGGTGGAAGACCGCCGGAGAAGATGACAGTGTGTAGAGCACCATGGGAGAAAGAGGAGTGTGATACTAATGAACTCATGGTTTCTTCATGAGCAGAAAGAAAGTGATAGAAGAGAGAGAAAGAGAAATCTTAAAAATAAAACAAATATGGATAAATATCATGATTTAAGGAATGATTTGATGGGTAACCGTAAATTGAGGAAAAGTTAGTTTCTTTTTTTTTATTTAATTTTAAGTTTTAAAATTGTCCAAAATGCCCTTAAAGAATATGGATTAAGTTAGATGACGTGTCATAATTTAATTGGTTCTTATCGTCTTCATTTTAAGGACGGTCCTCATTTGATCCACTCCCCCCCCCCTCTCTCTCTCTCTCTCTCTCTTCGTGCGTCTCTGCTCATCTCTCTTCTTCTTCTCTCTCTCTCTATAATTATATATTATCAATTATATATATATATATATATATATATATATATATATATATATATATATATATATATATATATATATATATATATAACGGATATGCCGAGCAACGTACAGTTACTACCCGAACCTGACGTTAAATCGACACCTCTATCACGATGGATAAATAAGATAGCATGAGACCCCAACTATCCTCTGCTGTGGTTTGTCACGATACTGGTGATATACTCAATCTCCCTGGATACTTCCATCATAGAAGGTCGTTTTTCTCTTCGTTCCTCCAAGCAACTCATTGCAAGGAACCCAAGAGCTTTCATCGCATCAATCTCCAACGATGTAGTGTGTTTCTTGAGCATCGGGTCGATAATATCCACCAATCTTTCCTCATTTACTATCCGCTTGATGTAAGCGACCAAGTTCACGTCATCTGTTGGTCTACTAAAGTCTATAGCTTTTTGAGACGTGAGTATTTCTAACAACAATACTCCAAAACTATATACATCACTCTTATCCGTGAGTTGATAATTCCAGTAATATTCAGGATCCAGGTATCCCAATGTACCTTGGGCACAAGTTGTCACATGGGTTACGTCATCCGACTTAGCTAGTCTTGACAACCCAAAATCCGCAACCTTTGCTCTCATTTTGTCATCGAGCAAAATGTTGCTAGACTTCACGTCACGGTGGTAGATCGGGGGAGATGCAGAGAAATGGAGATACGCAAGCCCCTCAGCAATGTCGCTAGCAATACCTAGCCGCTGACTCCATGTTAAAGGTCGTTTATTTTGATCATGCAGATGATCAAAAAGGCTCCCATTTGGAATGTACTCGTACACCAAATATGGTTGTTCGTGTTCGACGCAACAACCAAGAAGGTGTACCAGGTTCTTATGGTTGACTTGGCAAAGGATACGAACTTCGTTGAGGACTTGATCAATGCTTTTGGTGTTTCCAACCTTGGCACATTTAACAGCCACGGTCGTTCCATCGTCCAACACACCTTTATACACTTCACCAAAACCTCCAACACCTAGCAGGCCGGCTGACGAGAAGTTGTTTGTTGCCTTCTTGATCTCTTTTCCAGTGAAGATCTTGGATGATTTCCTACCACCACTCGCCCCTAACATCGCTTCACGTTCACGAACCAGGCGTTTACGTGCTACTTTGATTCTTCGATAGTGAGTAAACATTATCGTCGCAACTACTACAGCTACAAATATTATCCCACAACTGCAAATTGTAGCAGCTAGAAGTATGATCTGTCTTGATCGGGCCTTTTTAAGATCTGCAACAGATTGATTAAATACTTATTTGTTCTTCAAAACTAAAAGGTACGTAATTTCAAATTGCAATCATTACCCTTAACACACTGGCCCTCGGCTGCATCCCAGCGCAACTTAGGCTTACAGACACACCTTCGCATGCCATCTTGAGCATCCCTACAAGTGGAGGTTGAGTCGCATTGTGCTTGCATTGTACATTGGGGCTCCGGTGGTACCGCCCATATCAACTCCATGGCAGGATCGGGCCACCTACTAATTGGCAATGAGGTGTCTAGACTCACAAAGCTTGTATAAGCCCTGCAACGATCCATAGTTAGAGAAAGGAAATATTGGTTCACTGTGCTTCCCTTTTTAAAGGAACAACAGCATGGAGCTTGCCGGCACACAGACATCTTAGCAGAACTATTCTGGTAGACGTGGCAAGGGCTTGTCGGCGTGCAATCTAATGCTATCGTTACCATTGTATCTGTACAGTTAAAGAAGAAGACAGTGTTACTGCTGGCAATGGTGAAGGGTAGAGATGTGTTGAGCTGGATGCCATGGGTGATAAAATCAGCCATGATGCAGGTGTTTTGTAAAAGATGTGATTGCTGGATCACCAGGCGCTGATTTTTTGGGGATATTGATATTATGGGGTAAGTGTTATTGAGTGTATCAAACTTCAATATACCCGCGTCACACCGAATCTTGTACGACTGGTGGCCACATGTGGGTCCAGTGCTGAGTGGGTACGGGACTGGAGTAGTTCCACAAATCGGGCAGTGGATAGCCGCAGCAAAAGTGGTGTACACTAGCAAAACCACCATGATTACCAACATCCTTGCTGGCAAGTTAAATGGAGGCCCGTAATAAGAAGTCTAAAGATGGGTCATTTTGGCATTTGTATAGTAGGATGATATGATGATTTGTCCTCCCACATATATACTAATAACGATATTTGACAGGTCTAAAGAAATCACATGGTGTGCATTTTGGGATGGAAGCTTAGGATAGAAAATCCCAATAACTGTTTTAGGGATGGAGGTCTGTAAGATCCCAGAACAACTGGGTACTAATCTCTATGTTTAGTGTTCCCCATATCAGCCAGAAAATTAAGGAAAGATACTGAAGATTAGTTGGACATGCCTGTTGAATATTATAATAGCGTTGGCAACACCCAACACCCAAGTGTTAGCAACAAAGAAAGTGTGACTTGAATTTTTTTTAATATTTATTCAAATATATATGGGTCTCCTAACCAACACCCAAGTGTTAGCATCAAAGAAAGTGAGCTCTACCTGCATCATTTCCTACAACACATGATCCTAGGTTGCATCTATGTACCAGAGTCCTAGGATCTTTTTCATTTGAATGCACGCAAAAACACAGCTTTAACTACTTTTCCTTTATTCTTTAACATTCCCACATCCAAAATTTAAGCAATAGTAGACGATATGTACCTGTTGTCCCATTAACGAGTGTTCAGTCCGCTTTGAGTTGTTGAAATCCTCTTTGTAGTCTGATCAAGTGTCATCTGCAACCAATATTAATTATATCAGTCATCTTCACAATGAAGTCGGGGTTACAACCACCTATGAACACCACTGTAACAGATGAATCACAAGTAGAGCCGCCATCACAATCCACTTGGTGTACTACACAAGAGCTAGCTCTAGTGGTGACACCCATTCTATCCCCACTTCAGGAGCAGGCACTGGCAATAAGCACTACAATAAAAATCTTCAAATTGTTCGGCCACTAACAGCTAAGAAGTGGTCATTATTTAATGCCCAAGGGTGGTCATTACTGTGACAGACCTTCAAGTCTGTCACTTGGTTACTAAAATAACAAAAGTGGTCACTATAAGAGACCAAATTTAATGACCATGAAAGATGGAATGGGACATAATGACCAAAAAAGCAGTCATTAGAAATTGATTGGTGTGTACTGAAAATGATGTTCCCTAAACGTACTACCGATGCACAATTAGCTAGTAAATGTACAAAAAAGGTCACTGAAAACGATACAAGTCAAAACCCCATTGATCATTGGTGTAGCATGCAGCAGAGAAAATTTATCCGTTGGTATTTTTGACGATAAAAAAGTTATAAATTACAACAGCAACTGTTGCAAAATCTAAAACACAAAGACAGTCAAAGATATATATATACACACACACATATACCGTCTATTATAGCCAGGCAGCCAGCTAGTTCAACTCTTTTAGAGAGATTACATATACATAGAATAGAGAGATTCTCCGTGGCATATATATATTACATTTAAACACCAGATACATTACTAACAATTTGTGCTTGTGATCCAGAAACATTCCAACAAACTGCATGCATGCATTATAGTCTCTGAAAATGTACTGCATGCACAAGAAATTAAGGAAAGGATGGTCTATTACAGCAGGGGAATGATGGTTCAACATAAATTCAATATTGATATGACTATATGAGAAAGGAATTCCCTTCATTTTAAGCTTGAAAAATGAGTTGCTTGACTTTTAAAGTTAAACTATATATACACAATTTTTATGATATACATATGATCAAACACCTTTACTACGTCTTACCTTCGTGTCAGATTTCTCGGTACTTGCATGTATTTAGTAAGTTCAGCTTTTAATTATAGGACACTTGTATTATTGTATAAAAAGAAAAATGTAACCCGTGATGAATAAATTGTTACGTATAAGGGAGATATATTAATTGTTTTCGATTATAGATGCTCTGGATGTGGCATTGTGTTGTGATTGCGAACGGCCCACTCTGTTTACACAAAATGTAGCTGTTTGGCATAAATATATCTAGCCTAATTGATTAAAAATTACGTAACACAGAAATATAGTACAATGGCAACGAAAAAATGAAGCATCAATGCATCATCCTGGTTCTATTAGAAAATAGATAATATGAGACTGTCGACAATGCAGATTTGATACGATAAGAATGATGGAAAATATGCATATAACTAGACCGGACCAGAACCAAATAACACAAAAAGACCGCTATAAACTGGTTTAGGTCCTTAGGACTGGTTCTGTCACAAACCATACCGTGAACTCGTGAACCAAATGAAAACTTGGGATTCTATAATTTGAGATTGTTTTACATGCCTTTTCCAGTTTCTCCAACAAATGCACTTCAAAAGCACGAAAAGTGAAATATCCACTTCTTCGAATGCCTCACGACCATTATATACGAAGCATAATAGTTACAAGGCAAGTACTTCGTAACTGAATCACTGTTTTTCTGTTATTGAAGGAACTAGGAAAAACGGTAATAAATAGAGAGCTTAATCTCTTTTTGGAGTCAGGTCACTCACCACAATACTTACTTTAAGGTATTCTAATGATTTGGGTTCAAGGTAGAACCATTATCTATTGGTAGGACCGATAGAAACAGAATTATTTTTTTTCCATTTTCATGTTTAAATAAACATTATAAGAACATTTAAAATAACATTCACATGGTTTCGAGTTTTGTAAAGACTCTTAAATGATATGTGAATATATGGATATATTGTAATTGTGAATGAACGGTGGTTGAGGTGAATGTATGTTTTAAACTTTTAATGTTACTTTAAAAAAAAATCTATGAAAAAGTAATTTTAGGTTTGGTTCTACCATGAACCATATCCATCCTTAATATATGTAAATGTCATTGATTGAATGCATCATGGATCGAATACGTTTTACCAAATATGTGACTAGAGCATTGGAGTGGCATCACAGGATCAGCACTGTTTCCTCTGAATTTCAGGTTTAAGTTTTAGCTATCATTCAAGCTAATCAATATTCAAGTTCATATTATCATATATGTATATAAGTGTATAATAGTTTTCAATATACTTTTATATACATATTGATATTCTAGGTAATATCAATTAGTTATCCTTACCGGCTTACCGCAGTGGGTGTTTGATCCTTCATTGTACATGCAATACTGTTGTAGATGATGGTCATCGCAAGTGTAGCCATGGAGTGCTTTCAAATACAAGCAATAGCCTCTTTTCTTCTTTCGAGAAGTGCACTCCAAAGTGTTTTTAACTTTATTCGATTGATGGTTGTGGTTCACATTCATTATCCCCAAAATCTGGCAAGAAGCCTGAAACAGAATGTACAAAGAGTGAGTATATATGCCTAATAACAGAAGCGACTCATATTGACAGACACAAAAAGTTGATGTAAATCACCATAGTAACGTATTTTAACAGAAATTTTAGGATCCCTACTGAAGTGAAAAAATTATGCGATCAGTGGAAGATGAAGAATTCAACATGGTAAGCAGCGAGCACCAGCACAGCAGTCTCTTTCGATCGATTTGTTGATCAATTGACATATGTTTGCTAGGTTTATTCATCGTTTTTCACTGACATGGCTTATACATTTCTATATTGATCCAGGCTTTATTCATCCAAATGGAAATTTAGGCCTCGTTTTTCATTAATAGGTTTCAAGGTTTGAAGTCAAGTTCATCCGGAATAAAATTAAAATTGTTTTGTTTTAATTTCAGAGTTAATTTACAAATTTTAAAATTATTTATCATGTTGATTATTATAATTTCAGTTATCTTTTTTGAGGTGTTGATTGTAAGATAAGTTTAGTTAATTTTAATTTAAAGTTATTTATCATATTAATTATTATAATTTAATTTTGTTTATATAAATTAAATAATTATAATATTTAATTTATTAGATATAATATTTTAAAGTAATATTTTTCAGATGTTTCAGATTACGAAACAAACAATCTTATAATCACCTCTTAATTTTAGTTTTCAGATCTTAAAACCATCTTTTAGTTTCAGATTTGATTTTCAGATTTCAGAAATTTAACTTTTTAAAAAACAAATAGCACGTTACAGATGCTTTGAATGAAAACCTATAGCAAAAGAAAAGAAAAAAAAACTTCCCTAGCATTTGGCATATAATGTAGAAATTAAAATCTATCTAGTAGTGGAATCAATTGAAGCATATGTAGTTGATTGGGGTTGGAATCGGATATTTTGTATGATCCATTAGTCTTGTAAAAATTGAAAATAACATAGTAAGGTGTTGTATTTTCATAATTGATAAGTGACTGATAATTGTTATAATATTGATTGATAAGTGATTGACGCTGATTACTGATTACTGAATTAATAAGTCTGTTTTTTTGTATGTTGAATCTGTATTATATATATCTAATATTAAAACTTGAACACAAGAATAATACACTTATATTACCTTTCTTTAACATATAAACATAAATAAATCTAAATAATCAAGTTTGTAAATAAATACAAAATGTATTTTAATTTTCTTTAACATATATAAACAAGAAAATATCTAAAACATCAAGGATCTTTTAACATATAAACATGGATTTTAACTTTTCTTTAACATGGTCGGGGAGTAGGTGGATAGAATAGGGTGATAGTGAGTTGGAACGTGGATGATGTATAGATAATAGGATGTTGGGTAAGTTAATTTTATCATCAATCACTTTTTTTTCTTTTTTAAAAGGAATTTAATTCCACGCACAAGGTAAAGAAATTATATTTTCTGTCACTTAATAGAAAATTTCAAACAAAAAGTCCTAACCCAGCGGTAACAAGTGTTAAGAAGATCTCCAAAATTGAGAGTTTGAATCCTATCGAAAACAAATATGTATATTTAAAATAGAAATATAAAAAAATTTAAATTTAAAGAAGTTCTCTTGGAGCATCGGGTTAAAGTTTACAACCATTTTTACATAGTAAAGTTTAAGTTCATAAGATTTCAAATATGTTTATATATAAACCGAGTTTCAATTTTGGTGAGCTAATCTCAATTTTTGTCTCCTCACTCCTTAAATATGTGGCTTGCATTTTTTTTAGATTTTGCTCTAATTTAATCTTTATTATGTTGAACCCAATAAATTATTATTATATCTATATGTGACATTACACTTTATGATATAGCACTATGTAATGATTTAACTATTACAGATTTTTTTTTAATAAATCAACAAGGATTATAATAGTAGTTATGAAAGAAAACTGGGAAACAAAAATAAACAATGTGAGAATACCATGTGACAGGAGGAGGCTATAGAAGATATAGATAGATTTTTTAATATTATTTATTATCCTTTTTTATGTATTTAGATTTTGAATTCAGTATTAGAGGTCAATCCTTCGAAGTCCCTTTCATTTGATTATCACGGTTTCATAAACTCGTCATCCCTTAATCATTTGATGATGTTAGACTGAAATCATTAGAGCATCTGCATCAGTTAAACAATTTTTTATCAGTATAAAACTATAAACCTGTTTTTACCTAAAAACCCAATTTAATAATGATTACATATTTGTATATTAAAATATGTATTTATTAATGCCAAGGGTGCTACAAACAATCAAACATGTCACAAACGGCTGTTGTTGTTGCCCTTAGGAGTTGTATATTGACATGAAAAATAATTTTCTTAGACTACTTTTAAAAAAGTATATTTAACTGTGACCATTTGTGCCTTTGTCCACGACTTGATTGATGTTGATGGTGCTTCTGAGCATGGTCGTGCCGGCAAAACATGAGATGTGTCCACGGAGTACAACAAATTTTGGAGAAGTCTCAGAATGTCCTTTTTGTACCTAGATAGATCATCCATCATGCCTTAAAATTGAAACTAAAATCAAACTCTCCAAATTTGTAACCATAAGTCTCTTTGAAAGTAAGACCAAAACCAATAATAGATCATCTTTAAAGAGCAGATTGATGCACCAATAAATACTTAGTTTACATAATAATGTTTTATTGACATATGTACAATAATGTAAGAATCAACAATCTCACACCTACCATCAACAACTTAACCCTCAAAAGCTTTAAAGAATGATGATCACATGCATACATTGTACATGTAAGCAGACTATTGTATGTACATATGCATATACATGTACTCTCTCTTCAATCAAAGAGCAACTACTGACCTAACAAAACTGTTTCCGGCAAGGCGGCAACCAAAGAGCCAGCTCCCCCCCCCCCCCCCCCCCCCCTCAGGTACCAAGTGATTCTGCAAGAAGAAGTGTGTGCCACCAGCCACACGCCACCACTCTTGGGATGCAGCCTTCTAAAATGACTTGAGATGGAATGTTACGGTCTATTACGTCTCCCAGTCCGAGCTGCAATGTTTACAATGGTCAGCAAATACAACCATGGATGAATTCTTCTGGTTAGAGGTGAGCAACGTGTAATGTACCTGGCCATACTTGTTCCATCCCCAGCAGAACACCTTCCCATCTTCACGAATTCAAAGCAAAACGTTAGTTGGGCCATTTAATATTTCATTTACTACTTTCGGTAAAGTGAATCTGGAATCTATCATTAGGCAAACTTCAAAAGGGGTTCCTTCACTTCATGATCAAGCTGCACAAGCTTTAATGGAGGCAACTACCCCGATACGTATAGAATCCCATTTCCCATGCATTGATTGTTTTTGGAAGGAAATTTATCTGCTTAGCTATATAAGAAATAAAAATGTCCAAACAGCATGCAAAAATGCATACCCGTAACTACAGCACTGTGTCGTGCCCCACAAGATACAACTCTTGCATTCTCATTTTCCAGACTGGGAGCATCCAAAAGCCTTGGTAAAGTCTGATATGTAAACCACAGATAAAAACAAGCTAGATCAGGTATACAAACAATTATCCCCCAAGCATAGGAAAGAGGTGGCCAGTTCAACATGAACATTGGTCAACTTGGGTTGTATTGTATTGATAACTAGTTTATTAACCCATGTATTACATGGATACTTTAAAAAGACTAAATATTTTTTGAGAACATAAACTTATAAATGAATACACAAATATTAAACTTTTTGTAGAAAAAATCCAATAAATATAGCATATATCTAGTTTATCAAAAATTAAATTCAAATTTAATATTTATAATGTTCTTCAACTATAAAATTTTCTATACAATCAATGTAGGATGTCATGACAAAATTTATGATAAACTTCCAACTCAAACTTGATTTTATTTTTTATATGCATTTGAGATTAATTTAATTTAAAAATAACTAAAAATTTATACCCGCGATTTAAATTTAAACATATAAACATTAAACTTCTTTAAACACAAAATTCAAAAAATATAGTATGATCTAGTTATTAATATAAATAAGAAAAGCCCACAATATTTATTCTAAATTTAGTTTATAAAAATAACATAAACACTAACATTTAAGTAAAATATATCACAATTATAACTGTTTATTTCTCAATGGTCGTTGATATTATTATTAAAAAGAAACTTATCTGTTCTAATTTCTAATTAACAATCACGATATTAATTTTTCTATCATAAAAATAATTTTAAATATGAAAGTATTTTAAAACAGATTTTATATTTTTCTTAATAATAAATTAGTGAAATTAAAAATCTAATTATGGAAAAAAAAGGCTAAATCAAAAATTTAGAACATGAAAGGAGTAACACGTGGCATGAGAAGTTCAATTTTATTAATATATATATATATATATATATATATATGAATTAAATGGATAAGAAAGAAATCCGAGATAGCTCAAAAGAAAATGGATTGAAGGTCTTGAAAATTACCTTAATCTAATATGTTAATTATGTAATATACTTTTCTACAAACCTCCCAAAACTTTTTTATTTAAGTACATTAAATTTAAAGTTGTATATTATAATTTTTAATCAAATTAAAGACATCAATTGCAAGTAAGTTCATATTAAAAAGGACGAAAATGCGTTCACGGTCATTTTTTATCCAAGATTAAAGTTATCTGTTTTGTCCCGTTACCCAACCCACTAACCCACCTTATTTTCCACCTCTATATAGAAGTGCATGGACTCTTTGCTCTATAAAACAAGTATTAAAACTTCTGAAGAATATCACAATTGGAACTTACCTCGGCTTGATCAGTGCCTGTACCCAATTGGCCAAATTGGTTCCCACCAAAAGCATACACATCACCATCAGCTGAAATGCAGATTGTATGCCAGAGACCTGCAGCAACGCCATCTATCCGTATGCCCAGCAATGATGATACACATGTAGGGCTTAGCTCATCATCGGTACTTCCCTGACCACACTACAGCAAGAAATACAATCACAGCTTAGAATCCCACAACATACAAGCCAAATGACTTTGTAACAATAATGGAAACTGAAGAACATAGATATAATTCAAATTTTTGTCCGTTTTATCGCCTTTCATATAGAACTTCATCTTGAACATTCAGTCTGCTTTTTCTCCATCATTTCTACCTTACCTACATGTCGATTGTGCAGAGCAAGTCAATATAGTGGAATCTATACCAATACAGGAGCAACTTTAACATTTAATAAAAATATAATGAATATGCATGATGCACCTAAATAAGGATCAGGTACCATGATCTTTTGCTGGATACCAAAAAGATACGACAAAATCCATACCACCAGGTTTAGTATTCAGCAACAATTGCAAGGGAATACGAAGCTAAGTACTAAAAGCAACTCCGACAGCACATTCAGCCTAAACATGCGCATTCCATCTTAATAAGCAGTTAAGCACTAAACTCTACTTTTAAATGATAGATCCACCTGGCATCTCCCCATAGAATCATTAAAAATAAAAATAAGTGCAGTACACTAATGAGCAAAGAGGGGCACCTCCACAATAAGCACTTTTCATATAATCAAAGAATGAACCATGTTCAAGCCATGTCGTTGAAAATTATTTGAAGGACTGCATTTGGTGATAACTTATTAGAGTCCACACTGTGTGCACCAGCAAGCTCACGCATCCACCTACATTTTGTCCTGCTGCTAAAGGCTACCCGCTTTCCAAACTCCATGTTTGCACATAACAATGCAACAATCACTCTAGATAATATTATAATCAAATCTAACATTTGAAATCATATGGAAAACTTATGAACAAAACAAAAAGATGTTTAGAGGATGTTTAGTAGAAAATTTGCATGTTTCTCAATTTTCCATCTCCAGTTTTGTAGAAAATATTTCCCCATATCCAGAAAACATTTTAAAATTATGCAAGTCAGAACAGAAAAGCTTTATGATACAGGAGATTTTAGAAACCAATAAAATCATTAATCATGTTTTCTGCAATCATTAAAAATCGAGTTTTTTATTGAATACACTGTCTCCATTTTTCTGGAAATATTTTCTGTAAACACAATATTTGAACATGTTTTCTAAGAACCTTTTTCTGGAACACATCCCATCTTTCTGTTCTTAAACTTCCTTTTAATGTGGAACACCACTTTTCACAGAATTTGATGCAATCCAAACCCCAATATCCAAGAATACTGCCTTTTCATCATTCCACTTATGTTCCTTGCCATTATTGTACATTTTGGCTAATTTACCACTCACAGGGCTCAACACTTTATACAAGGCAATCATCAACTCTAGATTATTTTATAGCAGAGCGGTCATACCCATGGCATATACCTCGTAGACCTGTTTGCCCCACTGTTGGAATAAGACGCCCAAATGACTTACTCATGAGGAGTGATCCAAGTAATCGAAATTGGCTCAACATCCACTCTATATTGTCTACCAAGCTCCAGTTCCACTAGCTGAAAGAGAAGACACACCTAACACCAAGGTGGCAAAGCATTTACTCTCAATAACAAGTCATCCATGAATACCATAAAGCTCATTTTTAATCATTAACATATCATCTTCACCCTAAAAAGATAAGTTAACTCCATGTAGCATGATATCCCAATACACACGTCCATTTCTCTTATGCTCCAACCATTATGGAGACACTCGCACACCCTTCGTATACAAAACCTATATATCACTTCACAACCTACAACTAGTAACGAATTGCTCAAGTTGTAAGCAGATAAGAGGGCCACCATCCTCTACGTTCATAGCCCTTGCAAATCATGCTTAGAGGACCAGCAATAACAGACAAGAACAACATCAGCATGCACTGTCCACAGAATAAATGACACAATTGATTATGACCATATATCCTGCTCTGTTTAATATGTAGACTATTAGTTGGTTCTTACTATGGATCCGTCGACTATCCACACACGCACAATTGATATTAAAACTCTTCATATTGATTACTAGTACGCACGGACCGAGAATTAGACCCAGACAATAGAATGGTGGAGATGGTTTCTCCATAAGACACATCACAGTGTACCACACACAACGGCATGAGTGGAAAACAGTTGACTAGTAACAAAAGAAATTGAACCAATGTGTTATGTGGTTTTGTTCTCACTTTTGGCTAGGTGATATGACTAGGATGTGACCCCAAATCTCATATGATTGAAGAATGGTATCAATTCCTTGTAGGTTCTTGCAACTTACACAGGCACGACGAAATGGGACAACCAAAGGTTCGCACTCCTAACAAGTAAGCCATGCATACGGAGCCAGCAGGTTGAGACTTCACTGTCACAGTAAAATACAAGTACAAATGTGCCAAACTAAACACCAGGCTCGTCACATACTTTGAATGACATAGAGAATGCACTACCATACCTCTTCTCATATGATATTTGTCCACAATCCAATGCTTCATAATTTCTTTTGGAAACCTCATGTAAACTCCTATTAATTTGTAAGAAGTCCTTTCGGACCGATATTTTTAATTCAAGATTTTCCCAACAAAATATGGTGCTACTAAATAAAATTACTACTCTGCTAAGAGAATCAAATTAAATTGTATATATTACTAGGATCAAACACTACCTCCATTGAGATGTTATGCATCCCCTGTTTGTGGAATAAAAATAGGCAGTTAATTATTTCAATTGGTCCATTGCACTATCTGCACCATGAACGCCTTGTGACTATTGACCACATGTGCTAACAATCTATGACTTATTTAAAGAGAACACTTGGACTTTAAGTGGCAACATATAAATATATAATAACAACATCTATGAACTCTATGGCAGAAAATGAAATATCGATCTTACAAAGTCATATTATGAGGGAGAAAACCAAACATATGACATTCATGCATTGTGTGGCAGTTAGGCTCAGTAAGATGGTTTTGAAGAGTTCTCGTCCTACTTCTATTCCTAGGATAGAAATTGACAGATTGTTATTCGAAATCAGATCAGTTATGTGTAGGTAAATCAATTAAGAATACACACATACCACGCAACTTGCATTTAGGTGAATCATGAGTGGTCTTCCCGATACAGTGGAAATGTCTTGAATCACAATTAATGTAACGTTGACACTTGACACATAAGATATCAAAGAAAAACTTCTAGCAGGAGTGGAAATCTCTATGTCCAAAAGTAATATTAAGCTCACTTGTGTGCTATAGCACTTGGCATATCTAAAATACATTTCAAAATGGAGATTTTAAGTTGTAAACTCCAACACTTATTGAAAAAGAAGTATATGTCAACACATTGTAGAAAAGGATATAATAATTAAATATCCTGAAACCATAATCTATATACCAAAAAATGATAATAACATGTCGATTAAGAGCATGCCCCAAAAAGTAAAAAAACAAGAACAATTTTTTCAGAGCAGAACATCACCTGTCCATATAGTCCCCAACCAAAAGTCATTAACGCCCCAGTATCTGTTGATGAATACATAGAAGATTAAAATCCATTGGTGGCGAATATATTTAGGAGAATGTGCACTAACAACATGCACCAAAATATATTCTCACTATCACAGTTTACAGAACTAGTACATCATGCATGGAAAATCATACATAGAGAAATTATATACAGTTGAAAACCATACCAGTAATTACAGCACTATGCCGTCCACCACAAGCAATCCCTTTAATGTAACTTCCAGGGACTCTATAAACCTGCCCTTCTGATCCCATGCTTCCTCTGGGAAGGGTTGTGGATCTGTCTTTTCCTACTGAGGAAGTAGCAATGCAAGGTATAGGATGTGGAGAAGATACCATTCGTATGCGAGAACCCAAACCTAGCTGCCCCTCACCACCATAGCCCCAACCCCACACCTGTCCGATATCTGAAACTTCAGACAAGTTACAATACATTAAGAATATTACCCTACACCATGACAAAAAATAAAGCTACTCTAACTGGAGACTTACCTGATAATGCCAATGTATGTCGCCCACCAGCTGCAACTGTGGCTATCCTTACTCCTGGATTCAACGCTACCAAACAAGGCAAAGCTGAGAGAGGTTCATCACCCGATGACGAGCTTTCAACCGCTTGTTTGGTTGTCGACACACGTCTTCTCTTTGAACCTTCATCTCCAACTGCTTTACCGTCTATGCCACCGGTGGATCTTGATCCCTGGGAGCGAGGACTCACTAAAGTACAGTTGAAATTTAAATCAACTACAGTTGAAGTAGTTTTAAGAATGACCAGCATAGACTATAGAGTCAAAACAATTTACCTTGTTCCGTCAAAAACGGATTCTGCCTCTCATACACGTCTTTCTCTGTACTTTGAGCCGTGTTTGGGTCCCCAACGACTTTCCCAGTGGGGACACACTCTTTCCATCCCCATGTGTACACCTCTCCTGCCACTGCAGACAAAGGGTGAGGCTTATTTGCAAGGATTTCAGAAAAGAAAAAGGACAACTGATGGGATCAGCATGTTTGAATTCCTCCAACCCCCTCCCCTTATCTTGTGGTCATGGATGACAATAAGAAGTTGATGTTTGAATAACAATTCAAGGAAATCTGGAACCCCCAATGAAAACATTACTGTACAGCAGCAATTTCATAAAACTAATGAATACAACACACAACACATGATATATGACCATGTTCGTTCCACCTTCTGTTCACAATAATCAAAGGGACTAATTTACTACTAAAAGCTCCAACTGTTTCACAATGTAGGCAAGCTACTAGAATAAGTGGCAGATTATCCTTAGGTAGTTACCCTTGGTGTGTCTGTAAAAACTAATGGTTCAATTTTTTATGATGATTTATTTTGAACAGCAGGAGACACAAGACCGTCTTTCTTTTACCAATTCTGGCAGATAAATGGATAAAAATAGAGACAGCTGACTAGATGGAAAAACCAAGCAAAAAATATTTTATCACTGTCTGCCTCCACATTTGTGACGATTGCTAAGAAAACAAAGAGGAATGTTGCAATAGTGCAAGAGATTATGCTTGAAGCATAGGAACATTTAAAAAGATGATGCATGAGTTTCACAGTAGCTGTTAGAGAATGCCAAACAATTATAGTTTAAATACAGATAAAAGCAGTACCTGTTACACAAACACAATGTGCCCAACCTGCTGCAGCTCTTACTATTGAAACCTCTTTTGGAAGAGGGAAAGGTTCTGGCGTTTCCTTAACAAAAACAAATAAATAAACTCCATATTAGCTTCTTTCAGAAGAAACTCAATAAACAGATCAATAGATATCAAGCTGCATTTTAATACCCCATGTTTCCCTGATGTCACGTAGCTTTGACCGAGATCGTCTGTTGAACCCCATGTGATTAGCTTCCCCATATCTGAATGAAGCAAGGCCAGTTAGGGAAAGGACAACCAAGTCCATATGAAATATAAAATTTTATAAGTGTACAACACACAGGCATTAGAACTCTGTCTTTGACAATATAGTAACCATCAAAGGACCCCACACGGGATTGCTCCCAGGGTGCGGGCACTAAAAAGAACTGAATTCCGCAATATAGAGGAACTCAGAAATTATTAATTCCACCCTAAGAAGCAGCCATGAACAATATGGAAAATGCTTACATTTTGATCCTAACCACAACAGCTCAATCAAATATGAATGTTAGCATTAATATATGTGTGATTGATTGAGAAATTTCTATTTTTATTTGGTGATAAACGAACATATCTTTTTCACCAAGCCAAATGCTTTGCTTTAAATGCAAAAACACGGTTCTAGACTCTAGAGTTCAATTGTTTGCAAAGACCATGGTTTGCTTTAAATGCTAAATGTGCCATCGTAAGCATTTGATTAATTCCTTAACTCTTCAGCTAGCAAATGGGCTTGAAGTCTCAATAAATTTCATACAAAGGGAAAAAAGAAAAATGAAATGGCCAATTGCTTATTGGATGGAAGGGGAAATATGATATCGACTTTCAATTACACTCAAGAATTAAGTTGCTCGGTAATTAGTGAAATGAAAACTTTGCACGTATAATAGATCAACAAAAGCAGAAGTAAGATTTTGATAAAAAGCTTTTGGAGTTCACAAAAATGTCCAAAAGAAACCTGACATTCCAGGTTTACAACACTCGTCCATTTCCCACAAAATATACATTTGACTTCCGATTGTAAATTAGTTCTGAACATATGCCAAAGAAGATACAAAAAAATTACAAAATGTATACTTTTATACTGAAGTTAACAAATTTATCTCGAAATCTATACGGTTCATATGAAGTGTTATATAATAAGACTTGTGATTGTTAGTGAATCAGAAAGAAACTACCGACCTGAAATGGCCATAGCGAAGCCACAACCGCCGCCACAAACATCCATCCAGAGCCGACCATCCTCAATTGATTGCGGGAGCCTAACTTCGATCGGAGACAATATCGGCGACCGTTGAGGTAACGCACCAGGTAAATAGCCCCACATATACACCGACTTCTCTTCACTCTGCATCTCCATTTTCATATCCTCATCACCTTCACCATTCATGTCTAAGTTTCCAAAGCCCTAACTAAATCTCAGCAGCACAGCAGCGAGAATTAACGCAAACAATGTGTATGTATGATTGATGTTTCCCTCTTAAGGTTTTGGATGCTTGAATCTTGGAAGAGTTGAAGTTTATTTCTAGAAAGTGCCCTAAATCGTAGCATGCGACTAAAAAGACGGGGCGTATCAATTTCGGGGGGAAGGGGGTGCCACGTTGGATGCTCGCGTTGATGTCTGTCCACGTGGCGTCATATGAGCCGAAGGATGGGTTGGGCTATTCTGAGCCACGAGTTCACGAGAACTTTCTGGAAGGTCGGTCTATGCCTTATGATAACGTGGTTAGTTGGTGTGTCCCGTTTATTTAATGCCACGTGTCCTTCAAAAATTTACAAGGTAGATTTTATAATTATAGTCTACCACATTGGAATGAAAATTTTCCTAGACGGTATCCTCTGGCCACGTGTCCCGCGTTGCCATTGGTTTTCTGGGGTTGGGCCGTTAAAGACGAAAGGTCCAAGATACTCTACCAACCTTTTTATTTGCCAAACCATTTTTTATGTTTATATTTATGATTTATGATTTATGATGGTGAAATGAGATATATTTTTGACCAAAAATTTTGTCAGAAATACATTCATAGTTTTTTTTATGTTCAGTTTCTTAATTTTTAGTTTTTAAGGTTTTCAGTTTTTAGGTTGAAAACACATTTTTGAGGTTTATCTTTTGTTTTTAATTTAGTCGTCCAAATCTATGTTATAAATGGAGTGAAAAATATAACCGAACAAACTATTTAAAACATGTAAACACACTCATCTCTAAAATGTATTTTCTTGAAAACCATCTTTTTTCAGTTTTATTAAAAACTTCAAACTGGAAATCTTCGTCTCCTAGCGCACACGTAAGTTCTTATACGAAATTAATAATCGTAACTATTTCAAACTTCCTATGATTATAAGTAATAAGTAAAGAGGTGGCAATTAGTGTCCAATACTTTACCAAAAATAATTCTATCAAATAACGAAGTAACCAATATTTTTCTTGTGAAATTATCAAATAAATTATTGTCATGTGTATTGGTTATGTGTCATCTTAATTCTTAAGTAGCCATTAAATGAATGGGGCCATCAATTTAAACTCCATGTTGTTTTGTAATGCATGATTTTATTACAAATTCAGTATTTATATTATTATACAAATTTAGTATTTGAATTATTATACATAATGATTGGATCAATATTTATTTAGATAGAAAAATATGCTTAAATCTAATGCAATTGATAAGTATAATATTTTTTTTAAAGATTTTAGCCACCGTCTTCCTATATTAGCTATGTCTCTACTATCAGAAGTATGTATGTGTGTGATCGTATCAAACTAAATTGAAGTTGAAAACTCAAAAAAAAAATCAAATTTAATAACGAATTTGTACAATATTCATTTTGGTTTTTATACAATTTTGCGTTTAGCAAGCCAAAATTTTCATTTTGTAGTTTTTAAGAAAACACATTTTAAATATGAGAATGTGTTTAGAAGTGTCATAAATTGTTTTTGTGTTTTCATTTTTCACTCGCCTTTATAACATAGATTAGGTGACTAAATTGAAAACAAAAGTTGAAAACCTCAAAAATTGTGTTTTCAAGTTTACTTGTAATTTTAAAAACGAAAATTGAAAACATAAAAAAAAAAAAAAACAATGGATCTGAACGCGTTTTCTAGAAATCCTTGTTCTCGATGAAATTTTCACCGAAAACATGTAAACTAAACGGACTCTCAGCTTTCATGTTTTTTACTTTGAAAACAAATAAATCTAATTGAATCGAAAAACATTCAAGAAAAATGAAAATAAAAACCAAATGTCATGATATTGGTTCAATTCGGTCCCAACATGGCTATTTAATTTCATTATCCAGTCTCTACTTCTACACATGTCTATTTATATACATATATATCCATTAACAAGTTTCTTTCTAAACACCACTATTATCCAATATGACTTATTATAGAGATGTATGTTTTACACATCCTTTTATCTTTTAATTATTTTTATAAATAAGAGGTTAAAGTTCTTTATTTTTTGTAGTAATGTTAATTTTTAAAAATTCTTTAGAACCACCTATTATGTTTTTTAGTTAAAATCAGAGTTCAAACATTTAATTTATGAAACAATTATACAAAACCTTAACAGCCATCTAGTTACCTTTTATGTATAAACCAATAATTTAGCATTTCCTTCTTGTTGTGTTTGTTTTGTATTGAAGAACCCAATTTAACAACCAAAGACTAGAGTGTAAGGCTCATTGAAGTGAAATTACACAACTTAGACGACAATTACTTAAAACAACAATTGTTACATTTTTTTATATGTCACTTCTTTTACATAACAGTTCAACTATTTTCATCATGCATTCATTAACCAATGACTCGTTTTAAACTTGTCATCATTTTAAAAACAGATAAAAATGTGTAGGTCTTAAGTCCAAATTGAGAGCAAACATGAGTTTATGTGAGTAGATGTTCATGTTTTATTGTTTGATTCAGTTTTATGATTTACTAAGTTTAAAATTTGGATAAAGTTTTAAGGAATTCGTATCGACTTCGAGGTTGTTACTTGTCACTATTTTATTATAGTCATATTAAAGAGGTGTTTCCCTGGTGGCCACCAAGTTTCCATAAGGGGCTTGGGGAGGGTTGTTACCCGAATTCGATCCTCACTAGAGGCGGATTTTGGGGTTTTTCCATTCAGGTGAACTAATCTATCTTTGAAGCTTTTAATCTAACTAGGAGATTGTGGTGGGAATCAAACTGGGATCTGTCGGCACTTGGGCCTAGGCGATAACCACCACACCAGCCGTTCAAAAAAAAAAATAAAGAGGTTTTACTATTTTTAAATGCACATAAATGCAGGAAGGGGTGAACATAATAACCGTTCCAAAACCGAATAACAATAAATTGATCCGTAATAATTGAAATGTTGCTAAAACTGTTCATATCCCTCAGTTTTTGAATTTTGGTTAAACTGGTAACAATGGCTGTGTTTCTATTTTAGAAATAGCATCCTCATTAGTAACTGAACCGTCCAATTTAAATTAATTATAGTTGTTAATTTCTTTTAGGGTTAAAGTCATACAAATGTATGTTACTTTACTGAAATTACTCAAATGACTAATCTAGTTATTTTTTTATCACATTGATACTTGTACTTAAATTTTGTTGTTGAGATTGTACTTTTGATTAACTGTTCTACAGGTAATGATCTTATATTTGTGTTTTTAGAAGTATGAAAATGATTTATATGCTTATGTGGATTTTCTAAATTATTTATATTGATCAAAATCGACGTAAATATACGTTGTACTCCAAAATAACTTGTCGATATGGCACGTGTAACCAGTAAGTGTGTTGATATGGTAAATCCACGTAAGCATCATGTCATTAATAATCTGTCACGTTGTCATTTGAATCAGCAAAAACTGTCATATCAACATAGTTATTGGTTACACGTACCATATCGACAAGTTATTTTGGAGTACAACTACCATCTGGTCAAAAAATAAAGTTAATTAGTCATTTAGGTAAATTGAGAAAAGTATGTTGCATTTGTACGTCTTTAACCCTTTCTTTTATTATAGTTTTGATATCCAATATTTTGTTGAATTCTTGTTTATTCAATTATTTATCTAGTTTTTAAAAAAGCATGATCATAATATATTCACAATATATTATTATATTTTTGATACAATATATTAATTTTTTATATTGGATTGTTGTTCACATTTATAAGTTTTAATACTTAAGCTCTTAAATGTCATTTTAGATTATTTTTAAAGCGAAAAAATGATATATTATGCACATATTGGACATTTGCGGTTAACCGATAAGTTAACCGCACCACTAACTCTTAGTTGTTAGCTATAAGCCTAAAACCAAAAATTAAGAAACTTAGCTAACCGATTGATCAGTTTAAGACATTAAACTGTACGTGAAATCGTCTCAAACTTTCCTTATTGAGGGTAATAAGAAATGTTGTGAGGTTTCACATCGCTATTCTTCTAATAGTTTAATGTGTGTAAAGTATGTAGCCATTGAGTTAGGCATATGTTCCTCCAACTTTTTAGGTTTCGTGGTTTTCCCCTTCAACAAGGCTTCGGCCTATTTTTGTGGTTGTGGGCTTTTGATTGTCCTTTGTTTTCTTATACTTTTTAGAAAAGAAAATTAAAACATGACAACTTAAACTTATGCAACTTCCGACCTATCAAAAACCAAACATGTTCTATTACATGTGTATGGGACTATGGAGTCTGAAAATTCAAATATTTTTATTAACAATGTTCTAAAATTTAGTTACATATCAACAGAGTGAAGACAATTAGTAATAAATATATATATGAATTAGCCAAAAATAATAATAATAATAATATTGTCATAATCATAATTGTTCCAGCTTCCTTTTAAGAAAACTTATAAAGTGGTGATCAAAATTATGGGTGTAAATACATATATTTGAAGTTTTATTATGGTAATATTAATTAGTATTATTCGGTCAATAATATTGTTTTCTCTTTTAAAAAAAGAATATTTATTGCCGAAGTTTATTTCACATTATATCTCATCTGAATACTAATATTCAAGTGTTACGATCGTTACCATTGACAGTTATTGTATATCTCATCCTTCAATACTTGGCCACTCAACTGCAAGCGAAAAATACTTTCTTTGTATTATATAGTCTATGGTCTATACTTGTCTTCTCCGACAAGGTTATACTAGTGGCCTATTCAATATCCATTTTGTGAACTTTTGAACACTTATGTGACGTTTGGTTCACGGAATGAAAATTTGAAATAATTGAAATTTAGATTTTAGTTATTAATATGGTTGATGTTGAATGTAGAAGATAGTTTTTAGTATTAGTTAGAGATGTAGATTGAAATCTAATTCACATATAGATTGGAATTTAATTCATGTACAAGTTGGAAGGATTGTCAAATTCCTATACACAAGAAAATTGATGGAAAATACATAAAATTTAAACTTTTTACATTATTTCTTAAAATTTTTAGCAATCTAAATTTCAATTTTAATTCCATCGAATTCCATTACACAAATTAAACGTCACTTTAGGTTTGTAATTGGACTTTTAGAGATATGTCCATTTAGTTGACTCGACTTTCAGTCTTATCAGACTTTTGAACACTTGCGTTTCTTTTCACTTGCTCACGAAACGAGATCTGGATTACTAGAGTTTGAATTTTAATCCGTTTAATGTGTTTTCAACTTTAAATTATAAAATGATATAAAAGAACGATCATAATTTATTTCAATTTCATTAAAATCCATCTTTGAATAAATTTGTCATACATAGCAATTTGCACAGAAATTTAAATTCTGACATTTCACTACTCAAATGTCTAGTTGACACAAGATACCATACATATCAAGCTATCACATCTCACTAAACACAACTTTCATTCTACAAGTCAAATGCATTAGTAATCTATTGATTTGCACCGACATCATACTTTATCTTGAGAAAGAATAAAATGTTTTCAATTCCACAAATGATATATCATGATATTAAATAGGACCAGGGTCGGGGTCGGGGATTAAAGCGTTTCTCATCCCCATCCCCTTTTAACTAGGGTTCGGGAAAGTCAAGTCGGGGTAAGATTTTTTTTGCCAAGCCTATTCATTTGAAATTTTCGAAACGTGATTGCGACAAAAATTTGTGCAACGGGTCCCTTCAGTTATTCGGTGGCTAGGTCCGCACTGCTTTCAAGCCTCTTAGATTATCAATATGAGACAATTATCAACACATGATGACATGTATTATTCAGAGTTAATCGTTTATAGTTTTATTTGATGTAATTAAATTGTGTAGAATAACCATAAGGTTAAAAGAAATATAGTCCGTACGCAATAATTTTTAAAACAAACTATTACTACTCTCAAATCATTGGTAATTATTGGGTTGATGTGATCCCCAAAACTTCCTTTTCCAAATAATTGCTCTTGCTCATCCTCATCATTTCTTGCATTTGACACGTCAACATCATAAGACCTACCTTAATAGTATTAGTAATATTATTATGATTACTATCTCCCCTTGCCCAAAGGCCCACAAAGATAATTGGACTTTGACGAGATTTGTATTGGGCCATTAATGGGCCTACACCAAACAGAACCCGTTGGTACGAAAGATGTATGATACGAGTACGACCCACCAAATTGGCATTTAGAAGGGAAATGTGATAAACCTGCAATCACACAACACAAAAGAAACATGTAACCCATCTACAAGCCACTTGTTTATTGGGTGGTCTATCTCAATTCTTCTTAGCAATCAATCCGTACGTACAATCATGCGATGCTTGCATTAATTGTTGTCATTTTCTTTTGCATAAAACAATTATTGAATTTTATGATTTTTTTTTTTATCATAACTGTACTTTAATACTATTAGTTCCATTATACTTTAAATCTCTCATATTTCTCTCATACGTTGTGTTTCTACATAATAGAAATGGATGGAAATGCAAAGAATTAAATGAAACAAAAAATATAATCGTTTTCCTGCAAACTTTTTGAGGAAGAAAATGGATGAAAAACCAATGGTAAGGGTTAAATTTTAAAAGAAAAGAAAGAAAAATAAAAACTTGTATGAGATAGTATCGTGTTCTCCGTAAGTCCCCTACCATTCCCTTCATTGTCCCCCTTTAATTTGTTTAAAGAACATAATGTCACAATCTTCTATATCTTTTCTCATAATAAATGCACCTTCAAGAAATACATATAGCAACACTTTATTTAACACTAAAGTTAGTTATTTATAAATTGCTACAAGTTAAGGGTTGTTTGTTTACTTTTTAATGAAATCATTAAAAACTCAATTAAAGACAAAATGATCTGTTAATGATTTCATTAAGTTTCAAACAAACGGGACCTTGATTAAGTTTATTGATGATTATGACAGACGGTTGTTTGGGTGAATACTAGCATTAAATTATACGTTAAAAGAAAATAAAACTAGTTACCTAATATATATATATAACAATGTCTTTTAAGTATCTATGATCTATATCTATATTTATACTTCTTTTATTTATAAATACTAATAAAAAGTAAATAAATTGTCATTTGTCACTAGTTCACCACCTCACTAAAATTGCCACATGTCTATACATCCTTCCTCACTAAATTTGCCGCATGTAATACCTGAGTATTTAATCTAGCTAGTATTATTATATAAGAATGTATTAAAGTTGCCAACATCAACATAATCTAATGTTTTTATAAACAATTAAATACAATTATTTTTATTGGTAATATAACTGTTATAACTTATAAGTAAAAAGGTATGTTATTATTATGAAAGTACTTTATTATCACCGATAACTTAATTGCATACCACATTAATACTAAAATATGAAGTTATTTTAAATGGTTTGAAATTCTACACAAGGAGACATGCTCAAAGCATTTATAAGTACGAATACAAGTGTTGAAAGTTGAAACAAAAGAGAAGCTACTAAGCTACCTGGCATCAAAATATTACATGACGAATATATGACCATTATATATTTATATTCATGCAAAATATAGAAATTATTGTTAAGACTTTGTCGTCATGAAAAAAGAACATTCTTAATATACATATAAAATAAATGAGACTCGCTTTCACGTTTCATTACGAAAGATAAAATGATAAATACAACTTTTTATTTTTAAAATAAATGATAAATGCAACTCATAAACATAAAATCAAATCTAGATTATAATATTTATATATTTATTTAGAAACTAATTTTATTAAAACATAATAAATCTAAATCTTATATTATCAATACTTATTTATATATCTAATTAAAAGTTTTTGATTATGTTTATCTAATTATTAAAATATTTTAAGATAAATACATATTAAACAAACTTATTAAATATTTGACAACTTTAAAAGATAATTTGCAATAGTACAAAACATATTTCACATCATTTTTATTTCTTGTAATAAATTATATGTAAATTAAAATATCAAATTAAATCAATTAGAATATATAAATATACAAATGTAAAAGTAGATACTATTAATGTATATTTATAAAGCTAGTGGTATCAAAGTGTTGTGCATCAAAAAAGTTGTGGGTTCAGGTTCCACTTGAGACGTAGACGATAGTGTAACACAGTTAGGTAGTAGTGTAGGTGGTCTTTAAAAAAAATAATTGCCATAACTATAACGACATTTGATAGTTAATGATAACATATGACAAACAATTAATGAGTAGTCCTTAAGATCAAAGCATATCGAGTGTAAAAGGGCATGTGCGTGATAGAATTATATGGCAAATTTCATGATATTGCATCGTGTCGACGTCACATTAACTATCCCTAATAGTCGTGCAATGTGGTATTAATACAATGTAACAAGCCTCTAATACTTTACATAATGATATCGATGTTTTGGTCAAGAACTAGTCCACCCTTGTTGCTTGTTTCAATCAAATCTTACCCAATTTGGTTGAAATCCAGGGCCAGTGTTAAAGCCATTAGCGGACAAATTACAATTACCATTATAAATAAATTCTTGAATTATTAGGTTTATCTAAAATAATACTAATACTAAAATACAATAATAGCCATAAAAGTTTGTGAGGCATTGTCGACACAAACATGTCAGCCACCAAAGTTAATCGGACTCTCCAAAGTTGTAAACGGTATACTAGAGATAGAATGGATCAAACGGTCATGGCTCTTCCACGTTCTGGATCATGAGTGGTCCAAAATATTATTACATGACCCAATCGTGTGGCTAAAATCAGCCTCAGGAGGGTTAGCTAGGTGGAACAGTAAAATACGATGGAGCCGCTAGTACGGACACGAGTTAGGTCGTGTCTATGGGTCGGGTTACATACAACATAACGAATCAAATGATATGATGGGTCCAATTTGGTATCCAGTAGCCCAATCATTACATAACGGTTGCAATTTCGTTTTGTGTCATCCTCCTATCCACTTGATCTCACATTAGGGGTCCATCCACAATCAAGCCCATGTTGGAGTGAAGCGATTTTATCTCCATCCTTGAATAGGAAATAGTTAATTACTTAATCGGCGTTTTTTTTTTTTTAAGATACCATTCTGAAACTTTATAATATCATATACATCCAACTTAAAATTTTAATATCATATATATTTCTCCTAAACTTTATTATATTGTATATACCTAACTTAAGTTATTAATATCACATATATCCCTTTTAAACATTATTAATATCGTATACACCTAAATTCAATAATTGATTATTTTTAAAACTCATAATTAATATATTAATTAATGACCATTATACTCTTTTTATTTCTCATTTTAACTAAACTTAATAATATCATATTTACCCAAACTTAAATTAATTCCGGATATTCTTTTAAACTTTTACTATATAAATTGTTCCTCGTAAAACAAATTTGCATTAACAATATAATCATTGAAAAACTTTGATTTGTCTAAAAATTGATTTCTTTACTAACGAAAATAACTCTGTATTTATAAAACATATATTTACTAATCACATGTAAGTTCTCAATGATTATATTGTTAATGCTTTGTTTTATTATGAAAAAATTATACTAAAAGTTTAAAAAAATGAATTATATAAAATTATTAAGAGGGATATGATATTAAAAATTAATTTAAGTTGGGTAAATATGATATTTTGAAGTTTAGTTGAAAACTAAAATAAATAAGGGTAGAATGATTATTAATTAATAATTAATATTAACTATGAGTTTTAAAAATAAAAAAATTATTAAATATGGGTATATATAATATTAATAAGTTTGGTAATCTGAAGAATGCAAGGTAGATGTGATTTAAAATCCTAAGGGGAGGGGGGGGGGGTGGGCTGAGTTTTTAAATAACAAAGAACGACGAGATTTACGAAATCATGTGATTTTAAATACTTAATGAAATTTGTGTACCAAACACAATATTTTAAATGAAAATCCCAATGAATTACAGAAAATTCACGAACCAAACGCATCCTAACTCTTGATGCATGGATTCCAAACATGCAACAAACATTAATGACTTTTGTCATTGCATTGTAACGTGTATATCATTTGTGCACTTATAACACATGTTTTTTGTGTTTTAAGTTTTATTTGTTAAGACATAAGAAAATCTTAAATTGATTTTATCACTACCATATCTAATTGGTTCAATAAGCCATAATACACAAAACAACAAACGGAGCAAATCTTATAAACGTCTGGTTTTTTATATTTTTAATCATCTTATGTAGAAAACTTATCACGTTATCATAATGATTTTTTTTTTCATAGTTATCTCTTAACATATGCCATTTATACCTTTTAAATCAAAATATATATACTAAGGAAAAAAGTTAGAAACTACTATATAAAATACAAAAGTGCATACACCTAGATGCATTTTAGAAGACTGGCTATCTATTGGAAATTTAGAAATCATAGGGGCGTTTGTTCGCAGATTTTTTTCTTTGTGATTTGCATTTTGTCAAAGGATTTGCATTGTGCAGCATTTGCATTTGTCAGGATTTTGTCAAAGAATCTACGTTATTATATAGAAAAAAATTGTTAATCTGAAGAATGCAATGTAACTAGGATTTAAAATCCTAGGGGGAGGCTGAGTTTTTAAATAACAAAGAAGGAAGAGATTTAAGAAATCCTGTGATTTCAAATCCTTACTAAAATCTGCGAACCAAACAATGGATTTTAAATGCAAATCTCAGTGAATCCCAGGAAATCAGTGAACCCTTTGGGGGTGTCTGGTAGAGAGATTTGATGGGAGAGAATTGTGTTTTCTCTTGTTTGGGAGAAATGCTCTCAATTTTTGGGCGGAGAATTGAATTCTCTGGGAATTGTTTGAAGGCTAAATATGGAGAATTGCAATTCTCTCCATTTGGTAGAGAAATTGTGAGAATTAACTATTTTGTGTCTCTACTCCACCTGAGCCACCATTTCTCCTCTTTATTTCTCTGTTGATACCAAACAAGATACACAATTTCAATTCTCCACCCATTTTCATTTCTCTCCAATTCCATTTCTTCCCCATTTCCATTTCCATTTCCATTTCTCCTAATTTCTTTTCTCTGTACCAAACTGTAACATCCTCGAATTCAATTACTGTAATTTGGATCTATTTAGGCGAATAATTTATAATTAAGTTGAATTATGAGCAAGAATTATGTATTTGAGATATTTAAAAGTTGGTTGTTATTTTAAGGAAATTAAAAAGTTTAAGAACTTTGAAATGATTATTATGAATTATAAAAGTTAGTAATGATAAACTAAGAATAAATCAGTATTTTATGGAACCGGTTAAGTTGAGGGGTGAAATGTGCAAAAATGATGAAAGTTGAATAAAAAGGTTAAAAGGCCATTCATTTTCATTTCACTCTCTCTCTCTCTAAAATTCTCTCTAATTCTCTCTACGCTATCTCACAAACCGACCGGCCGATTATCGAGATTTATACGTCATCGAAAAGATCTCGAGGAGTACAACAACAATCTACGGTTGGATTTTTGATTTCGTACGGATTAAGGTAAGAATCGACTCTTTTAAGATTTTGTGTTTCGGTTTTGAAGAACATAAGTTCGAATCTGTCATTTTTATGCGATTTAAAGACGATTTTGCTTGAGTTTTAGCTAGAATATGATAGTATATGTGTAATAGAATCAAACCTAGGTATAATACTTGATATATTCATGATTTTAGGCTTTGAAATGAAGGATTTAAGTTGTCAAGATGAACAAACTCGAAAATACCAAGAACACAGTCGAAATGCAAGAACAAACTCGATTTTTGTACTAAATTCGAGCAGGAATTCGAGTTTGACATCATGGATTCGAATCTAAGGCCCTAGATTCGAATATGGTTCGAATTTGTCCTTAGGAGTTCGAGTTTAGTCATTAAATTCGAAGGAAATTCGAATTTAACCCCTGAAATTCGAATTTGATGCCTAAAATTGAAAACTCACTCTCTAAACTCGAATATTTTGAATGAAACACATAAAATAACAAGAGTTATTCAAAGGACAAGGTGTGAACTTGAAATGGGTTCAAACTTAGTTGTGGTTCGAATTTGGATATGGACCCGAAATGGGGGAAAAATATTGCAAAACTTACGAAACTTGGTCTTATGAATTTAAACGGTTTTTGACTCGAGGTATTGTTGCAACTAATTTAACAGGTCCCTTGTGGTGTTGTTTAACCCACAGTGGGGTACTTGGTGGATCCGGTTGATAGCCCGAAGAGAAATAATATTGAAGTTTTATTTACGCACCCACTGTGAGTACAGTAGATTTCGCATGTTTATATATGTTTTATGTTAAGCTTTGCCTGCTGAGACCTGTTGCTTCAATTATTTGTTTGAAATTCTACTAACTTGCGTAGATTTAGATGCACATTCCTACTTGTTGCATGTCCTTTCGATTGTTGTGCATCTATTGATGGACCGGTGGGTCGCATCGATTACTCTGATGTTACTGTGCTATATGACCTGGAGCTGATCCCTCATAGGCCCGGTAGACAGTATGTCATCCCCGATCGTACGTTTGTCTCAGATGGTATGTTTAAATGCCGAGCTTTGGGCTCGAAGGGGGTGCGACTCTGGTCCGTACTTAGTGTACGAAGAGGGTATCCGATGTTGGTCATCTGTGTTATCCTTGGGCTTCATAAAAATTTATAAAATGCGTAATCTTTGTATTCACTAAGCCTTTGCTTATTCCCGAGTTGTTTATTTTCATTTTACAGGAAAAGGGAAGTCTACCGCCGGACCTTATAGTTAGGTCATTTGGGAAGATTCGGAAGATTTGGTACTATTTAATCGGTAATCATGTTTTGGGACAATGTTATATTATATTATGGATGTGTAATAATTTAATTGAGTGTGTAGACTTAGACTTGGTACCTTGTAGCACCGTAAGGGTGTTTGACACTGTTGCACTACTTTATTTATGTATTTTAATGCTTCCGCACTTAATCTAGGTTATCAGATCATTATTGTAATTGTGTTTGATGATAAATCCTGGGTGTTATGTAAATGGTGGTTGTTGTGGCAAGGGTGTCACACAAACGCACCCTTAGGGGGCGTTTGGTTCGCGGATTTTTTTTGTGGGATTTGCATTCTGTCAGAGGATTTGCATTGTCTGGGATTTTCATTTATCAGGATTTTAAATGCTGTCAGGCGTTTGGTTTGCGGGATTTAACAGGATTTGCATTTCTGAAATCCTGTTTGTTTTGCAAATCTGTCAAATGATTTGGAATGTTTACATGAGAAATGACATAATTACCCTTCACTTATGTATTTTTATTTTTCTATCTATGTATTTCTTGAATGATTTGTTAATATAGTTATAAATAATTTAATTTTACTTTACTTTAACAAATTTATTAATTAATCATAAATCATCAATTAACAAGTTATTTCAACATAAGAAACCAGAAATATATTATCAACATATACCAACAAATCTCAAAAATTTATAAAAAACCTATATACCAACACATACCAGATTTTATTATCAACATATACTAACATATACCATAAATTTCAACATTTCTGATTTCATAAACAAGAACATATATGAAATCAGAAATCTCATATATGAACATAAAAAACCATAGACAGATCAATAGATCGATAAATTTATTCAACAGATCGAGAAAGAGAGGAATGCTGTCAAAGAAAAATGTTGAAATTGAAAACGTAAACAGATAGAGAAAGAGATGTTGCGAAATTAGAGAAAGATCGAGAAAGAGAGGAAGATACCTGCGTTTGCTGCACGAAGAAGAAGAACCAGATGCTGACCGACGACGGGGGGGGGGGGGGGGAGCACAGCCGACCGGCGACGGGAGGGAGCACAACGGACTGCACAAAGAAGAAGAACCAGATGCTGACCGGCGACGGGGGGAGCACAGCGGACCGGCGGCGGCAGTGGGGGAGGGGGGATCAGAGGCGGTAACAAGGTGAAATGGATTATACGCTTGTTTGTATTGTTGGTAGGGTTTAGAATGGTAATATTGTAAAGTGTCAAATGCTATCTAGATGGGATTTCAAATGATAAGGGGGGGGCCGGGTTTTTCTAATACAAAGGAAGGGGGGATTTTAAAAATCCCGGGATTTAAAATCCTGGGTGAAATCCGCGAACCAAACGCGGTATTTCAAATGCAAATCCTGCGAAATCCTGCGAAATCCGCGAACCAAACACGACCTTAGAGAAAATATAGATGCGTACACGAAACTGATAATAAGCAAACGCCACATTACAGCAAAACTTGTAGAAATTTTAAACTACGCCATACTTCATAGTCCTCTTGGAAAGCCCACCAGGCCACCAATCCTTGGAAAATTTATTAATTGGGCCTGAGAATGCTAACCATTCTTTTGCCACAAGCCTAAATGCCTAATGCCCATTTTGTTGCTAAAACTATGATATCTTGATATACCCATTCTTTCCATTTCTCTAAATCAATACATCAGAATTTGCTTTACCCACTGCAAGGAATTTCCAAATGGATCCTAATGAGGCTAAATAAATCCTTTTAACTTGCTATTTAAAGATCTTTAATAACCCATCATTCACATCATACATGTTTATTGTATATTTTATGTATTAAAACATTTATTATTTATTTCATGTCTACCCCATTTGGAGGATACAATCACGTGGGGTTTACAACCTTTTTTATTATGTGATGAGAGCTTTTATTCTCAATGGAAAGAATTGGATAATTGATTTCAAATATAAGTTTTATTTCTTTCATTTATTGTCCAAATGAAAAGAATTAATAGCATGAAAAAAAGAATATAGTTTTTTATGATTTTTCCTTTGTAGTCTACGCTAATATTTATGTATGTCATTATCATTAGTTAAAAAAACTTGTAAAATGAAAAAAATTCATTATACCAAATGCCTCATTATAGATTCGACCTATGAAACCATAATACAAATTATAACCATCGTTTACTTACTAAATATGTAATTTGTTTAAGAAAATAACTATTTCATATAATATACATTATTATAAATATTTCATCAAAAAGTTTTAAAACATGTATAGTATTGAATGCTAATCATGTTGCTTTATTGGTAGCTAGTCCACTATGTGGCTGGTCCCCACAAAATGTGTATGCGTGGTTTGACATTATCCTATTCCTTGACACATGTCTCATTAGCGACAGACTATGCCAAATTGTTATGTTATAGCTTATCTGCTACTCATAAGTCATAAACTACATGTATACGTTTAACTACATATCAAGCTTGAAGTTTGTAAACAACTACTCAACTACTTGTGGTGTTTAGCGGTTTCTATAGTGATTTAGGAACATGTAGTTGATGTTTTGTAATAAATGATGATGTCATAGTTTTAGACATAACAAGTACCTTATGGTTTGGTTTTGCTTATTATTGTCTTAGTTCATTAGTTGATATTATATTACTTAGCTGAGACCTTAATAATATCCTTAACGAAAGTTAGGTCTTAAAACACGTTAGCAAACCCTATATGTAAGTTGGGCTTTCCTAAAGTTTCTTCTTTTGCATTAGCGTAGTTATATCATAAACAATATTTAATTATCCTCTTTTGAACATGTTAGCAAACGTCATCTATAAATTGTGTTACATAGTTAAATGAGTACAAGGTTTATTTATTTATTTTTTATATAGACTCATTTTGTAAAATTTACTTTTACTAACTATGCCTTTCTAACACGTTACATCAACCTTATTAATCAATAATAATTTAATGAACATATTAAAGAAAAAATATTTAATTTTTAAAAATGTAGGATTTTATGTCTCCTTTTCCAAGACGTTGGATGTATGTAATTAACTAGGTTTGTCTAAATTTTTGGGCAGACTCGTTTCGTAAAATTCACTTTTATCCCGAAATAAAAAAAATAGATAACTAATTTTTGGAGTCGCAATATAATAGGGGCTTAATAAAGGGCGTGAAATGAGTTGAAGTAGAAGTGGAGGGTCCTTGTTGCATATATCCATAAAGTCCAGTCGGTGGTAATTGTGACCGAAGCCAAAGGGGGGGATTCATTCGCCAGTCTTCATCGTCTTCCTGAAATCACGTAGACACTGTTTAATACATACACAGGAATTAATTAATAACTCCCATTGGGCGTGGTGTTGGTACAGAAATTCATACATGTAATAATAATATACAGCAAGTGGGACTGTCTTCATCACTTCACTGAATTGCTGCCACAATTGAAGCTCTCGATTATGGTGATGAAAATCCGTGTACGGTTACAGATCCTTCAACTATTAGTCAACGAATACGTGTATTAAAACAACACGACGCACAGAGCGGATCAGATCTGCCTGCAAAGATGAAGGGATTTGGTTCCTTAAAATCTCCAGTTATGGTGAAAACTGCCGCTTTTGCCTTCGTGGCGCTAGCTTTTTTCTATTTGGGTAAGCATTGGTCTGATGATACTTATCAGCAATTGATCTTTTTCAGTTCTAACTCAGATTTAAATGTCAAAACCCCTTCCATTTCGATGTCACCTAACTTTAACAAAACATTTGATGTCAAGTCGTTAATTAACGACACGAAAGAAGTAGAAATAGCACCAGATCACACGTTAGCTGCAATTCCCTCCGCATTGCTTTCTCCGCCCCCTCCTCCTCCGCAGGCGGTGGAGAGGCTAGGGGTAGTGGATGAGAATGGAGTGATGAGGGATGAGTTTGAGGTGGGGGAGTATGATCCCGATGTGATGGACAATAGGAATAATGAAACGAAACTGGGGGAAGCTGATACAGGGGTTACGTTTAGGGTTCCGAAATTTGGGACTTGTCCGGTTAGTATGAGGGAGTATATACCATGTTTGGACAATGAGGAGGCCATTAAGGCGTTGAAATCCACCGAGAAAGGGGAGAGGTTCGAGAGGCATTGCCCAGAGAAAGACAAGGGATTGAATTGTTTGGTACCAGCCCCCAAGGGTTACAAAGCCCCAATCCCTTGGCCAACAAGTCGCGATGAGGTAAATTGTTTTCTTTACTTTTCGGACTTGCATAATGTGCTGTGAATTTGATTACACTTTTGTTTAAGGTACAAATTGATGTGAAGATTTATTGTTGACTGCCCAGTTTATGTTCCCATACGGGTTATTAATAGACGATGAGGATTTTGTATCTCTATAAACATCTTACAAGGTCAACCCCATAGGGCCACATAAGGTTAGTTTGACCCCTACTAGTTTTAACTCCTTGGGTTACTTGCCTTAAAAAAAAACATCTTGCAATGTTGTCAAAGTCACCTGGAGCTAACCCTGTGTAAAAGAATGGGCAATCCAGACTCGATTGTGCATTCCTCTAATTGTCGATGACACATACATTTGGACTTGTAAGCAAAATTGGAGAAATAAACTAAAAGAAATGGAATCTTATTCTAAAATTGGCAGCTTAAAGAATCTGGTTCATTAGTTCATACAGGTTCTGAATGATCTCTTATATTTTAAAGGTGCATTTTCAGTCCTTATATGAATATAATATTTGTTTTGCAAAATGATACAGGTGTGGTACAGTAATGTTCCTCATGCACAGCTTGCTGAATACAAGGGTGGGCAAAATTGGATTACCATAGACAAGGATAAATTCAAGTTTCCTGGAGGTGGTACACAGTTCATTCATGGCGCAGACCAATATTTGGATCAGATTTCACAGGTACAATCATAATGGAGTTCTTGCAACGTTCCTTTCTTTCTCTAATTACAAAGTTGATTCTTTTGTAATGGAGCTTACATCCTGGTATCAGGCATGATTTTTCTTATGATACTTGATTCGTTTTGGTAGATGATCCCTGATATTGCATTTGGACATCATACCCGTGTTGCGTTAGATGTTGGATGTGGTGTAGCAAGTTTTGGTGCCTATCTATTTTCAAGGAATGTACTCGCTATGTCCGTAGCTCCAAAAGATGTACATGAGAACCAGATTCAATTCGCACTAGAACGTGGTGTGCCTGCAATGGTTGCAGCTTTTGCAACAAGGAGACTTTTATACCCGAGCCAGGCTTTTGATTTAATTCATTGCTCAAGATGTAGAGTCAATTGGACTCGTGATGGTATGTCTTATGATATGTAATTGTTTATATATAAAGAGAAGTGGTGATGCCATATGAATGCCTTCTTAATTCTGGTCTGTTTTGCACCACATACTACTGGCCACTGTATATTAACCCTCACTCATTTCATTTATCCCAATATTACCCTAGTTTTCTCTTCAACGGAATTCTTGTTTTTGTGACCAGCTCTATTTTTTAAGAAGATAATGACCAGCTCTATTTTATGAGGGAATCATTATTGCCTCTATTGAATAGGGGATTATTTATTTATCTCCATAAAGCTTCATGATGAGGAGTGAGGGCAATAATTTCATTTCAATGTATTTTTCTTCGTCTGCTATGACACATGTATGTCTTTTAAATAACATTACTACAAGCAACTATAAGCAGGTGTATGGATTACTTCTTGATATCCGAATGTTGTATGCATGTATTTTTAATCTTAAGTATGTGGATCATGGAATAAATCTATCTTATATATATTTTGAGCATATGTTTTTAATGCATATTGATAGCTCCATTTTTGGCTCATACAGTCTACACAACTCCCGAGTCTCGAATTGTGCATACTCTAATTTCGTACTCTGATTTTCTTTCGCTTTACATGTATTATCATGAAGATGGGATTTTGCTACTTGAGGTTAACAGATTGCTAAGAGCAGGAGGATATTTTGCTTGGGCAGCACAACCAGTTTATAAGCATGAAGCACTTTTGGAAGAACAATGGGAAGGTAACATTATTAATATATAAGCATGAAAACTTCTCAGTTTGGGACTGTTTATTGATTAATACCGAGTCTGAAACCAACATTTTCGACTTGACGTAATCTTTACTTTATTGAATGCTTACTAGTCATTACGAGCTGGAAGGATAATCATTTATCAGACAACATCTTATACATAATATTGAATTCCATTTTCAGTTCCCTTGGAAAGTATCAAAATAGTAGGGAATAGCTTATACATTCCCTGGTGGAGGTCAAGTTGTGAAATTCAAATTGTTTGTAACTTATTTTCTTGCTAGCTTGCTAACATGCTCATTGGCAAAACATAATAGTATATCTTTTACCTTATGTGCTATTATTTTCCTCTCAGAAATGACGAATCTTACCACTAATCTTTGCTGGAATCTTGTGAAGAAAGAGGGATATATTGCGATATGGCAGAAACCCCTCAACAACAGTTGCTATTTAAGTCGTGAATTGGGGACTCTACCACCATTATGTGATGAGAAGGATGATCCAGATGATGTTTGGTATTTTTCTATTCTCTGACTCATCTTAAGTCATGTGGTCTTTTTGTGTTTTATGGTATACTTTAATAGATCAAGTTGCATTAAAATAGATTTTGTGAAAGGTGACTTGTATATGACAATATGATGGGGATTTTAGATCATTTGAAAGACTTTTCTATGTACAAATTTTAGGTGATGCCGACCGATGCGTCTTGTATTGCTGACCCCAACTAGAGGTCACAACTAGATGTCGCAAAGTGGGTAGCTAAGTAGCTTTGGGGCTGGGTGAGGGGTCAAGTCGGGTTGTGTCAATGTTGAGTTGACCAGCTAACACTTTTTTGTCCATTATTTAAATGTGTGCATATATATATATATATAGAGGGGGGGGGGTGCAATGAAAACCACCGTGCACCTGAAAACTTGTGAAAACCGCACTGCACCGCCACAAATGCATCAAATTCCCCGCGTGATGCATCAAAATTCCGCGTGATGCATCAAAATTCCCGCATGATGCATCAAAATTCCGCGTGATGCATCGCCTTATTTACGATCATGCCACCTTGTTTTTCATGAAATGCACCCAATCGGACGGTATGCGTAGGTTTCCATGGTTTTCATGTGCATAGTGGTTTTCCATTGAACCCACCCCTATATATATATGCAGATCATTTAAGCATAAAATTACTACTTTACCCTCTATTTTCAATAAATTTTATTAAAACTTCTGTTTAAAATTAAATTACTACCTTACGCTTTAATTAATGATTATTAACATGCAGCTATCACTTTGTTGATAGAAATGAATTTAGTGAGGTAAACATCTATCTTTAAACCCTACTTTTCATATATTTTATGAAATTAAATATTCAAATAAATAACTTTTTTGACCTCCATTAGAACCCACCCGTGAACCCAACAAACAAGATTACATGATTAATATACACCAACATTACCCAGTCGTTAGGAGGCAAAGATTTGACAGCAGTTGTTGTCTAGTCATATATCTTTTCTCAACTTCTTTCTGGGTTCTTTTATCTTTTTATGAGGCCATATTGTGGTGATGGGTTGGATGTTGCTGGAAGCCTGGAAGAGATGTCGGATGTGCCAAGTTGAGTTTCCCGGAAATTTTTCGAGCAGCAAAAGAAGCATCACATAATTGGAAAACTTATAGAGGTTGGTGGTTTCAACCATTGTCATGTCGTTCTTCAAAAACATGAACCGAAGAATCACATAGATAGAAAAAAAATGTTGGAAGAAATGAGACATGGGAGCTCTCAGGGTGAAGGGCATACCACCCTTTCCAACTTTATAAAACAATTAAAATTAAAATATTTAATTTTATAAATATTTAACACTATACATAATTAAAAGTCACCTAATTAGAAATAAAAATGAAAGTTGAGAAAGAGAGTAAAATATAAGTCGAGAGAAAGAGAGTATAAAGTAAAAGAGAGTAAAATATAAGTTGAGAGTGTATAGATTGAAAGGTGTGAGTGTAATGTATGAGAGTGGGTATTTATAGAGTGAAATTTTTTATTTTTATTTAAACGATCATGAGACCGTCAAGGGGGAAAAAAGAGAAGAGAAGCCGTTGAAAGGTGGGTGCGCCCGGGGGGGGGGGGGGAGAGAAATTAGTCGGGGTCGGGGTGGTGTGGCCGACCGCGGTGGCCTCCATCCCATGTGGCAAGGTCGCTCCTCTATCGGGGTGGGTATACCCATCCGTCTCATGATGGTGGCGACGTTACACAGAGTTTTCCTGCAGTCCTTTCACTGCAGCTATGAAGTTGTGAGCAACTAGCTTTCCTGCGGCAAGGGAGGACCAGAAGTGAGAGACTGAGAGGAGTAATAAACTGATACTGAAAGCAAGGGCAGAATGGGAAAAAAAGAGGGCTGAATGTGGACCACTAGTATCTTTTGACTTACCCAAAAGTCTGAACGCATCCTTTAGCTTAATCTAATAATTCCAAACAAACATGTTATAGAATGATTGCCCAATTTTTTTTTCCATTCAGTGTTATCAGTCTTTAACAAACACACCTTAGAGTGTTAGGAAAAAACTGGAACTGAATTCATCAGAACGGAGAGTGATTAACTTGGTTATGAAATTGAATTCATTATAATAACTTGTACACATGAAGAGCTTGAACATGAATATTATTTGCTCCAACCATGAAGTACAAATATAGGAACCAAAATAAAATATCATCAATAGAATGTTTCATCCCCCTTTTCTTGATGGAATTCAAAATCAATCATATTAAATTGTTTTCATTTCAGGTATGTTGATCTGAAGCCATGTCTTTCTCGACTGCCAGAGGATGGATCTGGAGCAAATATAACCACATGGCCTGAACGACTGAATAATCCTCCTGAGAGGCTCCAAAGCATAAAACTTGACGCCTATGTATCGAGAAAGGATCTCTTTAAAGCAGAATCAAAATACTGGAAAGAAATCATAGATAGCTACGTACGAGCTTTACGCTGGAACAGTTACAAGCTTAGAAACGTGCTGGACATGAGAGCCGGCTTTGGAGGGTATCTTTCCAAATGCACCGTCTTTCAACAGTTGTGGATTTCTTTTGTTTACCTTTACAGCTCTCATTTATACCCAACCTTTTGTACTTTGGCAGTTTTGCAGCAGCCTTAATTGCCAATCAACTAGATTGTTGGGTCATGAATGTCGTTCCTGTTAGTGGTCCGAACACCTTGCCTGTCATTTATGATCGTGGGCTTCTAGGAGTCATGCATGATTGGTATAAATTAGTCTTAGTATATTCAACAACTATATAAATTTTTGCATTTTCTCTTGCAAGTTTCATATATACATTCCCCATCTTGATCCACTCCAAATCACAGGTGTGAGCCATTCGATACATACCCAAGAACCTATGATCTCTTGCATGCAGCTGGTCTCTTCTCGATTGAGCAAAAAAGGTGAAACCAGTACATGCTGCTGTACCATGAGTTTCTTTAGCTTCTTAAAGGGTTAGAACCCGTAGATATTGTTGATGTTAAATATTTGATAACCATATGTTAATTCTGAAAATCTATATTTATTCTTCCTGTTTGTGTTTAAATCAAATTTTCTTCATACACTGAGTACAGTTTTTCCCTTTCTTTGGGTGAATGTTGTAACTATCAGATGCAACGTTAGCAGCATCATGGTTGAGATGGATAGAATTCTGAGACCTGGGGGACGTGTGTACATTCGTGATTCTGTTTCGGTGATGGATGAACTTGCAGAGATAGGGAAGGCCATTGGTTGGCGTGTAGCGATACGGGATACAGCTGAGGGCCCTCATGCAAGTTATAGAGTTTTGACAGGAGACAAAAACATGCCCAGGTAAACTCCTCATACATACTTTTATTCTTGGAGAGCAAACTGCTTGACGTTTCTATCTATTCTGAAGAAAACTAGAGAGGATAGGTTGAAGGGCCATCAATTTTTACAGTTGTATAATTGTAGCATATTCAGAATGAGGTCTTGTACATCATAGTCGGGTATGCCCATTTTGTGGTTATAAGTTATGTATGCTTACATTAGTTGCATTGAAAAAAGAAGAATTGATGCATGATTTGTACTTGTGCTGTTTGCGGAAGGGGATTATGTAGGGCTGTAATTGAATCAAATCAATACGAATAGAGACTTGTTTATGTTCGTTCATTTAAGTTTAAATAATTAATCGAACAAACATAAATAGCTAAACGAATACATTTTCTTATTTATGTTTGTTCCTTTAGATTTAACTGAACAAACTCACAACATGAACTTTTAACAAACGGATTTCTTTGTTCATGTTAATACCTTACTAAATTTAAGTAGTACAATATTGGTCGTTTAGATGGGTAAACAAGTATAAACAAATTTATATTTGTAAATGGATAAACAGAGCATTTGTTGTTATCCTTTTAAACATTATAGTAAATATATAATTATATGTTTACGTTAATATGCCTTTGAAAAGTCTGTTTCGAAATATTTGTTTTTGAAAAAAAATATATATATCTGTATTTTAAAAATTATACTCATTAAGTGAACGCATATTGGATGTAAACGGATGAACGAGAACTTTGTTTTCGTTTATTTAATTAGAAGATCAAAACAAATGCTTACATTTATTTGTTTGATAAAGATTAAAGGATATTTTTCGTCCTGATGATTTATCTGGATTTACTTTTTTAATCGTAATAATTTCAAATTTCGTTCCTAATTTGCTAGTTTTGTTCGGTTTTAGTCACTGTGTCGTTAAACTTAACATCTAATAATTAACTTTATAATAACAACATTTTTTTTTTTACCTTTTCAACTATGACACCCTTAGTTATTATGGTTTTATCAATTTCCATTTACAGTTCAAATTTTGTTTTTTTATTTATTATTATATTTATTTTATTTATGAATATGAATATAATTATTTTTTAGTATTTTACTTATATTTACTGTTGTTGATATTTTATTTATGAATTTTCTTTTTTAATAACTAAGTTTATATTCATTATTAATTTTAACAGAATACTTATTAGATTGTAAGAGTTAGGGCCGTGCATGATTCTGTTTTTGTATAAAATCGAAATTGGAACCTATATGTATCGTCTTTAACCCAAGTTTGTGCGGTTAGGTTGTGGGTTTTTTTTTTGTTTTTTTTCCCTAAACATTTTTAAATTAAAATGAAAACTTTAAAAGCATAAATGATGAATTATATTTAAGTCTACTTCAAATTAAGTAAATTAAATAATTAAGCTAATGTAATCTAATTTTTAATTTTAATTATAAAGCGTAAATGATGAATTATATAATGACCCTCAAGTATAATAAATAAAGAGTTGTATGACGTGTAGAGAATATATAAAAGTAAAAGATAAAAACATGAAAACTATATAAATTTAAATTTGGTGTGGTTCGAATTCTTTCGGTGCGGTTTTATGGGAAAGCCCAAATCGAACTGAACCTTGTGGTTTTTTAAGACGAAAGACTGAGCTTGCCGTTTTTTTATGGCTTGATTTTTTCGGTTTGGTTTGATTTTATTCAGAACGATTAAAAATAAATATGACTCATCGTTTTTTATGATTTTCAATTTAAACGAACGGAAAAATGATAATGCAATCTGATTTAATTTTTTCGAACTAAAAAGACTTCAATTACTTTTTAATTTTTTTGGAATGGTTATAGCCGTTTTAGTTAATGGTTCGTCATTTTTTAGGTCGTAGGTGACTATTGCGTTTGGAAAAGTGAAATGAGTCTTAGTTTTATATGCACGGGAATTAAAAAATCGGGATGAATTATAATTCTATCCGTTCGAAATAATGAAAATTTGATTGAAATTTTTTTCCTTCAGTTGGGTTGTCATTTTCTTTCCCTGATCTTCTAAACCGAAACAATATATTTAATTTAACGAACAGATAAAACTATAATTTATTCTGTTTTTCTAAACGAAAATAGCTACAACTATTTATTTATGATTGGAAAATGAAATTGAAAGAGTTCATTATTTTTACTGATCGAAAAAAATAAAATCAAAATAATCCGTCTTCTTTTATCAAAAATTTGAAACTCAAAAGAGTTTATATAATATTCGTAAATACAAGTGATATAATATATACTTATTATTAATTAAGTTTAACATAAACGTAAATGAATGATACAAAGTAGATATAAAAAATAATTTTAAATTTTACAAAAAAAATTAAAAATATAAATAAATAATTTTAATGTAATTAAACAATTTTCAATAACCACCACCACCCCAACAACAACAAAATAAACAACGAGACATTTAATCGAAAAAGTTTTTATATTTGATTATTTTTTGTGAAACATGTTAAACATGAAAACATGTTTAGCATGTTGCAAATTAACGTTGGACTAATTTTATAAGTTTTAATTAGTTTGAAGACTTATTAAGGAGAAAAAATAAAAAGAAAGGTAAATTTTAGGTTTGTTTACGTAATTTTGCTATATTTAATGATAATTACACCCATATTAATTTTTAGAAACAAGAGTGGTTTGCTTGATATTCGTAGACTCATAGTCAATATGAGACAAATAACAAATAAATGTTATAATAAATAGTATAATATTTTATTAGGTTTTTGAAAAAGAGATGCATTGCTTTATTCGAAATCAATTGACCATCGACTGCTATATATACTTTATTCGATTATTTAAAAAAGAAAATTCTAAAATTATCTTTTACCTTAACTTTAAAAATTGATTTTATTTCAACTCCAATGATGGATGATTCTGTGGTACAACACGATACATAAGTGGAAGCTGAATATATGCTTCATATCATATGATTCCAAATTAAGTCTTCGTTTCGATAGATTTGATCAAAATTATCAAACATTATCTTCGGAGAAGATAATGTTGTTTCTTTGGTCTTTAAACTCGACATACCAAATATATTTGCAAAACGGTTTTTTCTTTGTCATCATCGAAGGATTCCGTGGATATCAATGCCTTTGACATTGCTAAAGGACATGTCGACTTCCATCAATAACTAATATCATCTTCGAATATGAATTCGTGGTAAGAATTGAATGACTATAACAGAGGAGGGAGTGGCTCATGGTGTGGGTGCGGGGAGCCAACGTGGCTCTTGGCCCCTAGCGGTCACATCACCTCCCGAACTCACCGCCCCAAACCGACCCCGTTTCGGTGTCTCTCCATTGGTTTTCCGATTTATTATGGTTATCTCTTGAACCGCACTACACACACTCAATTAAATCTAAAACATTTCTTCCGCTTTAAAGCCTACCAGCTCCATCCTCAATCATCGCAATACCGTGAGCCATCACATATTTTGAATATTTCCACAAAGGATGAGGAGGAATCACAATTTAATCCTCTATTAGAGAACAATACACAAATTTGATATGTATTTGGATATATGAATTTGTATTCTAGATATTTAAATGTTTGATTTAATTTTTTAAAAAATATAAAAAATATGGATTTTCATATATGTGGATAATTTGATATTCAAATCCAAAATTTTAGATATCCGAACTTTGAACACCCCTACTATCCCTACCCTACCAACATCCCTATTCCCACACCATCGTGTCCATATCCTACTCATCCATCCATCGTAATTTATTGTACCTGGATTTCACCTTACATTATCATACAACCATCATACGTATGCATATGAGTCAACAACTAAATGTGACATGTTAGCAAAAATCATTATGCCGGCATAGTAATCGGCTGTAAGTAGTATATTGATAGGTTATATTCTAGTACGAATCCCGCATGAGTAATAAAAAAAGTAAATTGGTCATTTAAGTAATTCCAAAAAAATATATTTTATGTTTAACACTAATTTAACCCAAAAAAACTTGAAAGTTCAATATATTTAGCTAAAGTAAAAAAAAAAAAAAAAAAAAAAAACTTAGTTCCTTAAATGATAAGAACATTAAAGTTGATTATTGTTTTTTGAAATGAACCCCAACAATGGGTGGCGGAAACAACCATGATGAAATCTTAGTTTTTTTTTTTTGAACAGCAGATGTTAGTGGTTAGTTGTTAGCATCATTGTTAGACACCTTGAGGGTGAGGATCAAACCCACACCTCCACCTAAGGAGAAACGCCATTGGTGAGGCTCAAACCCAAGACCTCAATCAAGGGGAACCCCTCCCACCTTTGGTGGTGGCCACTCGATCCAAGTCAAGTGGTTATGAAATCTTAGTTATGACCAAGTAATATGAATAGAATATAAATTGTAATCTTTGATGAATGTTAGGAAATACTAATAGAAATGGAAGCAGGTATAACTATAGTTGATGAATGATTAATGTAAGGGATGGTTTGGGTAAATAAGAAAAGGTATAAATGAAAATTTAGAGTTGGGGAGGGGATGTCCACATAGGCTATGAATATGATGATGAGGATTGGAATCCAGCACACAGAAAGTGATGCGGTGGACATCCACATGGGCTATTTTTATTGGACTTTCCATAAATGAAACCAAATTAATACGTAGGTGGCCTTAATGAAATCTTTTTAATATTTGATGACTTTTGAATACATTAATTATCGATCTCTATAATGTATTACACGTACACATTTAATTACCTCATCTGTATAATATAAACGCTAGACCTAAGTTTCCTATTGGCAGCTACTCCAACTCCCAACATATAAGTGTTATGTTGTTATGAATATAACCAAATAAGATTTGTGTTATATTTTGGTCTTCATTTATTAGGTTGTAATTGTACGTACATCGTTCATGGCATCAGAAGTGTGTTGCACACTTGCACATACATACGTATACATAAATACACACACACACACACACAAAATTTTATCAATCAAGCTTCTCAAATCACCATTTGATTTGCATCAACATTTAGAACAATTGATTTGCATTTAAGGATGTTCAGGAATTTTAAATTGCCGTTTTGTGTTTCGTAATGGAGATTTTCAAACTATCACTAGATTGAACCTTTTCTTAGCGTAATTGTATTTTTGCGTTCAAACCTAACTATTCTAAATTTAGCTAATTTTTGTATAGAAATTAGTTGAGTCGACTTGACGTTTGAAAAGTTAGGTTTGATCGAGCTTGAGTCGACTTTATACTGAGCTTCGAGCTTTAGTATGAAGCTCGGTTTTGATGATATTCGACTCGATTACACCTTTATAACCACATATAAGCCCTTCATTGTAAGGTTACCCATTGCAAGAATTTGATGAAAGCAAAAGCAAAACAAGGTAGAAGACCAATACAATAGTCAATAAACCATAAAGGAATGATGATCAAAAGTTCAAAGGCAGAAAGATACACCAAAGCACTCTGCCCTTCCATCCCTTAGATAGATAGAGAGGGTGGGCAGAGCTTTTGGTTTTTCATGTTGTCAAAGAGTTGAACAATGGTTTTTTCGTGTTGTTAAAGAGTTGAACGTACTTGAGGTAATCTGAGAATGAATGGCCATTCAAAGAATAATACTATTAATGACCAATCAATTATAAAAAAAACCATTAATGTATTAGTTGTTTCTTTTCTTTTCTATTTTTCACATATGAATGGAAATCAAGTATTACCATAAATAATGACTCATGGCACAACCCACCATTAGCATCTTGACATGCTCTTTTTTATGGGTGGTTGCTTCCACACTTTAGGACAAGAAAATTATTTGAATATGAAAGCAAGAATGAGAGATGGAGCTAGCTAGATTTATTTACCTTTCTTTTTTATAATAAACCATTTATTTTATTAGGTCAAATATGTTTTTAGTCCATCTTTATTTATCTGCTATCAAGTACAGACACATCATCAAACTATTCATAATCATATTCAAAACAATCGTTTAAAATTGCATGCTTGTGTTTTGCTTACATACTTCATCAAAACACTTGTTAGCTAGGCACATTATCAAACAATCTCATTTTATCAAACTATTGGTAATGGATCAAATTGTATTAATGTGTTAACCATCAATCAAAGGTTGTAAGATCAAATCTGACTCAAAACATAAGTGACAATATAAAAATTAAAACTATGCTATATCTATCTTTTATCGTTGGCACAAAAGAATCACACACACACTCTCTCTCTCTCTCTCTCTCTTAGATTTGAAGGACTCGACGCTCTTTACCTTCCACTATTTTCAAAAATGATTCTTTATTTCTTTTCTGAAAATTCGATCTTTTTTTAACCAATCTTTTTCCGTCTATTGACGTGTTTGGAAACACAACCTTCAAATCGTATATAGACGTTGTTATCAAATAATTTTACTATATTATTAGTTGTCATCTCTCTCTCTCAACAACAGCTTGAAACAGGGGATGTGCAATCATGACTTGAAAGTTGAAACGGTACCGTAACTGTAAATTATATTATTCATATATACGCAATATTAATTAATTTTACTACTAATTCAGACTTGATATAGGCAAATACCACTTGTATTGTAACAGTAAAGTAAAAGTAGCTAGCTACTTCCGTGATTAATTAGAAATATAATCATCTTTTTTAAAAGCAATGGCCAACAGTAACACCTTAACAAAAAGACCAATGCAATGAATGTTAAATGTACGTATACACCAGCCCAGCCCATTCCATCCAAGCCAACTATACAATTATATCATGGTTACTTACTTAATAGTACATCTTCAATCGCCGAATGTTAAGGTAACAAACAACAAAAAGCTACAAGCTTAATATTAAACTTAATTTTTGTAAAGAGTAAAAAATGGGATATTGTAAAAAATAGTTACAAATTCCTCCTTAGATCAATCACCAGGACGCTAACGTTATCCGAGCTCCGTCTAGCCAATGCCAATTTGGTTAGTAGTATTGACGCATCGAAGCAGGCTTTGTCAGTGCTCTCACCTCCGGCCACGTTTATTTCACTTCCAGGACCTGCAAATGGAGATGGAGATGGAACTTCTTGACATCTCAGGCACATCCGTGCAACACTGCATGCGACGTCGTTTGACACCACGTCCCACAGCCCGTCGCTCGCTAGGATTAGGCACTCGTCCTCACCCGTCCGTTCCGTTACGGTTACTTCCGGTTCCGGTATCACGTACGGCTTCAAATAGTTGTCGCCTGAAAATTCATGGTTCACAGGTCAGGTCAATCAACATCTTTATTTAATTTTTTAAGAATGAATTGAATATATACATACCGATTGCTCTCGACATGGCTAGAACGCCGAGAACTCTAGCGCCATCCCAATATATAACACGACCACCGGCTGCTTCGATTCTCGCCAGTTCATCAGGTCGATCAGGCTACACAGTCCGTCAGTTAATTAATTTTGATCCCCAATCAATCAATTAAGAAGATGCTAGCTGGAAATCATAAGCTATAGATATGGATTTATACCTTATGATCCGTTGAGAGAGGGATAGCCACGCCGTTCCGGCATAGCACTGCCCGTGAATCTCCGCAGTTAGAGACGACGATCTCGTCTGGAGTCACCACCGCAACGACGGCAGTAGATCCAACGGCATCACACTGCGGAGTTTGAAGCTCGCATCTACAAGTTGAGCTCGAAGCACAGTTGCTCCATTCGGTTACGTCCTTATCCATTCGTGAGAAACTCTTCACCATAGTATGTTTCCATTCGATTGTTTTCTCGCAATTCTCCACTTCTTCTTTCACTATCTCATGCATTCTGTCTTTGCACTTCATTGCCACCTAAAAAAATTTAACAAAAACCAATTCAGTATATATACCGACCCAACGGCAACGGATCATACATGTCCTACAGGTAGATAATAATTTCAGGTTCGGATTATTTACATGTGAACAGCCATGGCCATCGTAAACGCCATAAAAGTGTAAATCCTTGCTATTCCGAGAATTCGTCTTGCAAAAAGACGGTTTTACCGCAACCGCATCTTCCAAGTCTCTTCTCCTTCCACACACAACGGTGAGACCAAATCTAGAGTTTTCCTTATCCAAAACATCCTCGCCCAAAGTCTCCGATGTATTTCCGCATGCTCCACTAGGATCGACTTGCTTCGACTTCATATCACTAGATTGAACTGCCTTCATGGCATCGACACGGCTTTCAATCGTCTCGAGACTTGCAACCTTTCTTCGCTTCCTGGCACTCTCCGAAAGAGGTATCACCGCTTCAGATGCCGCAGCGGCTAGAAATTTAAGCTGTTTAATTTCCATTCGGCGACGCCTCCCTTGATGAGCACCGCTAGGCTCAACCGTCGATGGCGTCTTTGTCTCACCAACAACGCCACAACACATACCAGCCATATCCAACACCTTCAATTTAGAGTCTGCTAAAACTAGCTAAACAAGAGAGATCGATGCGAGAAATCTTTTGATGGAAACGAACAACACGAGAGATATTAAAAATATATATATATATATAATAATTATAATAAGTTTTTGTGGGAAGGATGAAGGGGAAGAGACCATATTATACCTGCTGGAGGAGTGGTGGGGACGGACAGCTGCCCGTCACCGTCACGGGAAGACCCATCCGACATGTATAGTTGGTATGACGTAGAAATCTGAACCCCATCATCCAATCTCAGCCGTTGATTCACAAATAAAATCTTATGCTGGTGATATTCAAAGGCCACCACGTGGGAAGTTTATATCAATGGATACGTGGCCCAATGAGAAGCCACCACGAGTTAGTAAGGAGAAAAACTAGCTTCCTTTTATCACACGGATGTGCTCCAAAACTGTGGACTCCCGACCCAATTCTACCCGTTCCTTCAGTAACTTATCTATCCTACTCACTAATCACCGATTAAAAAAAGTGTGTGTGTCAAAAAGCTTAACGGTGTTTGGATTTATATTTTAAAAATAAGTATTAGTTTTTTTTATATTTTAATGATCTAGAAGAACAAACAAATAATTCTAACATTTTAATTACTTCTTGTATTAATTGTTATTTTTACATGGTCAAAACTCACAACATAAATTTATGAGAAGGTTCGATATTTATTTGCATCCTTTTTAAAACATATTTTATAAAACACAAATTCTAAAACTAGCTTCGAGCGGGAGTTTTTAAAACCTATGCTTTTTCATTTGTACAAAAGGTTTTAGTTTTTATAAATTTATTTGATAAAACTAAAATGTAATTATAATTTATAAGTTTAAACTAATATAAAATGATGATGACGTAATCGTAAAATCATAAAAATCTTTACACATATTTGATTCCAATTGAGCTCTAAATTAAGGATCTATAAAACAATATTAATTGTTGTGGAGACAATTCCTTTAAAAGCGTTAACTTTTATTTAGGTTCAATACGGCTCATAGTTAGCTCCTTTTATGATGGTTTCTTTAGTTGGACATGTTCAAGCTGAAGGTTTTTTGTTCACGTTGAGTGACACAGTAAGCTAAATTGATCTTTGTTTCGTTTCTCTAGTTTGGTTTACACTTTATATTGGTTCTCTACTGGTCACAAACTTATATGAGTGTTTACTGTTTAGTGAGACCTTTTCCTGATTGAGCTAACAATAAAGAAGAGTAACTCACTCTCTGAGGGTTCCTACTGACTGGACCTACAGCTAATGTAGAAGAAGTAAATTCGCATAACATATAGTTAAATGTTAATAGACATGTACTGATTAAGCTAACAATGATTTAACTGTTAAGATTTTGCATGAATTTGGTTTGAATGTGTCTAAGTTTGGTGCAACCTTGATCATACAAAATCAAGCTCGTAATTTACATTTCAGAAGAAATTCATTGACATCGTATGTGTCATCCAGCCTTCCTTCTTAGTAAAAAGATGAGGAAGTATTAAAAAAATGTTGGTTTTGCAATTTTTAATATTAAATTAAAATATCTAGAATATTTAATTATATGTTAATTAAAAAAGTAAGATGTATTAAAAATGGAAAAAGAGACAGCAAGTAGTGTATAGGATTTGAACAAGTTGGATGGTGGGACACATGTGGGACCGGTTGTCAAGGTTGATTGACGGCCTCTTGGAATTTCAGCAAGGCCTCTGCACCGCGACACGTGCTTTATCTACTGACGTGGATCTTCCTTCATCTCCATCCCTACACGTTTCCCCTTTCTATTATTCTTTTTCCTTTTTTTTCTTTCTTTTTACTAGTTATTATTTATATATCTTGCTTGATCTTGCCGTCCAATCTCCCGAGACACAGAAAAGCACCCAATACATGCATCATGCATGTATCTACCCTTTTTGTTATTTTCAATATCCGACATTTTTTCAATAAATAATTCACATTTTATAACATTTAAAAATGAAAATAGAAATTTATTTTAATATTATAACTAATATATTATTTTTGTTGCTCACAACACACAAAGTTCTGCCTGATCCTACTCCAATTACGATCCCACACGTGGATTCTCATGCAATATCCTATTCGCAATGTATATGAGATATATAATCAAGAATCGTTGTTAAATAATATATTTATTTTTTATCAAACAAATCGAGTTTATTGCATATAAGATATCCGATACATTGTTTAAAAAAATAAATAAATAAATAAATCGAGTAATTTATTACTCTAACTAGTTTATGAACCCACGTCTTACGTGGATAGTTTTTAAAGAATAATTGGTTATATAATATGTATGTAGACTTATAATTAGCCCATAAATATTAACTATTATAAAAATAAAATACAAGAAACGTTTAGCTATTTGTCAAAAATATTTTTTGATCTATATTTTTAAATATACGTGAATAATAGTTCTTTTTTGACATTCTTTAAAATTTTTTATTTCTAGATTAAAAAAACATGTTATGACATATGTTTTTTATTAATATTTTTTTTCAAATATATCTTATTTATTTTAATATTTAATTTTAGTTTATAATATACTTATATATTTTTAATCGATATAATTTACGATTTTTTACTTTATAAATATAATTTGAAGTTTATGTATAGATTATATAATTTAACATTTTCCTTTTGAGTTTATGTTTAGATTAGTTAAAAAATTAAATGTTCAAATGATAATAAAAACAAATAACATCATTGGATAGTCAAATAGTGAATATAGTTAATTATTTATTAATAATTTTTATTTTATTTTAAAAATAATATTATGTATTTATATTTTCTAAGATGTAATTTATTAATATTGTATTTTTTTCATTTAAAATATAATCTTACTTATTTTAGTATTTTATTTGAAGTTTATGGATAAATAATATAACTTAAGATTTTTTTAAGTTTAGATTTAGATTAGCTAAAAATTAACAAATGTCAGTATATAATAATGGTAAATAACATTATTAGATAATGTCAAAATAGTAGATAAAATTAATTATTAATTAACAACTATATATCAAATAGATTATGATGGTGAATAACATTATTAGATAGTGGATAGAAATAAACAATTTTATCTTTCATTTTATTTAATTTTAAAAATAATAAAATGTATCCATCTTGTTAGGGTGAACGTGGTGACGCAATGTGGCATTTTGCGTTCTCTTGTATTATATATATATAGATAGATTTCTTAATCTTATCAATTATATATATATACAAGATCAAATAATAACTTAAATTAAATCAAAATATAAATAAGTTAAAACTTTTCTTTAGTTTATAATTTAACAAAAAAAATTAAATCAAAGTGAGTCATACTAGAAATATAATATAAAAAATGACGCGGCCATAAAATTTACAGTTAATCTTTTTTTCTAGGGGTGGGCTCGGTACCGATCCCGAAAATACCGAAACCGAATTATTAGTTTTGGAAGAACCGAATACCGAACCGTATAATTTTATATGGTGCCGGTTCGGTTCCGAATACCGAATTTTAGCTAATTTAAGAACCGAATACCGAACCGAAAGTACCGAATACCGAATTTTAGCTAATTTAAAAACCGAATACCGAACCGAATATATTAATTCGGTATCGGTCGGTACCGGTACCGGTTCGGTACCGATTCGGGTTCGGGAAATGGTACCCGTCGCTCACCCCTAGGGTCAGCCCCCTCATTCTCTTCTTTGTTCCCTTCTAATTATTTTAATATCTTACTTGTTTGATCTTGTAAACTGATATGCTCATATTGATACATATTTTTGGCATCATTTCTCTTGCAATTTGGTCGGTTTTTCTCTCGAAATATGTGAAAAAGATATCTAATTCATTCATTTTCGTGATTAGTAGGACAAAAGAGGTTTTATCGACCAAGGAATGAACATCGAAGAAAAACCGACAAACTTTGAAGTCCCGACGAGTTCTCATGAATTTTCCAAGAAGAAAAGAGATGAATTTGGTGATTTTTGGAGCCTACGACCGTAGAAGGGGGAAGCCTACGACCATAGGAGGTACCAGGAGCATTACCGTGGGCTAGGGCACGATGTTGACCAGGTCAAAGAGGCCTACGACCGTAGGACTTAATGCACACGGTCGTAGGCGGCGCAGAATCCCTATAAACAGAACAGATTCGGCCAGAACGAAGACAGACCTTATTTTCTCGATTTCCAGCATAGTTTTACGATTTTTTACAGTTTTTCTTCCCATATTCAAGTAGGTTTAAGGTAGTTTTAGTTGATTAATCATTCGGGATTGATATTCGCGTGGATTGAAGCATTCGGTTAGCGGTAATCGTTGGTTTTTCGTCACTTTTTGCGAGATTTTGGTACATTCGTTCCTTTTTCTTTCGTATTCATAATGAATGCTATTAAGTTTTGTTTATTTTCTGTTTTTATTATGGATCGTGAGTAGTTTTCTTGTTCACCCGCTTGGGATGATGAATTCTATGTATTAATTGGCATGGTTTTGGATTGATTGACGGTTTATGGATTATATTTACTAGATTTTCGATGTTCTTCATATATTTTTGTTAAAAATCAGATTTTTATCAATCGTTTAGCATTGTTTTGCGAAAATAATTGTTGGTTGAATCTGCGTTTTTAATAAAAATTGAAACTTTGGATAAAAAATTGATAATTCATTATATTTTCTATGCATTGTATTGCGACAATGATTTTGTGATGAATTATTGATCTAGAACTTTGCGTGTTTCTTAGTTTTTAGGCATTGTGTTGCGATAATAAAACTAATAATCCGTAAAGCTTGATTTCCAAATAAATAAAGTTGGTTGGTTGAATTCTCGGTATTAATTGATAGTTTTTAGCATCTTTTTGCGATAATAAGATTGTTGGTTAATATTGGAATTCAGTTCAATTAACTTTATTGTTTTCACGTGTTTTGTCATGATTTAATCTTTATTTGGAGAAATCTAATATTCGGTAGATTAATCCATAATTCCGGGCTTAAGTGAATATTTATAATTGGTTATTAACCGATTTATCTTTAATCGATCAATTCAGACCGCCGCCAATTAATTATAGTTTTTAAATTCCAAGTGGGTGACGTTTTCGTAATATAAGAGTTTCGTAAATTTCAATATCATTCTTTACTTGCTTAAGTTATTTCTAAATTGACTTTGCTTTTGTTAGTTGGTTCGTATTATATAGTTGTCCTTTTGTGGTGCGTTAGTTAGTTTAGTTCAAGTTGTGTTTGCTAGATTTAGTTTTTAGTTATTTCGAAAAACCCAAAAAAATTAGTTTAACTTTTTATTCACGTGTTACTTAGTTTGCATTAGTTATTCGGATAATTAATTTTAATTATTGTCTCTAGTTGATAATTTCTTCAAAAAGTCTGAAATAGCTAAATATTGGTTTAGGTTGTAGTATTGGAGTCTCCGATCTTTATTCCGTTCTCTGAGTTCGATAAATCCTGGGTGATTCTTAAAGCTATATTGCACACGATTGGTACACTGCCAGTTGTGTAATTTATACTTTGGGTTCATTTAGATATTAAAACCTGAGGTGTGTTTTGCACGCGTCATAAACCCTAATTTTCATTTTATATAATAAGACATTAATTTAGGTTAATTAATTAATCAATAAAGAAATAATAATCTAGTGTATGGTCCATTCTCTTGTGTGCAACACCTATCGGGTCTTTGGTTCGCAAATAGGAAGGATAGGATTCCGATTAATTGGGCAAATTGGTGCCTAAAATCCTTTTGGGGTGTTGGGTTAATTGTCTAATTGTAATTTCGGGGGCTTCTTTCGGTATGTTTTTTTCGGCTTGTGATACTTTTATCAAAACTTTTTGGGTGTCCTTTTTCGAGACTCTTTGTTGATAATAATATTTGTCTTTCAAAAAAAAATAATAATAATAATAATCTAATACATCATATAAATGTATGTTCACAAAGAAATAATAATCTAATGTCTCATATAATAAGACATTAATTTAGGGCTATAGGACCAACAAAAAGGGTATATATGTAAATAACAAAATCAATTTTATATTAGTTAATTTAATATTTCTATAATCTCTATATTAATCATTAAAACCACCATATTTGATATATTCAAACATAATTAGTTCCTAAAATCTCTTATGGATTGAACAAATCCTAATTTATCAACATTACAAAAAATATTCAATTAAAATTTTGATTTTCAATTCAACATAATCATTGATATATGATACATGGAGGGACTAAATCACAATAAATATGAAAACATGTTGGTTTTTTTTAATATTAAACCCTATGCATAGTTAATTAAGAAACACAACCCAATCACCTGACAAATATTCATAATGAATATTTCTTATTTTGAATTTTTTTTCATAAACATGTTTTAATTAACATTACAAATATGATATATAAATTTAACTCGCATTCACATATTCTAAGTGCTAGAAATCATGTATCATATAAATGTATGTTCACATACATGCTAATTTATGTAAGTGTACATTCACATCATTTTTAAGGAGTTAGAAGATGTGAATGTATGTAAAATTCATGTATGATATTTATAATGTTAATCAAAACATGTTTATGAAAAAAAAGTAATTTTTTTTAAAAGTGATACAATCTGGTTAGCTGCGTAATAAGTAGTACTCTCTCAAACTATATTCTATATATGTGTGTGCATGCTGTGTTGATGTGTTATTAATTTAACCTTTTAAATTAAAGGTTTCTTTAGGCAATGCTTATTCCTACACCCCCTTTTTTTTTAAGGGTTGTACTTGGGACACCACATCTAATTATGTAGGTCAACTATAGTTGACAAGACATGTGACTTACACCTTAACTCATTTTGATGTGACATTCTCTTTATTAGTCTTTTTAATTTTTCATAGTTTTTTTATTTCAATATTTTTATTAAGTAATAAGATATTTAATAGTTTGTTTATATTTAATAATCTATTTAAAACCATAAAATTAAATAAAATTTATTGTTTCTGATAACATAAATAATTTAAATTGTATAAAAAGAAATATGACATATTATATATTTGTTTTATTTAAAAAAAAAATTTGTGTTATAATTAAAATGTTTACATAATCATTAAAAAAAAGTTTATTGAGTTGCTTGAAACTGAGAGTGATTATTTCTATATTTGTGAATTGAAAACATTTAAAACATATTACAAACAAACCAAAAACGACTTCTTTGACATGTTTAAGAAAATTTTTTTAAAAAAATTTTAAAACTTGTTTATTTGTACATAGGAAGTAGTTAAATTAGTTTTTCATTTTACATAGTAATTAATTTTAAAAATACATTAAACAAATTTAGGACAAATTTAATTAATAAACGACAAACATTGTTTCAATACATCAAGTTCACAAAATATAAAAAAATAAGAATATTATCATTCCAATGGTATAACATTAAGATCAACATTTCTGTGGACTTCATCGTAAGCAAATAATCTATCTCTATACATTTCTTCTCATTCACTTACTTTTTTCCCTTTTCTTTTTGAATACCCAGAAACATCTGGCATTGGGTGTCCTTTTTCTAAATCAACCTTCACAAAATGGTTGTTACATACAAATGCGATTGCGATTGATTGATTTAGTTCAGGATGCATTGGTTTCAATCTCAATGGAAAATAAGTCAAGCAACGTTCCTTTGTTAAATAATAAAAAATGCAGTTGTACTTATTTGATATCAAGAGACCGGTGTCAGGCATCCGCATCCAATGCCTAGCTGGAGCAAAGCTTGAACCGAAGAAATTTAAAGAGTCTTCCAAACGTTTGTAGTCGCAACCATAAATGCTTATATATTCTTTTTTATTGTCATGCAGCTCCTGTAATAGTTCATGACAAATTGTAGGCCATTCATTTTGATAAAAATTGTCTATCTCATTGAATGTTCATTATGAACTATTTAATAAAAATTGTCTATCTCATTAATTTATAAAGAAAATTGTTCGGTTATAAAATTAATAATTATATATGTAATTATCCTAAAATAATAACACAAAATGATTACTATGTAAGAAAACTAATTTTACTAAAATAATAACATAAAAGGATTATCATGTAGAAGTTTTATAATTTTAATGATTATAAAAGTTACAATTTTTTCATCATCATTATTATAAAATTTATAGCAATATGTTATGATTATATTTATTTTAAAACAATAAATACTTATAATATACCCATGTAATACATGGGTAGAAAAACTAGTATAAATATAAAATAAAAACTCCTCTAGAACCTTCCTCTCACCTAATGCCAACTAAGCTTTTAAGTTCATTAGGGTTTATAACTACTCTCCTATCACCTCCTCTCCAAACCTTCCTCTTTCTCTCTCGTTGACATCCGGCCGGCGGCCGCCAAGCATTCATCGGCGCCGCCACCACCGCCGGTCACTCTCTTGCTCTCTCTCACATACACCGACGCACTCTCTCTCCCTCACTCTCTGTCACAGCCAACCCCACCGCCGCCGCCGCTCTCTCTCGTCTCTGTTACAGCCACCGCCACCGCAGTCGCCGCTCTCTCTCTCTCTGTTACAGCCACCGCCACCTCCACCGCCTCTCTCTCTCTCTCTCTCTCTCTCTCTCTCTCTCTCTGTGACATTCTCAAGTTGGAGACCACGCCACCGCCACGCCACCGCCACCGCCTGCTGGTAAGTCTAAAAACCAAATAACCCCGTTTCCTTGGAAGGGTTTGTTAGATCCCACATTTCTTCCTTCAAATGTAACAAAAAAACCGATTTTTTTTCTCTTCCTCTCCCTAGGCCGGTATGAGTATGTGAGATATGTATAGAAATAAAAATGAGATTGTTTTGTTTTTTAGTCTTCTTCTTTTTCTGGGTAATAAAAAGAAAAGCAAAGGGTGTTCATAGATGGCCTATAGATATATCATAGATACATAGATATGGTAGATAGATACATGAAAGAGGTGAGAGAACCACTTGTTGGATTGAAAGTATTTTTTATAGTAAAAGGGTTTGAATTTGAATAACAAAATTTTGTATTTGATATTTATTAAGTGTTTGATTTTGATACCTCTTACTGTCAGATCTTCGCCGGAAATTCTATGGTCGTCGCCGGAAATCTGTTGGAGTCGCCAAAAATCTGTCGAAGTCGCCGGAGTTACATGGAAGAAATTACTATAATTTCAGTTAAAAAATGTTACATTTGTATTGTATTAAATATTTGATTTTATTTGATTCTCCTCTAGTAAAAAAATGTTACCATTTATATTGTTTTAAATCTTATTTATTTTTACTATTTCTTTTCCAAGAGAATTGACTTTTTTTTACTATATTAAATTTTTACTTTGAAAAATGAAATTATCTTGAAAATGAAAATGTTGAATGCATGTTCCCCATTAAATATTGGTGTGGAAAAAAGTGAAATTCATAGGTCAAAGTAGATGTGGTGTCCATGAGAAAATAGGAGTGGTGTAGGAAGAAATTGCCTTTTTTTAATTATACACCCCCCCTAATTACACTTTAATTACTCCAATGATTGTATAATGATTTTGATTTGATATATAATGATTTGACAAAATAACATTTATTTAATAATGATTTGATTTAATGATTTGATTAATGATTTGATGTAAATATATAAACATTTATTTAATAATATTAAACTTGAATTAAATCATCATTGAACAGTACATGCATTATCACTCAAGTGGTACAACATTAGGATCAATGCTACAATTAAGTTCCTTATAAGCGAGTAAACGATCTTCATACATTTTAACCCATTCGCTTTCTTTTTTTCGGCTTTTTTTTGACCGATTGTAGCCAAAAACCTCTGGCATTGGGTATCCCTCAAGTAAGTCAACCTTCATGAAATGGTTGTTATGTACAAATGCGAGTGTAATGACATGATAATCTTTTGGAGATTGCGGCTTTGACCAAAGAGGAAAATATGTTAAGCAACGTGCATTTGTTAGATAGTGAAATATACAGTTATACTTATTTGCGATCAGAAGACCAGTGTAAGGCATCCGCATCCAGTTATGAAAAGGTGCATCACGATACTCAAAAAAGTTGAGAGATTCTTCTAAGCGCTTGTATTCACTATCAAAAATGCTTTTATATTGCTTACTATTTTTATTTAGCTCCTCTAGTAGTTCTCGACGTATTGCAAGCCATTCCTCCTCATTTCGACCCATAGCAACAGCAACTGAACGAAACCCGCAGTTTCCATCACCTTTAACATCTTGAATTCCAATGACATAAGGATGAAAACATTTAGGAATTTCGCTAATCAAATGATGATTTTAGCTCTTTGGTTCCTATAAAAAAATAGATTAGTTTATCATATCGACGATCTAAAAAAATTAAGGTAATACATTTACCTGGAACTTTGGTTGATGATAATGGTATTCATCTTGTGTTTGTTCTGCGTAAGTGTATCCATATTGTAATGAATTTGCCGGTTCCTAATGTTTTATCATGTAAACCAATGTCATTCAAATGGATAAATAAATAACATGCAAAAACGCATAATAATAATAATAATAATAATAATAATAATAATAATAATAATAATAATAATAATAACAACAACAACATACCTGTACTGTTCCTTCCTGATTAAAGGATTGATCAAACACTTGTGACGGTAGTGGGTCATAATTTATTAAGTTATGCATAAACGGATCTTGATCAAAAAAGTTGTTCATCCAAGACGTCGTTTGTTGATCAACTGAATCCGTATATGCTGGTGGAGAAATGTATTCATGGTGTCGTGGCGGCTCACTTTGGGGTTGGTCGTTCAAGCCACGATACATGTAATCGCTGTGTCTTGGTGGCTCGCATTGCGGTTGGTCGTTAAAGTCACGATACATGTATTCACTGTGTCGTGGTGGCTCGTATTGAGGTTGGTCATTCAAGTCACGACACACATATTCGCTATTTCGTGGTGGCTCGAATCGTTGTTGGGGTTGCTTGCCTTTGCTGGTGCTACCTCTTGGACGACCACGATTATTCGGTGTTGGGGTTGGTCATTCAAGTCAAGTCAAGTCACGACACACATATTCGCTAGTTCTCCGGTGATTTTTTTAAGACCATTTCTTGAAACTTTAAATATTAACATTCTAAATATATGCGAGTTACTAAACTTGTGACACATTTTTGATTTGCTTTTTTCTAATTTATCTTTAATTGCTGTGTGTTGTAATTTTATTATATCTCCTATTCTTACGACTATCAGATCTAGTTTACCTTGAGACGAGTTCAACAAACTTTTTAAGTGGGCATGTGAACTCTCCACTCTATTCGTCGTATTATTATCAAAACTGCGACATTTATCGCACCATGCAGAAACAAACCTTTCTTTATACGGGTCAATCCAGTTGTCATTTACGTACGAAATTACATGACCTGAAACTGTTAAAGAATTGCACGTTAAAATTATGTGGTTAAAGGTAGAAACTGTAGTAAATAATACCTTGATTGTCATGTAGAAACTGTTGGTCATTACGACAAGCTACTAACTCAAACGGACAACCAATTTTTTTTGTGACACTTTCTCTGCTAGAACTAGAATCTTTATACACACCGCCACGTTCGCATTGTAACCATACTTTTCTTAATTCATTTTTTTTGATAATTTTGAACGTTTTTTAATAATGATAACACCAAGAGATCTTGCGACGTTGTTAACCCAGTTCATTAAATCATCAAAAGTAGGAAAATCCTACAAAAATTATGTACATTAATTAATAAAAACATAGCGTAGCTTTAAATAATAAATATGGAAAATAGTTCATAAAAATACCTCTGTAGCAGTGAAGTCTGTCGTGTTATCAACTACAATATCATCAAACCTTGATATTTTGATTGCAAAAGAAGAGCACTGTAGGTTTATTTCTCCACCTTTCTTTATATGTTTATTTCTCCACATTGACATTTTGATTGCAAAATAAGATGAGCCTATATATATGTAAAATGTGGGCCCCACCTTGATAAAAAAACAAAAAAAAAAGGTGATATGATAGGAAGGGGGGTGTATGAATAAAGAAAAGTGGGCCCCACCTCAATAAAAAACAAAAAAAAGGTGATGTGATAAGAGGGGGGGGGTGTATGAATAAAAAAAATGGGTCCCACCATAATAAAAAATCTTGAAAAATTAGACTTGATTTGACAATATGTGGGTCCCATATAATAATTAGATAATCATTAGGGTAATTAAGAAATTTTTTAATATTAATTAAAGGGGGGGTGTATGAATAAAAAAAGTGGGTCCCACCATAATAAAAAATCTTGAAAAATTAGACTTGATTTGACAATATGTGGGTCCCATATAATAATTAGATAATCATTAGGGTAATTAAGAAATTTTTTAATATTAATTAAAGGGGGGGTGTATGATTAGTAAAAATTAATGAATGGGGGGTGTATATTTAGTATTGCCCTTTCTTTATCACGAAAGAAGACCTAAACTTTCCCAATTCGTAATTATATAATCTTTGCATAATGGAGTTTTGACAAGATATTGATTCCACGATACTTATTTTAATCATGAACGTGATTGGTCATCATTGGAAATTATTATCTTATGCCACTTAAGCAATATCGTCATTAATTACATCAAAACACTACACGTGGCTCGTTTAGACGATTTAATGTTTGATTATACTGTTTTCAGACCAACTACTTTGTTATTTGAAATATTGAATTAATAGAAGGTATAAAAACTGCTCATGCGTTACGATGAGGTAGAAAACATTTAGAATTATGTAAGTAGAAATGTAGAATACTCATGATAATAAAAGTCAATAGTGACTTTATTTTGTTGATTGATATATAAGGTAGAATGTCCTTAAAAATGAATAACTCAAGTGTAGGCAATTAACGGTTGTGTAATTTCTAAATTATGTATTTCATGCTAAAATTTATACATTTAAAAATTTATACATTTTATATAAACATTTACGCATATCAGGATAAATTTATAAGTTGTATATACGAATTTGTGCATTTAATAAAATTTGTGCATTTAATGTTCAAATTTTATGCATTTAGTATATAATTTAATAAATTTAAATTTTAAATGTAATTTTAATGTTATTATGATATCTATTAATAATGCAGTCCAATAATGGTTGAATTTTTAAATTTGTGTATTTGATATACAAATTTATGCATTTTTAGTCAATATTCAAATTTATTTATTTTAATGAATTAATAAAAGGAGAATGTTGTAATTAGAGTGTTGAACATTTATTGAATCCTAAAATCTCTTATTTCAAAACAAACAAGGGGAATTATGGTTATTACATTTTTTGGAATTCATTGGGTTTTATATTTAAATTTTGTGTTTGGTAGCGTAAATGTAACATACATAAAAATACTACTGAAAAATATCTGTAGTTGAGTAATATTATAGTAAAAACATATAAGTTAAACTTTAACGTATATACAATAATGAAATATTTTATAAATAACCTATTAAAAGGCATTGAAAAATATTCGTAAATGAATATATATAAGAAATAACAATAAAGACAACACTGAACAATTAATGTTGATAAAAGAATAACAATGATTTGACTAATTGAAAGAATCATAAATCGGGACACAAATTAAAGTTGTTGAATGTTTTAAAGTTAAAGGATGGATATATATATACATCCAGCTAGCTTAATTGGTACAAGCTAGGGCAAAGGAGGACAAGCTAGAATAGTAAGTAGTTATATAAATTAAGGCAAGGACAATTTGAATTTGTTCCTGGCCAGGCAAATTAATGGTAATGGAGCAGCTGGATCTTGATTCTCCATGGCCGGCCTATGTAAAGAGCAAACTGAAAATTAAGTTAAAAAGGTAGCTATAGCTAGTCCATGCATCTTCTTCATCGATATGATTGCATTATATATAGCACTAGCAGTGGTGAAGGGCGGGTCTGACTATCGAGCTTATTGGTAAGGTTTTCGAAATCGATATTTTCTCAAATCATATGACGGAACAGACGGATAAGAAATAATTGTTGCATGATCGAATCATATATATATATAGCAGTTATGGGGTTGAAGACGATATGATGGTACGTAACTATATATGGCTGGACATATAGAATTTAGTTGAAAAATGAAACGCGCATTTGAGTTGCAAGTTGATATGAATTCGTCAATAAATTTAGAGTGAAATTGTGAGCGGTTAAGCTTCAATTCAAGGGGGGTCGACGTACGCCTGAGAAAAATCCATTCAGTTATGGAGGTGGAGCGAAAATAGATGGTGTGTGTGTGTGTTAGATTGTATTTCAAGAAAGAATTAGTAGAAATTGATCGAAATCCTATAATTAAGGTCTCAAAATTAATGATTAATTGTTTTTAGAGCGAGCGAGCGAGCGACCGGCCATGTTTAAAAATTGATCGAGAGTTGAGACCTTTCTTTCTACTGTACCAACATTAATCTAATTGTATTAATTAATTAATTAAAAAGTTATTATTAATTAGTATGCAAAGCAAAGCAAAGCAAAGCAAAAGGGTTATTGTATTGAAAATGAATGAATGATTAAAGGAAAGGAAAGGAAAGGAAAGGAAAGGGAGGGGAGGGGGCAGTTGTTGGTTTAACAAGAGATGTGACCCCACTCCTACCCAACCCAACTTTTGTAACACCTGACACGTTGCTGCCTTTTTGGTGTGTGCTGTCCACCCAACCCTCCCTACTACTACTCCACCATCGCATTCACACGTGACTGATTTATAACTCTCTTCCATCTGTCTCCAACTTAACTAACGCCTTCCTTCCTTCCTTCCGTTAACACTTAACCCCTTCTTCCTTTCTAACCAATTGATTGATTTGATTCCGTTAACACTCGCCAAATATTTCATTTGTTAAAATTCTGGATAATTTATTTTAAATTTAATTATGAACATATTTTAATTTCTTCATAGATTCCCAAATCCTTTAATTACCAACATTTTAACAAATCAAATGTTATCTATTTTCAATTCATACAAAGAAATCTAATATATATCCCTTCTTTTAGTAAATTAACTTGACCTCAATTTATAAATGTAAGGTTCAAATACGTCCATTAAAATTAGAATTACAAAACAACAATTCTGACAAACAAGCACAAAAATATATGATGAATAATTCAAAACTTGATGTGAGATGATTTTATTTATAATATCCTGAAAGATATTTATCTATATTTATAGATTTTTTCTAAAGCTATATAATATTAAGACAACAAACTTTTACCTCTTTGTGATCGATAATAAAATATTATATTTGTTAATGTTATATAGTTTACTGTTTTAATAGCATATTAATTATATTATTAATAAAAAAAGCATTTAGACAAAAAAAAATGACTTTTATCAGTTATGACACAAAATATATAACTAGTTTCTTCTTATATGTTGCTAAAGTAAATTGATTAATATTGGATAACAATGTTGAATTTAAAATAAAAACATGCATTGAATAAAAAATTAGACCAACGAAAACCAAATTATGGAGTCAACTATCGAAACAATATAATCACACTTGTTGTCTAACGTATTCTATCAATTCAAATTGTGGCTTAATTTCTTATCACTATCAGTCATGCCTACCTTACATCCGCTCTTCTTATTCATAATCATCAACTAAATGTAAATTAATTTTATATGTTGATGTCTCAATAGATTTCATTTTTTTAAAGTCTTAATTAAGCTAGCCAACGTACCACCGAGACGCTAGCTCTATGTGGATGGGAAATATAAAAATCAAAATTTGAACATGACCCCGATCCTCTTGATATGCACTTATAAATGTAATTAAGATGCTAAAAAGTTTGTTTTAAAGTATACTCCAATACCACAAATTCAATACATATGTATAATCATGTGAAACCAATTCAATTCACATGCTTATTGAAGCTATTTGTAGACATGTTAGTTTTTTTTTATTAATCGGTGAAATCCACTTGTAGATATCAATATATTTTGACACAAACACATTTAATATGTAGAAACAGGAGAAAAAAAGGGTTGAACGATAACGAGTTGAATTTTGATATAAAAGTACACATGGTTTAATTACATGAGATCCTATTTTAAGATGGATAATGTTGTTTGGCGATTGACACGGATTCATTTAGTTCCTATACAAATAATAATACACACAATGTATCTATACGTATGTGATTAAAACATTATTTTTAAATCTTTTGCTTATTATATTTATTTGTTGATGACATAGAAATGATCATAAGTCATGGAGAATTTATAAGCAAATATGATGATTATAATTATAAATAGACATGTTTTATGCCACAAAATAATAACATCGATTATTTGTTTCAGTTTATATCAACTAACTATCTTAAAATTGAATCTAACTTAATTTCCATGTGCACACAACTTATGTGGTGGTTAAATGAGCAGATGCTCTCTCTTTAGGGGTATAATTAAACTTTAATGGCTAATGGATAAAGAGATTGGCCCATATATCAGAAATGGGCTAAGAAACGAAACATTCATGGGCTACTGAATTATATTATATGTACACACACTCAGTTGTGAATCTCTTCCACAACATTCATGGTTTCTCATATATATATATATGAGAACACATGACATTTTAATGTCATAACATTTCATGAAACTAATGAAAGGCTTGAATATAATATTTCATTAAGATACACATGATATGTATGTATGTGTTTAAGTGAGTACCATTCATCATACAGTGCATTAGAATGTATCACTTTTAAAAATATTTTTTTGTAATTTTTTTCATAAACATGTTTTAATTAATATTACAAAATTGATATATAAAGTTCACGCACATTCACACATTTTAAATACACGAAATCATGCATCACATAAATGTATCTTCACATATATGCAAATTTATGTAACTGTACATTCACTTTATTTTAATGAGTTAGGAGATGTGATGTGTTACATATCGTCTTTATCGTGTTAATTAAAACATGTTTATGAAATTATTTTTGAAAAGAGTTATTTTAAATGTGGTGCCTTATGGTGTGCTACTCAATAATAATGTATATTTGAACATGTGTATATTGCAATTTGCATAAAATTAAACATTTTATCGTATTGAACATGTTCATTTATTATGGTGATGCGCTACTCAATAATAATGTATATTTGAATCTATTACACACACACACACACACACAGAGGATAATTGCAAAATTTAAATTTGGTGCAGATTTGTAAAACCAACTTCAAAATTATATAACATTAGAATTATTAATTTTTAAAACAATAAATTTATTCCATAAAAATAAAAATTTTATCCTATCTAAAACGTGAGTGATGATTTATATTTTTTCAATTTTTTTAGAAACTGAATATTCAACACTGAATTCTCTGAATTTTATATATTCAACATCAAATAAACGTTATAAATTTGAACATTCAAAATTGAATATATGGTTCTAAAATTCTACACTAAATTTAGGTTCTGCAATGATCCCAACACACACACATGTGTGTGTGCGCGCGCGTGTATAATATCAATGTACACATATACACATTTCACATGCAACGAATAATTTATGTACGAAGGAAACATGTATTTAAATCGTTTGATGGTATCATGTATAAATATATACATTTCACATGGATCGAAGGGGAGAAGACCATTCAAAATTATAATATCTTCTTTTGTTAAACGACAACAAATAAATGACTAACGGCATTTTCAATCATTTATTTCGTAATATCTTTTAATTTAATAAACAAGCATAAGTTGTTTGATAAATAAAATTTAAATAATTTGTGTATGATTTTTGTGATTGAACCACAGTTTGCAATAAGAGGGGAAACCAAAACAGACACGAGTTCCCTTTCTCTTTATTAGAGATGGATTGGGCTGCCATCCTGAGGTTTAAAACCTCTTAAGAATTGGGCTTTAATTGGACTGGGACTTTTATCCATTCTAAACTTTAATTTGTCGTGGTTATGACTTATATGATGACGATGTAACTCAAATTTGTGAGTGATTCCCATAGCCCAATATTCAAAGTTTAAAGAGGAAGAAAAGACAAAAGATGAAAACAAAGTCACATACAATTTTTTTCTACCAAGAAACAAAATTTACACAAGGAAAGTATAAAAATCCATGGAAATACACATAATATTTGACATCCGCCAATCCTTACTAAAAAGGTAAAAAAAAAAAAAAAAAAACATTCAGTCTTCTTCCTTTATAAAATGAAAATGAAGCCCATCATCATCATCATCATCATCTGTGACTGTGAGTGTCCTGAAGGACCCGAACCCAACCATCTTCATAATTCATACATGCCGTCTCTCTATTTTTTGTTGGCTGCATCAAACAATATATGTAATTAAATGATTATAAATGTTCCAGACTGACTTGATTGTATATATATAGATATAGATAAACTTGTTAATGTAAAGTTGCGATTAAGATTGCTAACCGAAGAATGATCCCCTTTCGATGGCGTCCTTGTTAGCATCTCCAAGAGCCGCAGATTCCAAATAGGTGTCGGCCAATTGGACTCTCTTGACGTTCTCTTGTTCCTGGACAAGCATGTTACCATACTCAAGGAGCTTCTCGATTGTCATGGTGGGTTGATTGAATGTCGGGGGTCCCTCCTTTGAGTTCACAAGCTTCTTTCCAATCCCGTCGACCCCAACACTTCCAATCCACTTCCTCACTTCATCGTCGTACACTCTTGACCTCAGTGCCCCAAAGAAATCTATTTTAAAAGATTATTAATTATATATCAGACTAGCCGGGAAATAATTAGTAGTTACGTTACCAATGGATTGGCCTGGGAAATAATTAGTAGTTACGTTACCAATGGATTGGCCTGGGAAAGTATCGACAATTTTGACAATGTCATCTTCAGGAACAGCGTCGGTACGGAAAATACCGATACAAACACCAATGCGGTCTTCTCTGGTGGGAGCCCAGTAGAATTTTTCCATACGACCGTCACGGATGAGTGGAGCATAGAGGGTGGAGAAATCGTTTCCGGTGACGATGATGGGGACACGGGGGTTCTCCTCCTTGTTGTACATACCGGGGAGCTGTACATTGGTGGGGTTATCGGCGATGTTCATGAGGGTAGCGTTCACCATCTGGTTGTTGACGGTGTACTGTGTTGTTCCACCCATTCTACCCGCACCTGCATCAAGATCGTTGATGAAGAGGCAACACATCTTCCCCTTCTTGATGATGTCCGCCGCCTCACGGTACCTTTGTCTGATCAATTTCGCTGGCTCACCCGCGTTCCCACTCTCCAATTCTCCGGCACTCATCATAATTGGTCTGCACCGCGGGCCATTAACTCAAACTCAAACTCAAACTCATTATATATATATATATATTGCTATTTCTAGCTAGATAATATTGGGTTTGCTTAAATTAAAAAAGAAAAGGCAAGGGAATTGAAGTTACGTACGTGATTCCCATCTTGGCGAAGACAAGCTCACATTGGAAAGACTTTCCTTGACCTTTGCCTCCCCAAACACCAAGAATTAAAGGAACCTTAATGTTGGGCAAAGTCATGAAGTTCTTGGTGATGTGAACAACAAGCTTGTCCATAAAAGCAGGAGCGATGTAGAATCCATCCATTTTGTTGTCCAAATATCTAAACCATGCCAACAAATACATATGTATATATATAAGGTTAAATTAATATTTATATATATATAGTTGGTTACTGAAGTTGAATTTGAAGTTGAGAGATTACGTACGTGCGAAGACCGGTGCTGATGTACTCGTAGGAACTCATGATGGCATAATGGGTTCCGGCGTCTTGTGGAGCTTGGAAGAGGGAGTCCACCATACCCTTACCCCTGGTGATGTCTTGTTGGTCGTCAGATATGTCGTATGCCAATCCCTTCCATCTGTCTTTGTCTGTTTGTTGGGTTTCCTCGATCTCTTTCTCCGCTGCAAATATCTTCAACTTGCTGCTGCTGTTCACCATCCCCATTCTTGAATTCACTATCTTCTTCAAACTGCTACCCATGAAACTTGAGCTTGCAACGCCACTGCTTCCATTCAAGCTCAACTGTATGTGTATATATATATAGATATCATAACAAACATATATCATTAATTAATTTGATCAATCTTTTTTCATTAATTTTACAGAAATGGAAGAAAGGATCGAGTACGGTACCGGGGCACGGTTGACTGCAGCTCCGAAGGTTGAGACGGCGGTTGCCATGGTTCTCCGGCGATAGCTGCTGCTGCCGCTCTGAGAATTGAGGAGTGGAAGTGGGAAGTGAGGATGAGTGGGAGGATAGATGGTTTTGTGACGCCCCTTATACTAGTAACGAGTGACCAGGAATCGTAAAGAGGGAGACTGGAGAGGATTGGCTTTTGAATGGCTAACGGCCACATAATCAAGATTGAGTGTAGCGCCACGTGGCATCCTATTATTGCTCCGTGGTTTGAGGCCTGGAGAAGAATTAAGGTGGGGAGCTAGGGTGTCTTTTCCAGCTTACTTTTTCTATTTTCTTATCACCACAAATAATATATTTTTAGTATGTATAATCTGAATAATGAATGTCTGTCTGACTGTTTCGCTAAATTATCTTTCACATATACCACATTTTCATTTTTACTGTTTCTAGCAATCCTTTTTATTTATAATAATAATCATTTTAAAATTATAATCACTTAATAATATGAAAGAAATACATCATGATCATGATCTAAATAAATAACTTAATTTGTCATTATTAATTAACAACAAACACTCAGAATTGAATAATTGCTTAGCGTAAGACGACATCATAAATAAAAACTAATGATGTAATCAGGCCTAACTTTGTATTGATCTTTTGTTTACCGTGAATAATATAAATGTGAAACTCAAATCTTATGGGTTCTAAAAAATATTTCCTAACATAAGAAAATTAAGATATGATGTGGTTTATGATTCGTAGGTGAAAGTCAAGGCAGTATGTTTTTCTTTGTTCATTGACTTATAATCTTATATATTGTTGTAATCATTTAAGTTTTCATCCTTGATTTCTTTACAACATTAACTAGTTAACACGTACACTTTGGTTTTTTTAAACAAATCTTCTTTCTTGCCCATCTTTTTTCGTAAGAGTTCTCGATTATTCAAGTACAAAAAATGTAGATTAATTAGGAGTTGGACTTAAAGGGTGTGCATGTTTAGTATTTAAAATAAAAATACATCTTGTACACTCATAATAACGTAAAAGCACAAACATTCTTAAGGAACCCATCAAATATACTTTTATTATTAGGCGTTTAATTTTAAGAAGGATATTATTATACATACATTCCTTCCTTTAATTACTTATCATATACTTCTCACACTCGTTAATTTTAATAATGATTTACTTAATGATTTGTGGCCTACTATATCAAAACAAAAATTGTATTCATAGAAATCGTCTAAAAGTTTATTTTGACAAACGGACGAAACGGTCAAAATGATCTGTAGTAAAAACCAAGCTAGAACATAATCCGTTGCTACAATAAATCGGAATTGTCCTTCCTAAAAGAGACCTTATCTCTTTATTTATTATTGAAAGGGCTTAGAACAAGAGCCCATTAAACATGGTAGAGACTTGAGACTTTGAGAGTTAGAGACCATATTAAGTTTCTCCACTAATCCCATTTTTTATGTGTTGGGGTTCTTAGTTTATAATTAACTACCTCATTTATTAGCTATCTTATAAAAGTTACCAAACTTAGTTATTTGGTTTACAATACCGGGGTTGGGGAATTGAAACCAAATTCCTCTCTCCCAACACGTCATATCAGTTTTTCTCTTCTTCAATTCATCTCAAATTAAATCAAATTGAAAGACATGCATTTCTTAAAGCAGTGCGGCTCAACATTCCTAAATTTCCCTCTCCCAAACAACTTATGGAGGTTAAAATAGGGGCGTTCGATGTGGCTCAAAACGGAGGGAGTGGTGTGCCCTTGAGGTCCCAAATGCCATATCAGTCTGATATCTCCTGCATCCACTCCCCACTCTCTAAACATGACATCAAGTCGTGTTTTGGTTGTCGGGTTCATATCACCATGTTATCGTGTCGACTTATTTTTGACCCGTTTATTTCCGTGTCAAGTTCGTGTTTATATATATATTTTTGTATTAATCCATTAGTTTTTTTTTTTGTAATTTGATTTTCAGTTTTGATTTTGAATTCGGGTTTTGCTTTCAAAACCAGGTTTTACTTTTGATTCACTTTTTTCGTTTTTCAAAATTGATCATTGATTTTCAATTAAATTCGAATTCGAAAAACATGAGACAATTTTTATGAGACACTAGTCATAGTGATCACTCATCAACCCTTTTAATATTATCACTTAATGTTTAATGCTTAAGAATAAATTCAGATCTTAATTACTTAACAAAGTTGACTTAATTATAATTGTCACGTGAGCAGACATTCTCTTTGTCCTGTTGGCAATAAATATATATATTATTAGTATTTAATATTTAATGCTTTAAGAATAAATTTAAACATTTGGGATGTATCTTCTATTATTTGAAAATAATAAAATCTTTAAGATATATTTCGTATATTTTAGAATCTAATTCTTAATATTAAGCTTCATCACTAATATATAAATTTATCATATAGAATGTAACATGAGGATTAATAGAAAAGGTCACCATAATCTAATATCCATTACGGGCTAATAATCTAACCCACAAACCCATTCCACGTATGGGTGACAATTTGAGTCCATTTAAGCAAATGGATCAAACGGGTTGACGACCAAAAGTTATAAATTTTACATAATTTTGAATTTTTGTTCAAAGAACAATTTTTTTAATACATCGTTTTATAAATTTTCATTTTTTTAAAAACTCATGTCCTATATTAGTTTTTTACAATAGGTCCATTTAACTCTTCGGCACGTTTGGCCCGTTGGATCAAGATTGACACCCCTAATTATTTTTACGATTATATATATATGCCCTTATCACCAGTGAGTCTGAATTTGAGAAATGGCTGGCCTGTAGGCAGCATTTGTGGACCGTAAGCCTACAAACATAGCAATCAAGATACTAGTGTAACGGTGACAGCTTCACAGTCACACCCCATCAATTATTCAATCTCACTCCATTTTCCTTGTCCACAGATTCTCCGTCTCTTGATTGATGATAAACCGCATCCTTATTTTTTTTTTAAATGGTCTAAGAGGGTGTTTGGTTTTGCGTTATAAACATGATTATTAGCTTATTACGTTACAATAACACAAATAATTGATTTAAAGTGTTTGGATTGCATACGTTAATAAGTGATTATTTGCGTTTAGCGTTTGTCCTACCACACTTTTTCATAAGTTAAAAATTGTAGCTTATTTGCTTAATAAGTGATTATTTGATCATTTTACAAGTAAAAATGCAAATCCAAACACTTTAAAAACTGATTATTTGATAATTATGATATCAAACAGCAGAAGCTAAACCAAACACTACATTTCCTGCATCATTTTTTGTTACAGCAATTATCTGATTATTAGTTTCCAAAACGCTACAACACTTTTTCAAACGCAAATCCAAACACCCTCTAAGCCGCACAATAATAAACCACTTTTTTTAATTGACCGATACGATTGGTTCATTTTTTTCCCAGTATTGTATGTGCACCCAACTTTCTTTACCAATATAGAGTGACGATCTGTTACCGATTAAGCTAAAACGAGACATTTCTATTTATTTTATAATGATGATGTAGAGTAACACAAAATTTAAAATGTCACGAATAATACTAGCATATTATTTTTAAGGGTTAATGTCTTACAATAGCAACTTACTTTTGAAAATGTATCGATATGGTACGTCTACTTTTTTAATTGTCTATATGGTACGTGTACTTCAATTTTCGGTATCGATATGGTCATTCTAAATAATAGAGCCCGGTTTGTATACGAAACAGCGTTCTAATGGTAGGAAAAACAGGGGTCTATTACAAATATGGTCATATCGGTATGAAAATTTGAAGTACAAGTACTATATCGAAATTTTAAAAAGTAGACGTACCATATTGATAAATTTTCAAAAGTATGTTCAGGTTTTGATCTCTCTCGACAAGACGAATCCATTAAGGAACTACTGGTGGCACGTGCTACCAGAGTTTAGATGTTATGAAGAGTAAATATTTTCTATTTTTTTAAGACTTTAACGGTGCAACCAATGTTTTGTTGAGTGACACCAGTGTCAAGTTTTTAAGTCAAGAACTCCTTTAATTTAAAGGGAAAATTATGCAAAAAAAATCATCAATGTACAAAATTTTTTCGATTAAGTCTCCATTTTATTTTTTTTTATTATGATAAGTCTGCAAAGTGCTTAAAACTTTTAAATTGATCCGTTAACCTGTTATAACAGATTAACAAGCTTAAACCTATTTTGCAAAAACTATCTAAGTATAAAATTTTAACGATTAAGTCCCCATTTCATTTTTTTCCCTGATAAACCACCAACTACTTAAACCTTTCAACTTTTTTCGATAAAATAAAAACGAAATATTTGTCAAACTTCTAAAAACGACGATGTTTATTTCGACGATAGAGCATGCCATGTTTGTCTGGACCAAAATAAGTTGGTTTAAAAATAATATTTTTTCAAAACGACGATGGTTGTTTGAAAATAATATTTTTTTAAAGTCCGGTATTCCGGGTAACATACGTTAGTTTGATATAAAAACATAAATGATGATTATTTCGATCTCATGTTTGTCTAGACCAAAATTTTTAAATATATTTAACTAGTTCATCACTACTAAACTTTAAACCATAAAAAATGATCGTTTTTATTTATCATTTTCTTTTATTTTTTTTGCATCCTCGTATATGTGACGTGAGTGTCAATTGAACAATCACTTAAATTGATAAAATAACAAATTACTTGAGTTTTATCAAGATAAGGGATTTATGTAGCAAAAAAATTAGTGGAGAGATTTATAAGACAAAATAATTTAGTTGGGGACTTAATAAAAAAAATCATAAATTTATAAAATTCACGTCAGCAATTTGCAACCTGCTCAATAGGTCACCGGTAACTTTTCTTGAAAAAAACACAACATTCGTGATTTTTATTTGGTTAAGAGACTTATCAGACAAAAATTTGATAGAAAAACTTAATCGAAAAAAACTTGTAGTTTGATGGTTTTTGCGAATTTTCCCTAATTTAAATCCCAAGAGTCAAAAGACAATTACAAACTCATGTAAACATGCACGTTTTACATAGTTCAAGTGTGTGTTTATGTGTGATTTTTGACAAATAGTATTGTATTCTTAATTTAAACATGATTACGAAAAAATTTTCAAAAAAATTGGTTTTATGCGAGATACATTCGGTACTCAGCAAAACTAATGGTACTAATTTGCACCCATATATATATAGATTTAGGTTCAAGTGACTACCCCACACACATATACATATACATGAGTCTGTATCAACATCTAAAATTTTAAGATACATGTTATTAATTTCTTTATCTTGATAAATAATATTAAGAAAAACAAGTGTTTACATTACTAATATAACTATTTACAAACTTCGTTTCAAGCTGTCAGGCAACTGAAGCTGACAGTTAAGTAGCTGACTTACTTTATTACTTTATATATAAGATATAACGTTTTTGTTTTTAATAATAAATTTTGATATATTATAACTTATAAAAATTTATCATTATGATCAGATTGTTTTTATCTACATTTCGATATAAATTTTATCGTCGTCGGAACTATTTTTATTTACCAGACATACATGCAGCTGGCTAAATATTTTATTTTATATATGATATATAATTGTATTTTCTATTATAACGTTTGATGTATTATATTTTATAAAAATTCAAATATATCATCATGATCGTTTTCTTTTATCTACATTTTAACATAAAATTATATTTCGTCTCAGCTATTTTAAAAGGATAAATTTTTTATTATTTAGTTGATTGATCGGTCGCACTCTTTCACTGTTCACCGAATAGTAAGTCCAGCTGGTAGACAGGTAAACGACAAACTTATATATATATATATATATATATATATATATATATATATATATATATATATATATATATATATATATATATATATATATATATATATATATAGGGTTAGGTTCTATGGGGCACCTGTGTGCATCGTGCAACTTAGGAACCCACATACACCGTTAGATCTAGAAAATGAATGGCTAAGATTACAATGGCAAAAGGGTAATAAAGATGAAATTTGTGAACGCATTATGATGCACGATATATATATATATATATATATATATATATATATATATATATATATATATATATATATATATATATATATATATATATATATAGGGTTAGGTTCTATGGGGCACCTGTGTGCATCGTGCAACTTAGGAACCCACATACACCGTTAGATCTAGAAAATGAATGACTAAGATTACAATGGCAAAAGGGTAATAAAGATGAAATTTGTGAACGCATTATGATGCACGATTTACATATTAGATGTGCATAATGGTATTTTCGGAAAAAATAATATATCAAGTCAACTCAAAATTAAATTTGTATTGATTGAATATTTAATTCAATAATCAAGTATTAAATGCTAATAAATTTATAAAATGCACTTCTAAATTTAAAAAATTCCAATTGAACAAAAATCCAACATGATGCTTCATCATCTTCATTGACTGTGCATCTTCGTATTTGTCTTTCCCGGGTTATGCATCATCGTGTTCATATGGATCACCAGGTTATGCATCATCGTGTTCATACTGTGCATCTTCGTATTCGTCTTCTTCACATCGTATATGTTCATAAGTTCATGAGTTCAACGTGATGCATCATTTCATCTTCATC